>CM034468.1:20427895-20562895 GCA_019925255.1 Litchi chinensis
ATTTTATTGTGGTTATGAATCCATGATTTTTAGGAGGTGTTCGCATATCTGTGGGGATGGGTTTTCACCGGAATTATTTTAGATTGTTTGAAGTTTTTCATTATACTTTTCTGAATATTTTAAATTTGATACTCCGGAGTATCAAAACAGAAATTTTTTTTTATAAATTAATATTCACAATTCTGCAACGGTCTAGGGCCCAGGTCGTAACACTTAATGTTATAATTATTATATAAAAGTGTCCTCACTCAAATTGATTTTTGGTCTCGCCACTGTTTATATGTATACTACTAAATAAAATCGCTTTTATATATTGAAACACTTTTAATAATTTTTGAAGAAACACTTGGTGAGAATATTCCCTGGGAACCTTATCTAAACACATCAAAAGTGAAGTGCCAAAGCTGAGGAGAAGGCAGAGAGAGCAATGGTTCCAGTAGTAGGAGCTTGCAAGCTAAAGCCACATGCAGTTTGTATACCAAGTCCATTTCAAAGCCACATAAACGCTATGCTACAATTTGCAAAGCTTCTTCACCACAAAGGATTTCATATAACTTTTGTCAACACGGAGTTCAACCACCAACGTTTGCTCAAATCAAGATCAGGTCTTGACTCCTCATCAGGTAATGAATTTTCGAACTTGCAATTTGAAACCATCCCAGATGGCCTGCCTATTGATTCCGAAGAAAACACCACGCTGTCACTTTGTTAAGCCATAAGAAATGGCACCCTCTTGGAGCCCTTCTCACGGCTGCTTGCCAAACTCAATGACACAGGTATTTTTTTTTTTTAATTTTTTTTTTAAAATGAATTTTTTACTACAATACTAGTCTTGTAACTATACATGGATGGTTATAAAAGATATGTCTTTCACTTCTTTTTTTTTTTTTTTCCCTAGTTATCAAATATATGATTTTTATAAACTCTTAGATTGAAATCTAGTCAATATTAAGTATTACCCAATCCATCTATAACTACACAAAAATTGAGACTTATAGTAGCCTGACTTGTTTTACTTAATCAAAAGAGTTCTCATACAATGACAAGAAATTTGTCAAACCAGCCATAGTACCACAAACTCCTAGTCAATATTAAGTATTGTCCAATCCATCTATAACTACACAAAAATTGAGACTTACAGTAGCCTGACTTGTTTTACTTAATCAAAAGAGTTCTCATACAATGACAAGAAATTTGTCAAACCAGCCATAGTACCACAAACTGCTTTTAAAACAATGCTATTAAATCAAAATGTTTTGATAAATTGAAGTGCTCTTTTTGTTTTTGTTTTTTTTTTTAATTATATAAAAACAGTTTCAATGACACCCATCTTATACTCGTACGTACCCATGTTTTCAGATGTCCCTCCAGTTACCTCCATCATCTCAGATGGTTTCTTGTCATTCACAATCAAAGCTGCTGAAGAAATTGGAGTTCCAATTGTAATGCTTTTCACAATATCAGCTTGTAGTTTAATGGGATTTAAACAACTTCGGACGCTCAAAGAAAAAGGCATTACACCACTTAAAGGTATGTAATAGTGTTCTTTTTTTTTTTTTTTTTAAGAGGGATCATCTTTAATGCACTTGAGTATCCATATCTTTGAACTGATTATATTCTAAAATTATTAATTATATTTTATTATATCTGATTACAACTAAATATAATCAATTATTATAAATGTTTATGGTTCATTTAACTGAAATCATATATAACAATAGATAATTAAATATAATAAAATAGTATTGGTAATCCTAGAATGGAATCACTTGCCACATGTATGGATATACAAGAGCATATTCGAATATGCCTTTTTTGAAAAACTAACGTTGTCATAGTACACTTCAATGTTCATTATGATTAATGAGAAACTATTCGGTCAATGAATGCAGACAAGGGCCATCTCACGAAAGAGTATTTGGACACAGTCGTTGATTGGATTCCAGGTATAAATAAGAACATCCGCATAAGAGATCTTCCAAGTTTTGTGAGAACAACAAACCCAGATGATATTATGTTTAACCTAACCATGGAAGCCACTGAGCAGGCTTCAAAATCTTCCTCCATTGTTGTCCACACTTTTCAAGCACTAGAGATCCAAGTTTTGGACGCTCTCTCTTACATGTTTTCGGGTCAACATGTACTTCCCATTGGTCCTCTCCAGTTACTTCTTAAAAAAACACGTCAGGAACCTGATATTAGTTCTCTTAGATGTGATCTCTTGAAGCCAGAAACTGAGTGCATCCAATGGCTCGATACTCAGGAACCCGGCTCTGTAGTTTACGTGAATTTTGGCAGCCTTACAGTCCTCACAAAGGAACAAGTTATTGAACTTGGAATGGGACTTGTTGATAGTAATCATCCTTTTTTATGGATAATGAGACCCGATTTGGTCACCGGATACTCTAATTTGCCGGCGGAGTTCATGGAAAAACTCAGGCAAGAAGGCTTCACATCAAGCTGGTGCCCACAAGAGGAGGTGCTTAACCACAAAGCTATTGGGGGTTTCTTGTCTCATTGTGGATGAAATTCAACAATGGAGAGTTTATGTGCTGGAGTGCCTATGATTTGTTGGCCAATTGTTGGAGATCAGCAAATGAATTGTCGATATGCATGCACTGAATGGGGCTTTGGAGTGGAAGTTAGCGGTGTAGATGATGATTGTTATGTGAAGAGACATGAAATAAAGAAGGCCGTAAGAGAGTTGATGGAGGGAGAGAAGGGTCATGTGATGAGAATTAAGGCCTTGGAGTGGAAGGAAATGGCAGATAAGGATTGTCGCACTGATGGTCCTTCATCAATAAATCTAGAAAAGCTAGTCAACCAAGTACTTTTAACTAGGGGTGATAATTCAGGTTATGACAATAGATTGACATAGAACGAAAGGATTGAGTATAAACAGATCGTGTCACTGATCGTGTCAACCAAATACTTTTATCTCTTTTATTTGTTTTATTTTTTTTGAAAAATGTGTTGTTAGTTCATTCACACAGTATCTAACTTTTTATTAACACAATGTCTTTGCACAAAAATGTGGAAAACAATTACAAAATTCCACAATAGTTGTACAAATATCTTTATGTAGATATTGTCGTATATCAATTGGAAGGAGTCGTCGTAACTAAATATAACAATCATGACTTTTTAAATTAGAAATTTCACCTTTTGAACTATTTGCATATTTAAAAATATTAGATGTATAACCATCTGGAAATTTCACTAAATTGAGAAATTGACAAAGCTCTCTTTTTTCTTGCAATGATATTGTATATAATTGGAAAATCCATTTTGTGTCAGTTGTAAATGCAACGCTTTCCTTACATTCATATCAGTAAGAAGACTAAGGACATATCTGGCCTTTAGAGTATCTTTTGTTTTCCCTTCAATGTTCAACAAAGTCCTAATAACATTACCATAAATGTTTTTCTCTATATGCATGATATCCAAAATGTGTAGAATTTTTAATTTTGACTAAGATTCCAACTCAAAAAATATGCTCATTTTTGTCCAATTTAACTCTTTTCCATTACGCTTCTTTTTCTCTCCCTCTTTTATGGATGCTTTCCTAGCTTTGCAATTTTAACAAATTCTAACTGCTTCAAATGTCTTTCCAGAATATTCGTTAGGTGTAGGCTTCATTTCATGTTTATTATCAATGTGCTTGTTTTTACTCCATGGATGGTTTTGGCAAATACTTACAGTGCCCTATATAACTTACCTTGCTTCTCAATGGTAATGAATTTATATCTTCATTACACACAAGACAAAGCCACATAACCTTTTGTAATCTCGCAGTGTATGCCTTGAAAAAAACAATCGTTGTTATTTTGATTTTAATGGAAAGTATCTCGTAACCTGGCACTTTCTTCTTACAATCATCTTACTTATATCTAGGTTCATTACATTGACGACATGTATCGCATAATTAATGCTCTTTCCAAAATAATGCACAATCATTCTTACCTGAATGCATGACCTCAGACCCCAAATGTATTTAGGAATACCATACCATCAATACATTAGCTCAATAAAAGTATTTTATATATTGAATATAAATTTAAAATTTCTGCCCACAATACAACATTTAAATACAAGAATGTGATATGTTTATTTTATTGAAGACTTTTCTGAAAATTACATACCCAGAATTGGATCTCATACGCAGAGTGGCATTATTAACATTTGGATTTTGGGGCATGTTGCTACATCTACTATTAACCATAGTGTTTACTTGAAATTGAGAGGTTGGTGCCACCAAATTTTGACTTTTCAGGTTGTTCTGCTTTGAAAAATTTTAGTAATGATGAAAGTTAAAATCTAATAAGAGAAAATTCAGCATAAAAGAATTAAATTTGGGAAATCGATTATATACTATTACCCAATGATAGCTACGTGTCTGAGCGGTTTGATTTGAACCCAAACTGGTGCATCATGAACCATATTTCCCTGCAATATTGAAGTCCATATTAGTGATCAGCATAAAATGAACAGTATTCTCTTGATTCGTTTGTGAGGTCGCATAATCTCTTCCGGTTGACCTTATCATGTCAAATATTAAAGCACACCTCATCATGATCGTGTTCTTCATTTTGTGTTGTTCTTCATTGATTCAATCCGTTGTACCAACATTGAATGCACCAGTGTCAATAAAACTAGATTCTTCACCATGAAATATCCACTTGTCATATGTTATAGCAATCCCATATAGGTGAGCCTGTACCGCACATGGTGGTTGAAATAGGCATTTTAACAGCCTAACGTTGACAGCAAACATATTTGTTCTCATCAGCACATCGTTTGGCAACATCCACAAATGTCGTAATGCCATTAACATATTTCTTGCATAATCTATTTCGTAGACGCGTCCTATTTCTATCTATGACTTTGTTCCTACTAATTTGAATAGTACATTATTAGTTTGCTAGCAATAGTCTCATGCCATTGCAAACATGAAATCAGTTTAACAAACAATTTCAACAAAAAGAAACAAAAAATAAAGCCACAGTACTTCAAGATGGTGGGAATATGTAATTCCATAACCAAAAAAAAAAATTCAGTTATTCAGTGGCCAGATAATTCATTATCGCGTGCCTCTGTCTTGAGGTTGCTAGTATAATTTCATCATCAACAACAACCTAAAACTTCATCTTCATCATGAAAATCAACCCCATATATTCTCCAAGCAACATCAACCTAGATCTTCATCTTCAACATCAAGCCAACCACCCACATCTTCATCATGAATAGCAACCCAAATCTTTCTCCCATCAAAATTATTAAAAAAAAACAACAAAATCACCATATGAGCTTTTTGATTTTCTGCATCATAACTTTTTGTGGTTGATGAGTTTGATTTTATTTGTTTGATTCTGGGTTTGATTTTGTTTTATGGATAGTTTCATTTTTAAGGTGGATGGAGATCCAATTTACAAATTAGATCTCTATCATCCATTTCATCAGATAAATTTCTTTTTTAGTAATTTTAAATTATGTTTATATATATATATATATATATAAATATTGATCTCCATCATCCATCAACAGTGATGGACGGCTAAGATCCATTATTTTTTAATTTATCATTATTATTTTTGTTTTTTTAAAAAAATTATTTTTAATTCTATTTTTCATTCAATTTAAGGGTATTATGGTCTTTGCCTCCCTTTGTCCATGTTAACTGTTAAGTTCAATAATTTATAGGTAACAAAGGATAGCCAACTGGTAATAAATTTATAAAGTTTAATCCTGTTTATCAATAGTTTCAAATCAGGTGGTTAATTTATACTTTGCTTTGCAAATAATTCCACGACAAGTTGGATCAGCATATTATTCAAATTTGACATTGCTCATACAAGAACAACTTTCATCCACAGCTTCAAGTTAAATTAATCAAAGATAAATGGAGCATTGAATAACAAAAAGTGTGAACGCAATGGATTCCTTGCTGGATCAAATTGATTTAAAATTAAGACAAAACAGACAAGACAATAGTAAGTACACTTGTTTTTTTTATGTTGATGAATAATTAATTAAAATTATAAATATTATGTGAAAGCCAGAGAGGATTGGTTAAAGGTGAATCGACTAGCTTATCCTCTCATTACTAATCTCATTAATTTGTAAGTAAAAGTACCATTTGCATCAACACCTTCATTAAACTTGGATTAAGTAATTCAATTAAACTAATTAATCATGTAAATTGGATTCTCGGGTCTCACCAATCAATGTGTGAATACAATTGATTCTTCCAGGAAACTAAATAAATTAAAAACCAAGAAAGAGACATGGAAGAGGGGAACAAAATTATTATGATTATTTGGATTATAAGAGATGTACTTTATTGCATAAAATAATTAACATTGGTCCCTAACTTCTAAGAATATTTTACTCATTTATGACATTGCGTAGGATATAAAATATTTTGTTGTCTGATATGGTTGGCTTTGATTCTTTCATAATCTTTTCTCGGTTTCTAGTCTGCATCTCTTTGAATGAGAAACATATTAAAATTCGGATCCCTTGATTGTGGAAGTAGAGTTACTATTTGGATTCTTTTATGAATTATGAGTGATAATGACATAACATCATTTTGTCAATTCAGTAATTCATAGGTCCTTGTCTAGGAAGATGATGTTGGCTTTAGACACTATCTTTATGGAGTTACTTCTGCCCTAAACAATAAAAAAACTCATTTATATTTTAAGAAAAAGGTTATGATGGTCAACTGATTTATAAGAATCCGATTGAATATAAGATGATATTCAAATAATTTTATAGTTACAAGCCTTGGATAATAAATTTGAACAAACTTTTGAATATCAAAGCATTATTTATATTTAATGGTGTCACTATTAATCCAACAGGGTTTCCATAATATTTTTAATAAGGAATTGGAATATTATTACCACAAAACTCATCCTGTTTGCTGCTATATACTAACACTAATTGAAGTGAAAAATCCTTTATGATTGGTGTGAAAAAGGGATTTGATTTCTAGACTTCTTGTAGATTTTTAAGACATCTAATCAAATATCTTACTTTTAGTTTTTTGAACTATTACAATAGATATTCCAGATTTGGAGATGAGAGGATGTCTTTAGTTTATAATCTTTAGGGTGTAAGTATGAGATGCTTATCAATAAGTCAACCTTACCTTAGTTTGTCTAAAAACTTATCTGAGGATAAAAGAGTTCCAGTTTTTACATATATGCTTCCTTTTGATCTTATGATAAGATGTTTTTATCAGCAAATAGTTTTGCAAGTTGGATGAACTTAGTTGCTGTTTTTAACATTTGGACTGCCCAATAATAAATTGTCCATACTTGATGTTCAGAATCAAGCCAACATGCCCAAGTTTTACTCAAGTCATTGCCTACATATGCTGCCTCTATCTCAAACTTGCTTTCTAGGTCTTCATTTATTAATAAACTATAATCTATAAACCTAAGCAATAAAAAATATTGCTGCCAGTTATCAAATTTGGAATTGTTTTATGATACTTCATAGATAAATGAATATAATTGATTAGTGAAAGTTGAAGCATTGATTTGTCAATTAGATAATTGCTTGTATTTCTGGAAAATAAATTCTATTAATTACATTGTGGCAAATGGTATTGATAAGTTGCTGGAAAAAAAAAATGTAGTTCTGATCCAGATTCCAGAAACTTAGGTATAATAAACCCAAAAATGATGAAAGCAATGACGCATGAAACATTGATTTCAATTTATTAATGTATATAAAATATTCACCTTACATCCGCCATGACCTCTTCCAGATGTAAGTAACAAAAGATTTTATATTTTAACATCAATTGATGAGTATAAAGTTAATAAATATCAATATCTTCTACTTCAAGTGTTTTGATCATGTTTAGGTGGATAAATAAACTAAATCATGAAGTAAATCTTTGCTAATTCTAATATCATTATCTTTTATTGGTTGCTCGGCTGTGTACTATATGTTAATTATAGTTTTCTTTGATTGATAAAAAGAAAGGACTAGGAACAGCAACACATCTCTTACCTCCTCATCCATCTCGGTGGTTGGGTTTATTGATGTAAAAAATAAGTCAACTCCCATTTAATGCATTTTGAATGTAAGTGATAATGGAATGAGTGCAATAATAATATAATAACAAAACAATAAAGATGTAAAAACAGTAAATAAGCAAGGCTAAAATTTTTTTAGCTTGGTTCGGCTATATATAATAAAATCTACATTCGATTATGTTATTATTAAAAAAGAAGACAAAAAATTTAAATTTCGACGAAACTCAAAGGGATAAAAGATCTGTCTCTTGGTTTGTGTGAAAGAGATTCTTTGTTTACGTACAATTAGGGCGTACAGTAAATTATGGAAAAGATTTCTTTCTTATTTTACATCAAATTATAGAAAAGATTTCTTACAGTAAACTATATTAAGTAATATGAAATTCTTTTTGCTTCAAAAATTTTGTTGCAGTAAGAAATATCGCCAGCTGCCATACATCGAGCTGCCATTTAGAGGGAATTCGAGTTGCATCATTTGTGAGCTACCTGGTGCTAGCCGCTCTGCTACTACTTAGAGCAACGGGCTTCGCGTGTTTCTTACTGACGTTGTACATGCCAGCGTGGCACTGTCTTATGGACTTCATACTGTTTTACCTTTTCTAGGCTTCTAGGTTGTTTGGTCTCTTTTATCTAGTATTGGGTCTCATTGGACTCAAAGCCCAAGTAGTATTTCTTTGGGTGCAATAGGTTTAAACCGCATCACTAATATTTTATAAACATATATGATAAGTTTTCAATAGATTCTAATAGATTTATAGATTTCTTTTGGTGGTAAAAGTAAATATTCAAACAATAGAATTAATATTAATTTCTCCAGATTTTGATATACCTTTAATCTATTTTTGGTCAGATTAAAAAGAAAGTGAAAAGAAAAATAAAATTTTCAAGCAGTCCAATCCACACGATTTTTTGTGTTGTTTGTGTGATAATTGATTTATTTTTATTTTTTAAAGGTTGATATAAGCTCATGCTTATCAGTTAGGACCAAATGAGATTTAACTTTGGGGCATAGCCCGGGGAGCAACTCCTGTACGGGGAAAGAGCAACCCACACATAGATGGGGAAAAGTTTACATAAAATGAGGGAAAAACCAATACAATTTATTTTTACCGTATAATTATGAAATGATATGGTGAATAACATAATAAGAACAATTATTTAGGTTCCTTTTGCTAGAAAATGTTTATTCAATGATTATTATGTATAATTATAAAAGAGGCATTAAAATGATATGATTGGTTTAGTGGTATGCCTCTAACGTTTAAGTCATTGGCATTGTGAGCATGGCCGAAGTCTGCTGAATTTTCTATCCCGATGACTGCCTCAGCATCTCAATTTCTCTCCAATCACAGGCTTGCTTTGGGCCCTGTCGCCGGCAGGAGAGACAATTTGGGGCCAGTCCTTTCTATTTCTTAGCACTACTTTATTTGTGCCTGAAATAAACGTTTAAACATTTTGATCATTTATCATTTCAGTCATATTTTGAGTGCAAAATATTTTGTAAAATATAATTGAGCATTGTTAATTTATAATTGAAGTGCTCATTTCCTCACTGCACATTTATATTATTAACCAAACACAATTTCTCTTTTTAGTTAATTTAAATATATAAAGTCATTGGAGTTTTCTAAGAATAATAAACGAACTTGAAATTATAAGTTCACTAGGAAACAATAATTTGTATAGATTCAACCGACACCGGCAGTATAATTTCTGAGTAATTCTCAAATAACTCTTTTGTATTGTTTTTTTTTTTTTACATTAAAAAAAAAAAAACTATTTTATATGTCACTCTATATCTATGACATGGATGGTCTATAGATCAGATTTTTTTTTTTTTTTTATAAAATTATTTTTACTGAAAATCCAACATAATAGTACTAAAATATTATTGAGTTTGTAAACTACCAGTAAAAATCAATCTTAGTTTTGATGATACCTCCAAAAGTGAATTACCATGATTAACCTTCATTGAAAAGATTTGACTCTCCATTATTTTTCATCATTCTCCACTTTCTAACTTTTTCTCAAACATTAGTTTCACTAAACAGAAGAAGATTTGAAGGTTGATCTTCCTCACTATCTCATAACATCAAGAAGCATCATTTTTATTGAAACTCAATTGCTCTAATAAGTTGTTTGTGGAGCTTTCTCCGAATATCTTTAGAGAAGGGAGGTCAATGTATTCATCATTTTGAAGTAATTTTCCATCAGTAATTTGCATGTCGTAGTTTTATAATTTTAATTTTATGTTGAGATATTTGAGCTTTGAAGTATAAATAACTCATAGTTTTATATCTAAATTAGGAGTGATTATTTTGCCATAAAATCATTTTGTGAAAGTAAATGTGCAATTAGTTTGTGGCTTTAGAACTTTTTACATGAATAGTTCATGCGAACTATTTACACGGATTGTTTACGTGAGCTATTGATTTGAAATAGACATTAATTCTTCATCATGGTCACTGCATTTTCGTCACCATCCGCGCTCTATCGTCGAGTTCTCTCTTTGTGAACCAGTTCGTAAAGGCCATTCTTGGGTGTTTTGAAAACTAATGAAGAAAGTTTGATTGTCTATTTTAAAACAAGGGCAATTTTGTCTTTTAATTTACAAAAAAGATGGATGATGCTGTTAAAACTCATTGTGATTTTCTAGTGTCATTTTACAAACTCATCTGTAGTTTAGTCTCATATAAGAAAGACCTCATTATCTTTAATTTTAGTGGATCTCAATCATATGTTTCATTTAGAATTTAATTTTTTTAATTTGTTTTAAATTTACTTTTTTTAACTAACATATTTATAAAAAAAAAAAGACCGAATGATGCATGTACTTGTTAACTTTGATCAAGTTTTGCTTGTAACACCTCGAATCCGAACTGGTCTAATAGATTATATATAATCTTAATAAAACTTAGGTGGGGTGCAAATAAAAATCATAAGGAGTGCAATTAGAAACATAAATTAAAGGGCCAAAAGAAAAATCTATTCAAGTGAGCCCAATTAGAATTAGTATGGCCTAATTGTTTTCTAAACACATTCAAATGGATTTCTAAATACACCCACCTAATGTAATGTAAAGTATATAAAAAGGGAATGGAATTCTCTAGGAAGGTTATTGATAAAATTATAAAATTATTAGAAGGCAATTTATGTAAGAAAAAGAAAGAGAACTCTAGAAAGGACAAGATAAGAATTATAGAATTTTTGAAGGGCAATTGATGGAAATGAAAGAATTCTCTAGAAAGGACAAGAATGTAAATAAGATATTATGACAAGGGCAAAATTAGAAATGCAAAGGAAAAGAATTCTCTAAAAAGGATATGAATAGAAATAAAATGTTATAGAAAGGGCAAAATTGGAATTTCAAGAGGACAATTGATTAGATTTTATTAAAAATTAAGTGGTGGAAAAGGTGGTTAGGTATCCAAACTTTAGGCCATACATGGGATTATATAAATATGTGAATTTATGTGAAATTAAAAGCCAACCCACCCATAATTCACCCCTTGGCCGAACCACACTCAAAAGGAGAGAAAGCTTCATAGAAAAAAAAAGAAGCAAGAAGGAGGAAAAACCAAGAAGAGGAGAAGGAAATTATGGAAGTTTGGAGATGAAATTTTGGTGAGAAACTAATTCTAAGGTTAGAATTAATTTTCTTAGTTTAAGTTCTTATAGATTTTAAATGAGTTTTGATGTTGTTTTAGATGAAAAAGGATTCCAAAAAAAAGGCAATGCAAGAGGATTTTCATAGGATTTGGAGTAACCTAGTGAGCGGATACTTTCCTTTAAATTGATTTATAAAAATATTTTTGTTATATTTTAACTTTTATTAGTTTTGAAATTTATATGTGTTTTGTAATTTATGAATTTTGAAGTAAGTTGTGATATATTTGAAGTGTGTTTTGAGAAATTGAAGCTTGTTTTATGTATTGAAAATGATAGATTTTAGTTAGAATATATGTTGAAGAAAGTATGAATTTTAGAGTATGTTTTGAAGTTTTAAAGTGTACTAGAACCCGTGAATTTTGGATTATGTTTTATGATCTTTAGATTATGTTTTTAATAGACTTTAGATTATGTTTTATAGATTTTATGATATGATTTATGATTTATAAAGTATGAGTTTTGTTTTGAAATTTAAAGTATGCTTTGTATTTAAGATTTTGTTTTATGATATTTAAAGTATACTTTATACTAAAAGTTATACCCTTGGTGATTTTATTAAAATACATTTGATGAGTCGTGTATTTTATGGTTTATGAACCTTATAATTTGTATTAATTTCAAAAGGTGTTTTACAAATAAATAAAGTAAGCTTTGGATTTATGTTTTCCAAGGTAGCTTTATGATTTAATAAAGAAAATTATGTTTTATGGTTTATAACCCAAATCATTTGATTTTGAAACTTAAAAGTATATTTTGTAAGTTAATGGATTTAAGATTATGTTTTGTGACTTTAAAAGCATACCTTATGATTGGTGAAAATTAGAAGCTATTTCTATGAAGATTTTAAAGTAATTTTGATAATTGATGAATTTCATGTTTTGTGTTTCCAAAGTTAGTTTATGATTTAATAAAGTAGATGATGTTTTATGGTTTTTGAAATAAAGTATTTGATTTTGAAATTTTAAAGTATAGTTTGTAATTTATGGGTTTGAAATTATATTTTGTAAACTTATGTTTTATGAAATTAGAAGCTATGTTTTTGGTGTTTCTAAAGTATGCTTTATGATTTGTGAACCTTGTATTTTGTATTTGAGTTCTCAACGTATGTTTTACAAACTAATAAAATAAACTTTGTTTTATGAATTATGAATAAATCAATTGGGTTATAAAAGTTCATAACATGTTTTCTAAAGTGTATGAGAAACTATGGTTTTTGGATAAATATATACATGGATAAGATTTTTTATGTGCATGAACAAGATTTTGTTGAAAACTAAATTTTTAGCATGAAAAATTTACAAAAAGTGTTTAAAAGTTTACTTACAAAAATGTTTTTGGAAAATATTTGAGAAAAAAAAGAGAAAAAAAAAATGGTTTTAGAATACCAAGGCGTACCCTCCCCTCTAACGGTCAAAATGGGCATCATATGAGTAAGACCCAGAATCTGAATAGCCTAACACATGCTTGGTAGAAGTCTGAAAGTTGAGTAATTGGGATTGAGAGAAAGTCAGAGTCATTAAGTCGCCTAGCATGTGAATGATAGAATCCCCGCTCTACGTGTGTGATGAGAAATTTCACCACGCATGACCAAAAATCTCTCTCCCCCAAACGTTATCCCCACTTTGCATATGTGTTAAGTATCTCTACCATGTATGACCAGAATTCCCGAATACTAATTGGTGTACAAAATAAATCCAAAAATCATTTAAAAGAAAAGTTTTTGAGAATATGGATTTTCATATTTTATATGTATAGAAAGAGAACTTATAGAATCTCAAAATTCCAGAAAGAGAATTTCTAGAAAAGTTTTACAGAAAAGTTTTATATAGAAATTACAGTTTTATGATGATATGATATTTACCTCAAATATAATTATTTATGAATTTGTGGAATTATTTCTTTTTATGATTGATAAGTTTTGAGCATTATTTAGAAATAATTTTAGAAAATTATATCAAGGTTCATAGTTTACTTTGAGATCATATTTCAGATCTAGTTTTATTATTTCAGAATGTGAAATTTTATAATTCATTGAGAAGTAGCTTTTGTTACAAACAAAATATGTTATGTTTATTTAGATTTTTTTTTTTTTTTGAAAAAAAATTTATATTCACTCACTGGGCATTAGGCTCATCCCTTTATAAAACCCTTTTTCCCCAGATATCTAATGTAGGTTTAGACAGATTTCTGCATATTACGAGAAAGGCCACATGATGATAGACAACTAAGTTTTGTATATTATTTTTATTTATCAAATTTTGTAAGTGTATTTCCCAATTTAGTTTTTACAAAGTAACAATCTTTTTACCAATATTTGAAAAGCTATTTTATATGTTTAGTTTATGAGTTTAAAATCAAGAAATTTAAAGAGTTTAGAATTGTTCAATTTACATTTCAATCAAATGATTATCAGAATTATGAAGATTATTTCAAAAGATTTAAAAAAATCCAGAATTTAGTTAAGAAAGCTCCAGTTTTTACAGGATCCTTCCGGACTCGAAATAGGAATCGGGTCGGGTCCTGTTATTACTAACGGCACAAGTGAAAATCTACTTTTAATTCTAAATAAACAAATCCTAGAGGTAAGTTGTGTGCAATTACTTGTATGCATTTTGCTCACATGAGACTCCTTTTCTATCAATGAAACATAACATCAATGTATGACATTGACATTCACCAAACTTTAACTCGAATACAAACTAATATTCAACTTGACAACACAACAAAAGGCCAATATCCCAATAGTTTGTTTGGAATGGCGAGTAACGTTTTGAGAACATGACTATACAAAATACCGAAGAATGGTTTTGATGTTTCACATAAAATATAAATTTTTAATGACAAGAAACATGCATGATAGTATGATGAGAACATATATAGTCACCAAATGAAACAAGAAAATAAAATTTACCCTAATAATTCCTGTCGATAATCCATTTGGGCTTTAAAAATGGGACCGAAGCATTGGCCGGTAGAGGTTGACCCAAAATCGTGAAACAAGTTGTCAGAGGAATCAAAGTATTTTGAGTCCTAGAAAGTCAGAAATCTGAACAAAACAAAAAACAATTGTTTAGAATCTAATTATTTCATACGATGAATTTCTAATTCAGACTTGTACAAGCTAGAAGCAATGGCTGACAAAAGCAATACAAAAGGAAATATAATAAATAATAATAGGTATTCATAAATGACAACTTGTATCAATCTCAGGTTAAGCAGATCTCATTCACTTTCTAATTATATATTTGGAGTTCCCTTTATACAAATCACCATCCCTCAGTCACCCTGAAGTTTTATAAATAAACAACAATCGTATTAATTAAATTAGACTGTTGATTTTGAATATTAAATCCGATAGATAAGGGTATTAGGTCATGTATCATGTTAGCTTCATAGTTCATTAACAAATAATAATAATAATAAACAAAATTAAGTAAAATACAGTAACATAAAAAGTGTCAAGGCATATTTTTGAGCAAAATGCACAAAACCCCCATAAAGTAAGGCTTTAAAAGAGTCATAGTCAAAGTTTGGCTTTTATAACACAATGATCCCAAATTAACAGTCAAATATGGTTAAATCAAACGGTTGATTGATTTTTGATTTGTAAGGACCAAAATGCCCTTACTATTTGAAATAATTTAAAATATTATTAAAATAAAATAATAAATCAATAAAAATTATTAAATCATCTCACTCTCTCTCTCTCTCTCCACTAGCCTCCACCAGCATTCGCACGCCGACCTCTTCTTCTTCTTCTGAACCAGGGACATCTGGCTTCGAAACGAACCCAGATTTCATCATATGGGTTGAACCCCAGATGATGAAATCTGGGTTCGATTCGAACCCAGAACCCAAACAAACCCAGATCTGGGTTCGTCGAACCCAGAACCCAGACGATCAATTTGGGTTCATCTGGGTTCTGGGTTCAACGAACCCAGACGATCCATCTGGGTTCTGGGTTCAACGAACCCAGACGATCCATCTGGGTTCTGGGTTCGACGAACCCAGATCTGGGTTCGTTCAACCCAGATGTCGAACCTAGCATCTGGGTTTGTCAAACCGAGAACCCAGACATCTATGGGTTCGAATTGAATACAGATTTATGAAATTTGGATTCGATTCGAACTCAGAGATGTTTGGGTTCATGAATAGGTTTGTTGATGATTTTTTTGATGATGATTCTTGTGTTTATGTTTGAGTTTGATTTGTTGTTGTTGTTGATGATGATTCTGAGATGAGTTTTGGAGTTGATGATGGTGATTTTGAGATGGAGTTGATGATGATGATGCTTCTAGGTTTCTTTTGTTTAGTTTGGGAACCCAATTGTGTTTGTGTTTTTTTATAATTTATTTTGTAATTTTCTTGTTTGATAATGATGCATCATCTGGGTTCCCAGATGATGTTCATCATGTCTGGGACGAACCCAGATGATGAACATCATCTGGGAACCCAGATGATGTTCATTTGGGAACCCAGAAGTTCATCATCTGGGTTCCCAGTTTTTTTTTTTTTTAAATTCTACTTTTTTTTTTTTTGGTTTGTTGCAGGGATATTGAATCATTAAAAAAATATATTTTTTTCTTTTTTAATTTTTTTTTAAATAAAATAGGTTCATAAATGACGAAATTACCCTTGGTCAACCAAACATTGACTAACAGACACTAATGACTTAGGGGCATTGTGTTATAAAAGTCAAACTTTGACTATAAATCTTTAAACTTTACCTTAGGGGGGTTTTATGCATTTTGCTCCATATTTTTTCAGAAATTTAAAATGAAAATATAATAAATTTGAAACGTTAATTACTAATTAAAAAATATTTAGAAATGAAAAACAAAAATGTAGCGCAACACCCCCCGCACCCAACACCCGCCTCCAACCCCACCCCCTCCCTCCCCGTAATTACAAATAGAAATGAGTTGGCTTCAAAGTGCCACACAATTCATTGATAAAAGGATCTATATATACATACGATGGATATACCAATTATGGAAAAGTATTACTTATTAATCCTACTGGAAATAAATCATTGATTAAATAATTACAATAAGTAACTAATATAAAAATATTTGACTAAATTACACACTATCCCTTATTATAAGTGATTGAGTACTTCCCTAACTTTAAAAAGTTAAAGGTTCGAGCCATATTTTTGTTTTATTAAAACACAAGAAGTGATAAAAAGGAATATTTAACTAAATTGATCATGTTCCTACAATATGGAATGTCAATCAAGGGTGTCAATTTTGGATGGATGTAATTAAAACAACCTTTTCTAGTATAGATTTGTATTTAGAATCAAGACAAAAATATGCATTATGTTCTATGAAGTATCCGACAAATCTACATGGTTAAGAGTGAGGTTCAAGTTTGTATGAGGCATAAGGATATAACCAAGGATAATAAAGACATCCAAACACTCTTCATTTTAATAGATAGATTGTAGGTTTGTCGATAATTTTAGAGTAAGAAGAGTGAGATTGTAACATCTTTGTGTTGATTGATAATATATGTGGCAGTTTGAACAGCAATAGACTAATGTTTTAATGGCAAGGACGTATGACAGAGAGTTGAGGGACAACCAGAAAGCTATAAGGTTATGGCTTGTTTGTAATAATGGTATGTGGTTAGAGAGATAAAAAGTAGTTAGTGTATAGTTTAACAATTTTTTACATAGTAACATTTCTCTCTAATGGCCATGATTTTTTCATATTTTGAGCTTTCACTTAAACACTTGTGTTGAGAACGACTGTGATTTTTTTTATATTTTGAGTTTTCACTTGAATGCTTATGTTGTGTTATTGGATTGTTGTTAGATATTATTTACTTTGTAGTGGGTATTAGGCATGAATTCCAAGTTAACTTTTCCTAACAATATGAAATTTTAAGTTAGATTAAAACCAATTTATTAGAAAGAGTTTGGTTAATATCTTTATTTTGGTTATATTGTTCTCTTTTCTTTTTGTTTGGGGTGGGGGAGTGGTGTGCGTGTGCGGGGGGTTGGTGGTGGGGTTGCTGTTAAGGGTGAAGGGGAAGTGGGGGTAGGGTGTGGTTGTTCGATTAAGAGAAGGGGGAAGTGAGGAAGGGTGTGGGGTGGGGTATGCGTGCGAGGGGTTGGTAGTGGGGTTGCTGTTAGGGGGGAAGTTGGGGGTGGGGTGTGGTTGTTCTATTAAGAGAAGGGGGAAGTGTGGAAGGGTGTGGTTGTTCTATTAAAAGAAGGTGGAGGAAGGAATTGAAGGAGATCAGTGGAAGAGCCTCCATTAGGAGATGTATCACCAAGGTCAAATCTCCATTGGAGATCTATATAATGAAACCAGATCTCCAATAGAGATAATGAGAATTCGTAGCACCAATGAAACAAAATTTCCAATAGAGGTAATGAGAGATCACAACACCAAGATTGGTGCGATCTCCCATGATTTTTTTTTTTTTTAATTTTTAAGTTTTTTAATTTTATTATTTTTTATTTAAATAATTTTTAAATTTAAAATATGATGTGGTTATTTGTGATTGCGTATAGGTTATGTCGACGTTCGGAAACGGTCGACCCAGAGATTTTGGGGCTCAGACAACGAATGAGGTAATTATTGGGTTTGATCGAAGTTAATGTGTGTTTGAGGTTGGTATGGCTTAATGGCGATTGCAGGAATGTTGGTCGTGGTTGGTGGATGAGATTTATGAATCAGTAATAAAGAAGGAAGAGGGAAGAATGAAGTTTAACACAATGGGTTTCACGTGGTTCGGCAATTGCGCCTACGTCCATGACCACTTTGAAGTAATTCCGGCAGAGTGACAATTCATTAGTCTATCTCTCCCCCCTTGTACAGTAAAAATCTCCCCTATTTATAGAGGGAGGGGAGAAATACAAAGAGAATAATAATAAAAATAAAATACAGGCAATAGTTATTTCAACTAATCCTGACACAGTCATGCTGTCTTAAATGTAAAATCATCATTCTTTCTTACATGCGCGTGTCTGCATTTAATGCTCCCGGAGAAGTCCTCTCTTCATTAAATGCAGAGCCGTCACATTAAATGCATCTTGGTAATGGTGTAGACAGTTTCTAGCGGGAAATCGTGAGAGTGGGTGACTTTGTTGACTTGCTACGCACGATATCTCCTGAATATGCTCTCTGGTTAGTCAGGTAATGCATGCTGGAGAGATGTCATCGTGGCCAGGAGAGGAGGTTAGGCGGTCTGGGGATTCCTACGATCTCGCAACCTGGACGGCCTCGCGAGCTTGACGAGCTGACGACGCGGGCAGGAGGCATGCTTAGGAGGTCTGGAAACTGTTGCGAGCTCGTGACCTAGACGACCTCACGAGCTGGGCCTGCAACTGCTAGTCCCGATCTTAGGCCTTCTGGGCCCCCGCTCCTGTCCAAGTATATAGGGCTTATACTGGCCCATTTAGGCAAAACGAGAAAATGGGCATAACATGTTATTTCTTATATTTCTAAATATTTTAAAATATACAACAAAAAAACTACTTTAAATTTCCAATATTAATTATTTTGTTATGTCTCCGTTGGTCAACTTTGATCAAGGGTATTATATGTAATAATCAATAAATTACCATTATAAGTGTCATTATGCAATATGTCATAATACTTTTGTGTCATTAACCAATTTTTGAATCACAAAATAAATAAAGTAGGTGTATAAATACTTCTAGTTCGTGCATGCCTAAACTTTATATGAATAAACAAATTCATTATGGTTAGGTTATTGTGTTTTTATATATATATATAAAGACAAACTGATTTTAATATAATGCATTGATTATATTAAAATAATTAATACTAATCATTAAGTATGAAAAAAGTCAATGCATTCATTGACTCATAATATTAGAAATGATATTATCAAACAATAATATTAAATTGTCAATGATTAAATGCACTTTTATTATATTATTTTTTAAAAAGGTAGACCAATTAGTCTCTTGTATATTATGATAAAATTGGAAATGTGTTTTAACTTTAAAATGATAGATTTGGAAGAAAATTTTTAAATGTAATTCATTGATTTAGAATTAAGTGAAGAGTCAAGAAATCTTACTTTTTTATTAAATTATTTTTGGATAATTTTAAGTTGTTTATTACTTAAAAACAAACAAAACAACTTTAGATTTTTTAATTGTTAAGTGAGAAAAACAAACAACTTCTTAGACTTCAAAAGTACAATTTTGAAATTTCTTTTATAATGAGGTTGTTTAAAAAAGAAGAAGAACAAGAAGAAGAAGAGAAGTATAATTACATTTATTACAGCACAGTTAAAAAATTTACAATAAATTATATTTTTAAGCACTTCAAAAGTATTTATAAAAATGACATATATATTGAAATACTACATTCAAAGTCACCCCTAAAAATATCTATGATCAACTTTTGAGCTTTTGACTAGTTGTTAACTAAAAAAACATATGTATATTAAATGAAAAAAATTAAAACATAACAAACCACTATTTTATAATGAGCAAATTACAAATTAGCTATTAATTTGAAACTATTGATAGACGAGTAAATTTTATAAGTTTATTATAATTTGACTATCCATCATTAGTCAACCTTAACACCTTTACAGACACTTTTATCCTTTTATCCTTGCTTTTATATTTTATTTTAAAACAAATTTTAAAAACTAAAATAATATATATATTCATCATCCATTTGGATTGGGGAAATTTTTCATGAAATAAAAATAAAATTATTCTAAATAAAAAAAATTGTGAAAAGAATTAAAAAAAAAAGATGGAGACTTAGATCTAGTCTCTATATTCATGAATGAGTCGCTAGCTTCCATCATTGATGATAGAGGTCGATAATAGAAAACCCAGAAATGGGTTTCCATTATTAGAAATCTATTTAGGTTTCTATCCTTGGAGACAATTGGAAACCCTTTTTTCGGTTTCCAACAATGGAAACCCCTTTTTGGTTTTTGGGTTTCTAGCGAGAAACCTATTTATGGTTTCCGTCATTGGAAACTGAGACATAGAAATAATTTCAATCTACAGAAATAATTTCAATCTACTTTTGCCCCATGATTGGAAACCTAAACGTGCCTCTATCTTGAGGTTGCCAGTATAATTTCATCATTAACAACAACCTAAAACTTCATCTTCATCATGAAAATCAACCCCATATATTCTCCAAACAACATCAACCTAGATCTTCATCTTCAACATCAAGCCAACCCATATCTTCATTATCAATAGCAACCCAAATCTTTCTCCCATCAAAATCATTAAAAAGACAACCTAATCACCATATGAGCTTTTAGATTTTCTATATCTTGACATTTTGTAGTGGATGAGTTTGAATTTGTTTGTTTGACTCCGGGTTTGACTTTGTTTCATTGATGGTTTCATCTTTTGGGTGGATGGAGATCCAATTTACAAATTAGATTTCCATTGTCTATTTTGTTAGATAGATTTTTTTTTTTTAAGTAATTTTAGATTATGTTTATGTATATAAATTGATTTCCACCATCCATCAAGAGTGATGGACGGTTAAGATAAGATCCATCATTTTTTTTTAATTTATTATTATTATTTTTCTTTTTTTAAATAAATTTATTTTTAATTATATTTTTCATTCAATTTAAGGGTATTATGGTCTTTGCATCCCTTTGTCCATGTTAACTGTTAACTTCAATAATTTATCGGTAACAAAGGATAGCCAACCTGTAATAAATTTATAAAGTTTAATCCTGTTTATCAATAGTTTCAAATCAGGCAGTTAATTTATACTATGCTTCGCAAATAATTCCACAACAAGTTGGATCAGCATATAATTCAAATTTGACATTGCTCGTACAAGAACTTTTATCCACAGCTTCAAATTAAATTAATCAAAGATAAAAGGAGCATTGAATAACAAAAAGGTGGATTCCTTGGTGGATCAAATTGATTTAAAATTAAGACAAAACAGACAAGACAATAGTAAGTACACTTATATTGTTTCTGTTAATGAACAACTAATTAAAATTATAAATATTATGTGAAAGCCAGAGACGATTGGTTAACGGTGAATCATCTAGCTCGTCCTCTCATTACTATTCTCATTAATTTGTAAGTAAAAGTACCATTTGCATCAACACCTTCATTAAACTTGGATTAAGTAATTCAATTAAACTAATTAATCATGTAAATTGGATTCTCGAGTCTCACCAATCAATGTGTGAATACAATTGATTCTTCCAGGAATCTAAATAAATTAAAAACCAAGAAAGAGACATGGAAGAGGGGAACAAAATTATTATGATTATTTGGATTATAAGAGATGTACTTTATTGCATAAAATAATTAACATTCGTCCCTAAGTTCTTAGAATATTATACTCCTTCGTGACATTGCGTAGGATATAAAATATTTGGTTATTGTTATGCCTACTTTTTGGGACTGCAAAAATGGGCTGGTAAAAGCCCATAAAACCAATCCAATAAACTGACCCAGCTCGCAGCTCTCAGCTAGCTCCCAGCTCCCAGCTCCCAGCTCCCAGCTCCCAGCTCCCAGCTAGCTCAGCTAGCTCCCAGCTCCCAGCTCTCAGCTAGCTCCCAGCTCCCAGCTCTCAGCTAGCTCCAGCTCACAGGTCGCAGGTCTCAGCTAGCTCCCAGCTCGTAGGTCGCAGGTCTCAGCTAGCTCCCAGCTCAGCTCGCAGCTCTCAGCTAGCTCCCAGCTCGCAGGTCGCAGGTCTCAGCTAGCTCCCAGCTCCCAGCTCGCAGCTCTTAGCTAGCTCCCAGCTCGCAGGTCGCAGGTCTCAGCTCGTAGCTCCCAGCTCCCAGCTCGCAGCTCTCAGCTAGCTCCCAGCTCTCAACTCGCAGGTCTCAGCTAGCTTCCAGCTCGCAGGTCGCAGGTCTCAACTCGCAGCTCTCAGCTAGCTCCCAGCTCCCAGCTCGCAGCTCTCAGCTAGCTCCAGCTCCCAGCTCTCAGCTAGCTCAGCATTCAGCTCTCAGCTAGCTCCCAGCTCGCAGCTCGCAGCTCTCAGCTAGCTCAGCATTCAGCTCTCAGCTAGCTAGTCAGCATTACTCAACTTACTTTATGTGCAGCTTGTTACTTAGAGCGCAATTAATGCAGTATCTCCCAAAACAGACAGTTACCTAATCAAATAATGATTCTCTCTCCAGATATGGAAGTTAATGCAAATTCAAATTCAAGTCAACATTATCTCGGATTTTAAGGAGCAGTTTCCTAATATTATTCCAACCGAATAGGAATTGTAATTAATTTATGATTCCCTTCCTGATTTTTCTGATTTTATTTAAATCATTAGGAAAGTGTAATTAATGATTCTCTTCCTATTTCATTATTTCCTGAATTGTAACGGTACTTCTCCTATAAATAGGAGTTAAAACCATTGTAAAAGACATGCATGAATAACATACTGTCACTCTGCAGAATTTGAGAGAAAGACAGTCGTGGACGTAGGCTCTTTATTGCTGAACCACGTTAAAAATGCTTAGTCTCCTTGTTTGGTTCTTGATCCTTTATTATTCTTTTCTAGATTTCTGTGTTTTCTTACATTGATTGCAGGTATTGGGCATTGATTACTCGTCGACTGAATTCCAATGTCGACATTTTGGCGCTAGAAGGAGGGGGCCAGACTGCAATATGTTCTATTTCAAGTTTTCAACTTTCAGAAATGGCAAGAACCAAACAAACTAAATACATAGGCTCACAGGCTGATCAAGCAGAGAGCCAGACCAGTCAGCATCAGCGCGACATGCAGCAGATGGAGGACGCACTCATACATGCAGCAGGCCTATCGTATGGTCAGGCAGTAGGTGCTGCAACAGGCATGCCACCCTTACCCCCTCGCCAATCTATTCCAGGCGCTCCAATTGAGGTGCAACAAGCGTGGTACCAAAGGCAGGAAGCGTTGGAGCTCACAGTTCGACAACTCGCAGATGCTGTCAATTCGTTAGTGAAGGCTCAGGCGCAAAACGCGCCCAGAGATGAGGTTGAGGCTCAAAGGCAGGAATTTCCACAGCATGGAATGCAAGGTCCAGAAAGGCCAGTTAGAGAGGTACAGCTACCTGCGGGCTCAGCTCGTTCCTCTAATGTGCGTTCTAGAGCCGGAGGTCGCCCTGTTCGCGATGAAAGAGAAGTTGCACGCCCTGCAAGCCTGATGATAAGGGTGAGCCAGGATGGAAGCAGGCGAGTAGAAGCTGGTTATGATAGAGCCCAAACTGAAGCTCAGTACGCAAACGAGGTGGAGGAGCTTCTTCAAAGGGTCCAACAGCTTGAGGCGCGACCTGATGCTCAACGCCAGCGTGAGCACTATGGACAGAGGACTCCGTTTACAAGGGAGATTGAAACGCAGCCTCTCCCTCACAGATTCAAGGTACCAAGCATTCAGCAGTACAAGGGTGATACCGACCCTTATGATCACCTCGATGCCTTTAATGTCCAGATGGATTTACAGACGTCCAATCCCTTAGTGAAATGTCGTGTTTTCCCGGCCACCTTGGGTGACGTTCCACGAACTTGGTTCAAAAGTCTTCCAGCTAGCAGTATAGGTAGTTGGGAGGAATGTCAACAAAAATTCATCAGTCAGTATCGGGCTCTGAAGAGGCAGCTCGTACCGCCTTGTCACCTCGCTACAATCTTTCAACAACAGAACGAGTCCTTGAAGGACTACATTACCAGATTCAGACATGAGGTCACTAATGTGGAGAATCCCTCAGATGAAAGCATCCTAACTGCAATCTCAGCTGGGCTTCGCAAGGATGGGAAACTCTACGAGAGTATCTACAAATCTCCAGTAAGAGACTTGGGCGAGTTTTACGAGCGAGCTGCCAAGGAAGTTAGATGGGAGGAAACCTTCAGCCCCAAAAAATCTAACCAAACGGATGAATTGGGCAGTTCCAACCAGCTGAAGAAAAGAAGCAATGGGGAGAATGGAGGTCAGAATAATGATGCAAACAGTCAGGTCGCTAAGAAAGCTAAGAATGAACCCAGAAATGAGCGACCTCAGCATCAGGGTCGTCATGATACCTATAGCGCCCTATCAGATACACAAGATAAGATATTTGCAACAAAGAGAGAAAGGGAGGACTTTGGGAAACCCAATCCCATGAAGACTCCTGCCAGGTTCAGAAACAAGAGCAGGTTTTGTGACTATCATGACGAATTCAGGCACAATACTTCACAATGCCGGGAGCTAAAGGACGTCATTGAGGACTTAGTCAAAAAAGGCCGTTTGAGAGATTATGTGATTCAACCAGCAAGTTCGCGACCTCAACAACCTTTATAGCCAGTATAATTGCAGCCCCAATGAGGTCCTAAAAGAGATATAAAACTCACAATACATTCATATTGTAGTTGCAGCCAATAGGTGATGTCTCTAACTTGTAATTCAATATCTAAAATTAATAAAAGTTATGAATTTCCTTTGTTATGGCCAGCGACCTCTCCACCAATAAACTGTTAGCTGAGGTTTTAACCCTCTGGACAGCTCAATAAATTTAGCTGTTAGCTGAGGTCTCAACCCTATGGACAGCTCTATTAAATATGCTGTTAGTTGAGGTTTTAACCCTCTGGACAGCTCCATAAATTTAGCTGTTAGCTGAGGTTTTAACCCTCTGGACAGCTCTATTAAATATGCTGTTAGCTGAGGTTTTAACCCTCTGGACAGCTCCATAAATTTAGCTGTTAGCTGAGGTTTTAACCCTCTGGACAGCTCAATAAATTTAGCTGTTAGCTGAGGTCTCAACCCTCTGGACAGCTCTATTAAATATGCTGTTAGCTGAGGTTTTAACCCTCTGGACAGCTCCATAAATTTAGCTGTTAGCTGAGGTTTTAACCCTCTGGACAGCTCAATTAAATATGCTGTTAGCTGAGGTTTTAGCCCTCTGGACAGCTCAATAAATTTAGCTGTTAGCTGAGGTCTCAACCCTCTGGACAGCTCAATAAATTTAGCTGTTAGCTGAGGTCTCAACCCTCTGGACAGCTCTATTAAATATGCTGTTAGCTGAGGTTTTAACCCTCTGGACAGCTCCATAAATTTAGCTGTTAGCTGAGGTTTTAACCCTCTGGACAGCTCAATTAAATATGCTGTTAGCTGAGGTTTTAACCCTCTGGACAGCTCAATAAATTTAGCTGTTAGCTGAGGTCTCAACCCTCTGGACAGCTCTATTAAATATGCTGTTAGCTAAGGTTTTAACCCTCTGGACAGCTCCATAAATTTAGCTGTTAGGTGAGGTCTTAACCCTCTGGACAGCTCCATAAATTTAGCTGTTAGCTGAGGTCTCAACCCTCTGAACAGCTCTACTCAACAATCTCAACTAGCTACTCAGCAGCTTCAGCTCGCTGCTCAGCAGCTTCAGCTAGCTACTCAGCGATTTCAGTTAGCTGCTCAACAACTTTAGCTAGCTGCTCAACAGCTTCAGCTAGCTACTCAGCAATTTTAGCTAGCTACTCAACAGCTTCAGCTAGCTACTCAGTAGCTTCAGCTAGCTACTCAGCAATTTCAGCTAGCTATTCAGCAACTTCAACTCGCTACTCAGCATTCATCAACCTGACTCAAAGGACTTGCTCTATTCTTTATGATCTCTCAAACTCCACTATCGTGAACGAGAGCTTGTCAGACAACTTGTTCAACTCTTTCTTCTCCTCGGAGACTTGAACCTCTAATCGCTTCATCGCTCTTATAGTGATCTGAAATGCAACAAATAAACACTTGACCAAGAATAGTCTCCATGAGTCAAGTAATGGGAAAGAACCTGAAAAGGCAACATAGTAGATAGTAACACATTGGCTTTTACCAGCGGACTTTAGCTCTCAGTTCGAAGATCGCACTAAGAGCTGGGGGGCTTATGTTATGCCTACTTTTTGGGACTGCAAAAATGGGCTGGTAAAAGCCCATAAAACCAATCCAATAAACTGACCCAGCTCGCAGCTCTCAGCTAGCTCCCAGCTCCCAGCTCCCAGCTAGCTCCCAGCTCCCAGCTCACAGCTAGCTCAGCTAGCTCCCAGCTCCCAGCTCGCAGCTCTCAGCTAGCTCCCAGCTCGCAGCTCTCAGGTCTCAGCTAGCTCCCAGCTCGCAGGTCGCAGGTCTCAGCTAGCTCCCAACTCCCAGCACGCAGGTCTCAGCTAGCTCCCAGCTCGCAGGTCGCAGGTCTTAGCTAGCTCCCAGCTCGCAGCTCTCAGCTAGCTCAGCTAGCTCTCAGCTCTCAGCTCGCTCTCCAGCTCGCAGCTCTCAGCTAGCTCCCAGCTCGCAGCTCTCAGCTAGCTCCCAGCTCTCAACTCGCAGGTCTCAGCTAGCTCCCAGCTCGCAGGTCGCAGGTCTCAACTCGCAGCTCTCCGCTAGCTCCTAGCTCCCAGCTCGCAGCTCTCAGCTAGCTCCCAGCTCCCAGCTCTCAGCTAGCTCAGCATTCAGCTCTCAGCTAGCTCCCAGCTCGCAGCTCGCAGCTCTCAGCTAGCTCAGCATTCAGCTCTCAGCTAGCTAGTCAGCATTACTCAACTCACTTTATGTGCAGCTTGTTACTTAGAGCGCAATTAATGCAGTATCTCCCAAAACAGACAGTTACCTAATCAAATAATGATTCTCTCTCCAGATATGGAAGTTAATTCAAATTCAAATTCAAGTCAACATTATCTCGGATTTTAAGGAGCAGTTTCCTGATATTATTCCAACCGAATAGGAATTGTAATTAATTTATGATTCCCTTCCTGATTTTTCTGATTTTATTTAAATCATTAGGAAAGTGTAATTAATGATTCTCTTCCTATTTCATTATTTCCTGAATTGTAACGGTACTTCTCCTATAAATAGGGGTTAAAACCATTGTAAAAGACATGCATGAATAACATACTGTCACTCTGCAGAATTTGAGAGAAAGACAGTCGTGGACGTAGGCTCTTTATTGCTGAACCACGTTAAAAGTGCTTAGTCTCCTTGTTTGGTTCTTGATCCTTTATTATTCTTTTCTAGATTTCTGTGTTTTCTTACATTGATTGCAGGTATTGGGCATTGATTACTCGTCGACTGAATTCCAATGTCGACAGTTATCTGATATGGTTGGCTTTGATTCTTTTATAATCTTTTCTCGGTTTCTAGTCTGCATCTCTTGAAATGAGAAACATATTAAAATTCAGATCCCTTGATTGTGAAAGTAGAGTTATTATTTGGATTCTTTTATGAATTATGAGAGTGATAATGTCATAACATCATCTTGTCAGTTCAGTAATTCATAGGTCCTTGTCTAGGAAGATGATGTTGGCTTTAGACACTATCTTTATGGAGTTACTTCTGCCCTAAACAATTAAAAAAAAAAAACTCATTTATATTTTAAGAAAAAGGTTATGGTGGTCAACTAATTTATAAGAATCCGATTGATTATAAGATGATATTCAAATAATTTTATAGTTACAAATTAATTGATCATACTAGATAATAAATTTGAACAAACTTTTGAATATTGAAGCATTATTTATAGTTAACAGTGTCACTATTAATCCAATGGTATTTCCATAATATTTTTAATAAGGAATTGGAATGTTAATACCACAAAACTCATCCTGTTTGCTACTATATACTAATACTAATTGAAGTAGTGAAAAATCCTTTATGATTGGTGTGAAAAGGGATATGATTTCTAGAATTCTTGCAGATTTTTAAGACATCTAATCAAATAACTTACTTTTAGTTTTTTGAACTATTACAATAGATATTCTAGAGATGAGAGGATAACTTAAGTTTATAATCTCTAGGATGTAAGTATGAGATGCTTATCGATAAGTCAACCTTACCTTATATTGTCTAAATAAGGATAAAAGAGTTCCGGTTTTTACGTACATGCTTCCTTTTGATCTTATGATAAGATGTTTTTATCAGCAAATAGTTTTGCATGTTTGATGAACTTAGTTGCTTATTAAGTTGCCGTTTTTAACATTTGGACTGCCCAATGATAAATTGTCCTTGATGTTCAGAATGAAGCCAACATGCCCAAGTTTTACTCAGTCATTGCCTACATATGCTGCCTCTATCTCAAACTTGCTTTCTAGGTCTTCATTTGTTAATAAACTATAATCTATAAGCCTAAGCAATAAAAAATATTGCTGCCAGTTATCAAATTTGGAATTGTTTTATGATACTTCATAGATAAATGAATATAATTAATAAGTGAAAGTTGAAGCATTGATTTGTCAAATAATTGCTAGTATTTCTGGAAAATAAATTCTATTAATTACATTGTGGCAAATGGTATTGATAAGTTGCTGGAGGAAAAAAAAAAAAAAAAAAGCTGATGGGGCAATACTGATCCAGATTCCAGAAACTTTGTATAATTAATAAACCCAAAAATGATGAAAGCAATGACGCATGAAACATTGATTTGAAATTATTAATGTATATAAAATATTCACCTTACATCCGCCATGACCTCTCCCAGATGTAAGTAACAAAAGATTTTATATTTTAACATCAATTGATGAATTAATAGATATCAATATCTTCTACTTCAAGTGTTTTGATCATGTTTAGGTGGATAAATAACCAAATCATGAAGTAAATCTTTTCTAATTCTAATATCATTATCTGTTATTGGTTGCCCGGCTGTCTGATCAGCAACACATCTCCTACTCACCTCCTCATCCTTCTTGGTGGTTGGGTTTATTGACCTCAAAAATCAATCAACTCCCAATTAATTCATTTTGAATGTAAGTGATGAAGGAACGAGTGCAATAATAATGTAATAACAAAAAAATAAAGATGCAAAAATAGTAAATAAGCATGGCTAAAATATTTTTAACTTGGTTCGGTTATATATAATGAAGTCTACGTTCGTAATTATGTTATCACTCAAAGAAGAAGACAAAAAATTAAAACTTCGACCAAACTCAAAAGGATGAAAGATCTGCCCTTGGTTTGTGTGAAGGAGATTCCTTGTTTATGTACAATTAAGACAGTAAATTATAGGAAAGATTCATTTCCTATTTTACATCAAATTACATTAAATATATTATATTCAAATCAAAATATATTTTCTTGAAGTTTCCCATTTGAAGTGATTGTCTGCCATATATGTAATTCTTTTAACCTCAAAAATTTTGTCGCAGTAAGAAATATCGCCAGCTGCCATACATCGAGCTGCCATTTAGAGGGAATTCGAGTTGCATCATTTGTGAGCTACCTGGTGCCAGCCGCTCTGCTATTCAATACTTAAGAGCAATGGGCTTCGTGTATTTCTTACTGACATTGTACATGCCGGCGTGGCACTGTCTTGTGGACTTCATACTGTTTTACCCTTTTTAGGCTTCTAGGTTGTTTGGTCTCTTTTATCTAGTATTGGGTCTCATTGGACTCAAAGCCCAAGTACTATTTTTGGTACAATGGGTTCAAACCCCATCAAATATTTTGTAAACATATATGATAAGTTTTCAATAGATTCTAACAAATTTATAAATTTCTTTTGGTGGTAAAAGTAAATATTCAAACAATAGAATTAATATTAATTTCTCTAGATTTTGATATACTTTTAATCTATTTTTGGTGAGCCTCAAAAGAAAGTGAAAAGAAAAACAAAATTTTCAAGCAGTTCAGTCCACACGATTTGTTGTGTTGTTTGTGTGACAATTGATTTATTTATTTCTTTATTTTTTAAAGGCTGGTATAAGTTTATAGAGCAGCTAGAATAAAACAAAATTCGACTTTGAGACACAGCTCGAGAAGTAGCTTCCATACGGGGAAGGAGTAACCTACACATAGATGGGGGGAGGCTCATATAAGGTGAGGAAAAAACCCACACAATCTATTTTACCATATAATTATGAAATAATACAATGAATAACATAACAAGAGCAATCATTTAGGTTCCTTTTGTTAGAAAATGTTTATTCAATGATTATTATGTATAATTATAAAAGAGGTATTAAAAAGACATGATTGGTTTAGTGGCATGCCTTGCTGTTTAAGTCATTGGTATTGTGAGCATGGCCGAAGTCTGCTGAATTTTCTATCGCGATAACATATTAACATTGGTAGGTTGCTAGTTACAGGGGTATTAATTCCATTAATTTCCAAATGAAATCTCGTAATGAGTTTCATGGGCTATCCATGGACCAGATGACTGCCTCAGCATCTCAATTTCTCTCCAGTCACAGGCTTGCTTTGGGCCCTGTCGCCGGCAGGAGAGACAATTTGGGGCCAGTCCTTTCTATTTCTTAGCACTACTTTATTTGTGCCTGAAATAAACGTTTAAACATTTTGATCATATGTCATTACAGTCATATTTTGAGTGCAAAATATTTTGTAAAATATAATTGAGCATTGTTAATTTATAATTGAAGTGCTCATTTCCTCACTGCACATTTATATTATTAACCAAACACAATTTCTCTTTTTAGTTAATTTAAATAAATAAAGTCATTGGAGTTTTCTAAGAATAATAAACGGACTTAAAATGATAAGTTCACTAGGAAACAATAATTTGTATAAATTCAACCGACATATGCAGTATAATTTCTAAGTGATTCTCAAATAACTCTTTTATATTGTTTTTTTAATTAAAAAAAAAGTCTTTTATATGTCACTCTATATCTATGATATGGATGGTCTATAGATCGGATTTTTTTAAAAAAAAAAAAAATTGTTTTTACCGAAAATCCAACCTATTAGTACTAAAATATTATTGAGTTTGTAAACTAGCATTAAAAATCAGTCTCAGTTTTAGTGATACCTCCAAAAGTGAATTATCATGATTAACCTTCATTGAAAAGATTTGACTCTCCATTATTCTCATCATTCTCCACTGTCTAACTTTTTTTCAGACAATAATTTCACTAAACAGCAGAATATTTGAAGGTTGATCTTCCTCACTATCTCATAACATCAAGAAGCATCATTTTTATTGAAACTCAATTGCTCTAATAAGTTGTTTGTGGAGCTTTCTCCAAATATCTTTAGAGAAGGGAGGTCAATCTACTCATCATTTTCCATTAATAATCTGCATGTCGTAGTTTTATAATTTTAATTTTATGTTGAGTTATTTGGGTCTTAAAGTATAAATAACTCATAGTTTTATATCTAAATTAGGAGTGATTATTTTGCGATAAAATCATTTTGCGAAAGTAAATGTGCAATTAGTTTGTGGCTTGAGAACTATTTACATGAATTGTTTATGCGAACTAGTTATACGAATTGTTTACGTGAGCTATTGATTTGAAATAGACATTAATTCTTCATCATGGTCACCGCATTTTCTTCACCATCGATGCTTTGTCATCAAGTTTTCTCTTCGTGAACCAGTTTGTAGAGGCTATTCTTGGGTGTTTTGAAAACAAATGAAGAAAGTTTGATTGCCTATTTCAAAACAAGGGCAGTTTTATCATTTAATTTACAAAAAGATGGATGATGCTATTAAAAGTCATTTTGATTTTCTAGTGTCATTTTACAAACTCATCAATAGTTTAGTCTCATATAAAAAAGACCGCATTATCTTTCATTGTAGTGGATCTCAATCATATGTCTCATTTAGAATTTAATTTTTTTAATTTGTTTTAAATTTATTTTTTTAAATAACATATTAAAAAAAAAAAAAAAGACCGACTGATGCATGTACTTTATATCTTTAATCAAGTTTTACTAATGGCACAAGTGAAAATCTACTTTTAGTTCTAAATAAACAAACCCTAGAGGTAAGTTGTGTGCAATTACTTTTATGAGTTTTACTCACATGAGACTCCTTTTCTATCAATGAAACATAACATCAATGTATGACATTGACATTCACCAAACTTTAACTCGAATTCAAACTAATATTCAATTTGACAACACAACAAAAGGCCAATATCCCAATAGTTTGTTTGGAATGGCAAGTAACGTTTTGAGAACATGACTATACAAAATACCGAAGAATGGTTTTGATGTTTCACATAAAATATAAATTTTTAATGACAAGAAACATGCATGGTAATATGATGAGAACATAAATAGTCACCAAATGATAACTTTGTAAATGATTTATATACAGAGACAGACCTAGCTTTGGGCTAGGAGAGATACTTGCCCCCTTTAAACTTTTTGAAAATTTATTAAGTTTATAATGTTTGTCATTATATGTTTAAATATATAAAAATAAATGTTAAGATCTATCATTGACGTTGAATGGTGATGTCAAAGAGGGGTTTGCCTTTCTTTGCTGTTGCCCACCACGTCCACAGTTTAATCCCACCAAAATAGGTTTTACTCATTTTTTAAGTCATTAAATATACAAATGAAACGTTACATGCTATCACAAACATAGCAAGAAACTATTTTTATTTCGCTAATTATTATACTCATTTCGAATTTTTTTTTCATAAACTATATTATATTTACACAATTATTGAGAATAGAATATATAATATTGTTTAATCTTAATAGGTCTTACTTATGATTATTGGTGTGTGAATTATTTTTCTTTTAAATAAAATATTTTATATGATAAGTTCACAAATAAAAAACTCATATAAATTATAATTGTTTTTATCTTTAATTTTTATTTTATTTCATTTCATTATAAATGCACATACATTTATTAGATAAAACATTACAAATATAGCTTAATTAGTAACTTTCATAATAAATGTATGTAATATATATTTATTTACAATCTGAATAATAACTTTCATCATAAAGGACACACATACTCAAATTATTATTATTTTTTAGTAATATGAAATTTAAACTTCTTTCACCAAAAAGGAGGAAACTAGTACACAATCAACTCACAATTGACATGCTTTTGTTTTTATACATATATCAAGAATATTATTTTTAAGAAATTTATATTACTATCTTGTAAAAGATAAAACTATATATCTTCTTTTAGTTATGAATTTTAGCTATTTTTATTTCATATAAGATCCTTCTAGCAATTGAGGTAAACATTACAAAAAAATTAAAAAAAAGAAAACGGTATAGCTTAGTTTCTTAATATTATAATTATTATATAAAAGTGTTCTCACTCAAATAGATTTTTGGGTTCACCATTGTTTATATATATACTTCTAAATAAAATCGCTTTTATATATTGAAACACTTTTAATAACTTTTGAGGAATCACTTGGTGAGAATATTCCATGTAAACCTTATCTAAACATATCAAAAGTGAAGTGCCAAACCTGAGGAGAAGGCAGAGAGAGCAATGGTTCCAGTAGTAGAAGCTTGCAAGCTAAAGCCACATGCAGTTTGTATACCAAGTCCATTTCAAAGCCACATAAACGCTATGCTACAATTTGCAAAGCTTCTTCACCACAAAGGATTTCGTATAACTTTTGTCAACACGGAGTTCAACCACCAACGTTTGCTCAAATCAAGATCAGGTCTTGACTCCTCATCAGGTAATGAATTTTCGAACTTGCAATTTGAAACCATCCCAGATGGCCTGCCTATTGATTCCGAAGAAAACACCACGCTGTCACTTTGTTAAGCCATAAGAAATGGCACCCTCTTGGAGCCCTTCTCACGGCTGCTTGCCAAACTCAATGACACAGGTATTTTTTTTTTTTAATTTTTTTTTTTAAAAATGAATTTTTTACTACAATACTAGTCTTGTAACTATACATGGATGGTTATAAAAGATATGTCTTTCACTTCTTTTTTTTTTTTTTTCCCTAGTTATCAAATATATGATTTTTATAAACTCTTAGATTGAAATCTAGTCAATATTAAGTATTACCCAATCCATCTATAACTACACAAAAATTGAGACTTATAGTAGCCTTACTTGTTTTACTTAATCAAAAGAGTTCTCATACAATGACAAGAAATTTGTCAAACCAGCCATAGTACCACAAACTCCTAGTCAATATTAAGTATTATCCAATCCATCTATAACTACACAAAAATTGAGACTTACAGTAGCCTGACTTGTTTTACTTAATCAAAAGAGTTCTCAAACAATGACAAGAAATTTGTCAAACCAGCCATAGTACCACAAACTGCTTTTAAAACAATGCTATTAAATCAAAATGTTTTGATAAATTGAAGTGTTCTTTTTGTTTTTGTTTTTTTTTTTTAATTATATAAAAACAGTTTCAATGACACCCATCTTATACTCGTACGTACCCATGTTTTCAGATGTCCCTCCAGTTACCTCCATCATCTCAGATGGTTTCTTGTCATTCACAATCAAAGCTGCTGAAGAAATTGGAGTTCCAATTGTAATGCTTTTCACAATATCAGCTTGTAGTTTAATGGGATTTAAACAACTTCGGATGCTCAAAGAAAAAGGCATTACACCACTTAAAGGTATGTAATACATTTTGTTTTTTTGTTTGTTTTTGTTTTTAAGAGGAATCATCATTGATGCACTTGAGTATCAATATCTCTGAACTGATTATGTTTCAAAATTACTGATTATATTTTATTATATCTGATTATAACTAAATATGATTAATTGTTATAAATATTTATGATTCATTTAGCTAAAATCATATATAACAATACATGATTAAATATAATAAAATAGTACTGGTAATCCTAGAATGGACTCACTTATGAGATGTATGGGTATCCAAGTGCATATTCGAATATGCCTTTTTTGAAAAATTAATGTTGTCATAGTACTCTTCAATGTTCATTATGATTAATGAGAAACTATTCGGTCAATGAATGCAGACAAGGGCCATCTCACGCAAGAGTATTTGGACACAGTCGTAGATTGGATTCCAGGCATAAATAAGAACATCCGCATAAGAGATCTTCCAAGTTTTGTGAGAACAACAAACCCAGATGACATTATGTTTAACCTAACCATGGAAGCCACTGAGCAGGCTTCAAAATCTTCCTCCATTGTTATCCACACTTTCCAAGCACTAGAGATCCAAGTTTTGGACGCTCTCTCTTCCATGTTTTCGGGTCAACATGTACTTCCCATTGGTCCTCTCCAGTTACTTCTTAAAAAAACACGTCAGGACCCTGATATTAGTTCTCTTAGATGTGATCTCTTGAAGCCAGAAACTGAGTGCATCCAATGGCTCGATACTCAGGAACCCGGCTCTGTAGTTTACGTGAATTTTGGCAGCCTTACAATCCTCACAAAGGAACAAGTTATTGAACTTGGAATGGGACTTGTTGATAGTAATCACCCTTTTTTATGGATAATGAGACCCGATTTGGTCACCGGATACTCTAATTTGCCAGCGGAGTTCATGGAAAAACTCAGGCAAGAAGGCTTCATATCAAGCTGGTGCCCACAAGAGGAGGTGCTTAACCACAAAGCTATTGGGGGTTTCTTGTCTCATTGTGGATGGAATTCAACAATGGAGAGTTTATGTGCTGGAGTGCCTATGATTTGTTGGCCGTTTGTTGGAGATCAGCAAATGAATTGTCGATATGCATGCACTGAATGGGGCTTTGGAGTGGAAGTTAGCGGTGTAGATGATGATTGTTATGTGAAGAGACATGAAATAAAGAAGGTCGTAAGAGAGTTGATGGAGGGAGAGAAGGGTCATGTGATGAGAATTAAGGCCTTGGAGTGGAAGGAAATGGCAGATAAGGATTGTCGCACTGATGGTCCTTCATCAATAAATCTAGAAAAGCTAGTCAACCAAGTTCTTTTAACTAGGGGGTGATAATTTGGGTTATAACACAATATATTGACATAGAACGAAAGGATTGAGTATAAACAGATCGTGTCACTAATCGCGTCAACCAAATACTTTTAACTCTTATTTTTTTATTTATTTTGAAAAATCTGTGCTGTTAGCTCATTCACAAAGTATCTAACTGTTCATTAACACAATATCTTTGCACATAAATGTGGAAAACAATTACAAAATTCCACAATAGCTATACAAATATCTTTCTGTAGATATTGTTGTATGACAATTGGAAGGAGTTGTTGTAACTAAATATGACAATCATGACTTTTTAAACTAGAAATTTTACTTTTTGAACCATTTGCACATTTAGAAATATTAGATGTATAACCCTCTGAAAATTGCACTGAATTGAGAAATTGACAAAGCTCTCTTTTTTCTTGCAATGATATTGTATATAATTGGAAAATCCATTTTGTGTCTGTTGTAAATGCAACTCTTTCCTTGCATTCATATTAGGAAGGAGTCTAAGGACATGTCTAACCTTTAGAGTATCTTTTGTTTTCCCTTCAATGTTCAACAAAGTCCTAATAACATTACCACAAATGTTTTTCTCTATATGCATGATATCCAAAATGTGTAGAATTTTTAATTTTGACTAAGATTCCAACTCAAAAAACATGCTCATTTTTGTCCAATTTAACTCATTTGCATTACGCTTCTTTTTCTCTCCCTCTTTTATGGATGCTTTCCTAGCTTTGCAATTTTAACTAATTCTAACTGCTTCAAATGTCTTCCCAGAATATTCGTTAGGTGTAGGCTTCAGTTCATGTTTATTATTGTTGTGGGTAAAGTTTGGGCTACATAAAGGGGTTGGTAAAAGCCTAATAAACTGACCCAGAAGGTTGTTGATCCAATAGATAAAACCTATTATCCAAGGAATAGACTCAGCTTTCAGCTAGCTAAACATCTAGCTCGCAGCTCTCAGCTTTCAGATCTTAGCTACTCCAGCTTGCAGCTCTTAGCTCTCAGATCTCAGCTACTTCAGCTCGCAACTCGCTACATCCAGCTTACAGGATGGAAATCTCAGCTCTCAAAAACCGACAACAATAAAATCTGAGACAAATTCAAGCTCCCTGGTTTCGTGCCAGATGTAATTTCTCAAATTAAGACTTCCCGATCTCGTGCCTGTGAGATCTATGCAATCCTGAGTCCCGATGAACAATTAATGTAGGAATGGTCATGTCAGAGTTGTTAACTAATGCAGTATGATTATAACAGAGAAGTTAGTATAATTATTATTTCTTAACGTGTACTACACTCAATTGTAAATCTCTCTCTATAAATAGAGGTGAAATTCTTTATAAAGGGAGGGAGAACTCATTTTTTAGTGATATGGTCACTTTGCCAAAATATATTGAAAGTGACCTGTGGACGTAGGTACCATTGCCGAACCAAGTAAAAAACTTTTGTCTTTGCTTTGTTCTTTCTTTCTTTTCTCTTTGGTCTGCTTTGTTGCTCTCTGATTGCAGGTATTGGATATAAGATCTCCGGTCGACCATTTCCAGACGTCGATATTTTGACATTAGAAGGAGGGCCCAGACTGCAATATTGAGTTTTCAGTGACCATGTCGAGAGGAAGAACAACCAGAAGTTTAGACCCGGTAGCTAATCCACCTGAAAGGCAAATAGATCAACAGGAGCATGATTTCCAACCGATGGAGAATGTTGTTGTGCCCATATCAGGCACATCTCACGCCCTCATGATAGGTGTTGCTGTAGGTATGCCTATAAAGATCTCTCACCAGCCAGCACCATTAGACTCTATGGCCGGGGGGCTGCATGTATGACATCAACGATAAGAAGCATTAGAGAGCACAGTGTAGTAACTCGCTGAGGCAATCATGGTGCTGGTACAGGCCCAAGCACCAACTCCCGAAAGACCACTTAGAGATCAATCATGACCTGCCAACTTAGTTAGTCCCTTTAGCTCACATTCGAGAACTGAAAGTCGTCGAGCTCGTGGATTTGAGAGCTCACAAAGGTCTCGTCTGGAATATGTGTCAGACTGCAACTCCTCAGGTCGAGAGCTCGAGGGAGGATATAACCTTCAGAACCTAGCAATAGAAGAGTTCCTTCAGAGGGTTTAATAGTTGGAGGCTCGACCTGAACCCCAGATTCTGAAAGAGCAACATGGAGAGAAAACCCCCCTCACTAGGGAGATCGAGATGCAGCCTCTCCTCCTCAGGTTCAAACTCCCCAACGTTCCACCTTATAATGGAGATAATGACCCCTACGACTATTTGAATGCTTTTAATATACAGATGGACCTTTAGACATCCAATCCCTTGGTAAAGTGCTGCGTTTTCCCAGCCACTTTGGGCGACATTCCACGGCCTTGGTTCAAAAGTCTCCCAGCTCACAACATAGGTAGCTGGGAGGAATATCAGCAAAACTTCATCAGCCAGTACCGAGCTCTGAAGAGGCAGCTCGCACCCTTCTGCCACTTCGCTACAATCTTTCAACGGCATAACGAGTCCTTGAAAGATTACATTATCAGGTTGAGACGTGAGGTCACTAACATGGAGAATCCCTCAGATGACAGCATCCTAACTGCAATCTTGGCTGGGCTTCATAAGGATGGGAAACTCAATGAGAGTATTTACAAATCTCCAGTGAGGGACCTAGGCGAGTTCTATGAGTAAGCTGCCAAGGAGATTAGATGGGAGGAAACCTTCGGCCCCAAGAAGTCTGACCAAACGGATGAATCGAACAGTCCTAACCAATTGAAAAAAAGAAGTAATGGTGGGGACGAAAGTGAAGGTCAGAATAAGAGCTTAAGACATCAGGTCGCTAAAAAGGCCAAGAACGAGCTCAGAAACGAGCGACCTCAACATCAAGGTCCGTATGTTAGTTACAGCGTCTTGTCTGATACGTAAGATAGTATCTTTACAACAGAAAGGGGCAGAGAGGACTTCAGGAAATCCACTCCTATGAAGACCCCTGCCAAGTTCAAAAACAAGAATAAGTTTTGTGCTTATCATGATGAAATCGGGCACAATACTTCACAATGTTGGGATTTAAAGGATATCATTAAGGATCTAGTCGAGAAAAGTCGCTTGGGAGATTATGTGGTGCAACCAGCGAACATGTGACCTCAGCAACCCCCAAAGCAAATATGATAGCAGCCTCAACGGGCTCCCAAGTAAGACATGAATCCACAGTGTATTCGCATCCAATAGGTCATGTCTGTAACTTGTAACCTATTTTTTGAAATTAATAAAAGTTTTGAATCTCCTTATTGTTTTATAATTACTTTACAGTGCTATATTAGCTGAGGTTACGAGCTACTGGATATAGCTCAACTTGTTAGTTTTCATGTTAGCTGAGGTTTCAGTCCTCTAGACAGTTTAATATTTTTGTTGTTAGTTGAGGTCTCAACCCTCTGGACAACTCGATATTTCAGTTTGTTAGTTTTGCTGTTAGCTGAGGTTTCAGTCCTCTGGACATCTCAATATTTTTGCTGTTAGCTGAGGTTTTAGCCATCTGGACAACTCGATATTTCAGCTCGTTAGTTTTTTTGCTATTAGCTGAGGTTTCAGTCCTCTGGACAGCTCAATATTTTTGCTATTAGCTGAGGTTTTAGCCCTCTGGACAGCTCGTTAGTTTTGCTGTTAGCTGAGGTTTCAGTCCTCTGGACAGCTCAATATTTTTGCTGTTAGCTGAGATCTCAGCCCTCTGGACAGCTCGATATTTCAACTCGTTAGTTTTGCTGTTAGCTGAGATTTTAGTCCTTTGAACAACTTGATATTTCAGCTTGTTAGTTTTGCTGTTAGCTGAGGTTTCAGTCCTCTGGATAGTTCTATATTTTTGCTATTAGTTGAGGTTTTAGCCCTCTAGACAGCTCGATATTTTAGCTCGTTAGTTTTGCTATTAGCTGAGGTTTTAGTCTTCTAGACAGCTCAATATTTTTGCTGTTAACTGAGGTCTCAGCCCTCTGGATAGCTCGATATTTTAGCTCAATATTTTTGTTGTTAGCTGAGGTTTCAACCCTCTAGACAGCTCAGTCATGTCATGTCAGCTGAGGAAATCCAAAGATTCAGAAAGCAGAGCAGGAGCATAAAACTAGTGAATGACCTCGCAGAGTTGCCACAAGAAAGGATGAAATCTGAAAAGGCAACACGCTGAATCATGACGCAATGGTTTCTACCAATGAGCTTAAGCTCCCAGTCCAAAGATCGCATTGAGAGTTGGGGGGCTAGTGTTGTTGGTAAAGTTTGGGCTGCATAAAAGGGCTGGTAAAAGCCCAATAAACTGACCCAGAAAATTGATCCAATAGATAAAACCTAGGATCCAAGGAACAGACCCAGCTCTCAGCTCTCAGCTAGCTAAACATTCGGCTCACAACTCTTAGCTCTTAGATTTTAGCTACTCCAGCTCGCAACTCTCAGCTCTCAGATCTCAGCTACTCCAACTTGTAGCTCGCTACATCCAGCTTACAGGATGGAAATCTCAGCTCTCAGAAGTTGGCAGCAATCAAATCCGAGACAAATTCGAGCTCCTTGGTTTCGTGCCAGATGTAATCTCTCAAATTAAGACTTCCCGATCTCGTGCCTGTGAGATCTATGCAATCTCGAGTCCTGAGTAGCAATTAATGCAGGAATGGTAATGTCAGAGTTGTTAACTAATGTAGTATGATTATAATAGAGTAGTTAATATAATTATTATTTCTTAACGTGTACTACACTCAATTATAAATCTCTCCCTATAAATAGAGGTGAAATTCTTTTAAAGGGAGGGAGAACTCATTTTTAGTGATATGGTCACTCTGCCAAAATATATTGAGAGTGACCCGTGGACGTAGGCACCATTACCAAACCACGTAAAAAACCTTTGTCTTTGCCTTGTTCTTTCTCTCTTTTATCTTTGGTCTACTTTGTTGCTCTCTGATTGTAGGTATTAAGCCTAGGATCTCCAGTCGACCATTTCCAGGCGTCGACAATTATCAATGTGCTTATTTTTCCTCGTTGGATGGTTTTGGCAAATACTTACAGTGCCCTATATAACTTATGTTGCTTCTTAATTGTAATGAATTTATATCTTTATTACACTCAAGACAAAGCCACATAACCTTTTGTAATCTCGCAGTATGCCTTGACAAAAACAATAGTTGTAATCTTGATTTTAATGGAAAGTATCTTGCAACCTTTTGTAGCACTTTCTTCTTACAATCATCTCACTTCTATCTTGGTTCATTGCATTGATGACATGTATCACATAATTAATGCTCTTTCCAAAATAATGCACAATCATTCTTACATGCATGCATGACCTCAGACCCCAAATATAGTTAGAAATACCACATCATCAATACATTAGCTCAATAAAATTATTTTATATATTGAATATAAATTTAAAATTTTGCCCACAATACAACACTTAAATACGGGAATGTGATATATTTATTTTAGTGGAAATTGTCAGAAATACCCATCTAAAAAGGGTGAAATTTATTTTTATCCACTATTTAAAAAAAAAAATTATTTTTAACCCCTGAAACAAAAATATTTGATGATATACCTAAATTATCTAAAATATCCCTAGACATTTTTACAAAAAAAACCTAAACAGTTAAAAATTTACGAAAAATCGAAATGTGAAATTACGACAAAGCCCCTGCATATATATAGACCTCAAAAATCGATGGATCTCACTTCCATCGATTTTCCACTCAAAACCACATCGGTTTTTGTCAAACTCGAACCCGATCGCGACTCGACGGTGAGATTGACATTTTTGGCCATTCGCGCGACGTTGTCGACCTTCCCCGAGGAGCTCCTACCGCCGGCGAACTTGCAGAAAGTGCGAATGTTAGATTTTTGAAATGTTTGTTGTAGTTTTTTATTGAGATTTAGGATTTTGAAATGTTTATTGTATTATGGATGTTAGGTTATGATTATTAGGTTTAGAATAGGTTGGATTTGATTGTGTTTGGTCGTTTTTGTGTTGAAAATGACCGATTCCGACGAAAGCAGAGTCGTCGAGATCGAATTGGTTTTTGAGATCGGTTTTCCATAATCGATTTTTCATTTTGATTTTTCAAATCGGTTTTCAAGTTCGTTTTTTCAAGTAACCGAAGTGAAAAACCGATCATGGAAAATCGAGGTTGAAAACCGATCTAGAAAACCAATCATGAAAACCGAAGTGAAAAACCGATCGATTTCATTAACCGGTTTTTAAGATGCCGTAAAAAACCGATTCAGTTTATATATTCTTACTGATGATTTCTTTGCTGTTTTTCTTTCCTACAGATGGATTTCAACTATAAATATAGTTCACAAATAATTGGCACACATACGACCGATAATACACATATTGGTCAAAGATTGGTTAATAAGATAATTGCCGTTATTAATAGAAGAAATCTATATTACCAGTTCATGGTAGAATGTCCGTTCGAAGATATTTTGAAGATAACCGATAATACGGCTGCTGGTTCCCTGATTTTATGGGTGCTTGCTAGAGAGTTAAAGGTCATTGGTGCACGCCGTGATGAGAGGTGATTTGAAATTGGGGAGAGAAGATATAGGTTTGGGAAACATGAGTTTTTGTTGGTGACAGGACTTCCTTTTGGGGGCATCGACCGTAAAATCTACCAAACGGTGCCAAATGATCAAAACGGTCTCCTATGGCGAATGTTTAATGGAGTGTCGCCGAAGGTGAGAGAGTTAGTCATATTTCTTGAGGCAAGAAGCCATATAGGGCAGCGAGACCGTGCAGTCCAGAATCCAATAAATGATGAAGATCGTTTGAAGTTAACGAATGTAGGGATTACTTTTCATCTCTTTATAGGACTGGATGACAGGACCCGTATTTATCCATTTATGTGGGTCTTAATTGAGAATACAGAGACGTGGAAGACATTCCCTTAGGGCACATTATGCTATAGTGTCTTGTTGCACTGTCTCGACATGACACTTAATGAAGAGTGGATCAAAAAACCACCAAAAACCATTAATATTTATGACTATATGTTAGCGTTTCAGGTATAACTAATACTTTCAATATTTATTGCTTCCTTCTATTACGGTTAATATATAGGGTCATATGTATGTTTTTAGTTTAATCAATTTTACATTATATATTATCTGGCCATTACTAATTATATGTATGTTTTTTGTTTAATCATTTTTACATTATAGTGGTGGTTAGTGGAGGTGTTCCTAGTGTTACGAGAGAAGATATCAAAAAGTATCCCGTTATTGCAAAATGATCTACCAAGATGTATGAGACGGTCACTGAAGAGAACACCGACAAATATAAAAAGCCTAGATGATTTCCACCTCCCATAAGTGGCGAACATAACCTAAATTTGTGTCAATTATTTGTTTTTTTTATAACTATCGTTATTTATATTAAGTATATAATTGTAGTATAACTATATATATTTATATAATGCAGATAGTTGGCATTGGGCCAACCTTAGAGCCTACTGACGCTGAGAGGGAGATGAATTATTGAAAATCTTTTAATCTGAACCATATGGTTGATGAAGAGGTACATAAACAGGGAGGCGGGGGGAGTGAGGGTGAGGGTGATAATGATGATGATGATGACGACGATGACGATGACGATGGTTTGAATGATGGTGTAGGGGTGATGATGAGGTAGAGGATGATGATGAGGTGGAGGGTGACGATGATCCGAATAAAGACATCCGAAGCGTGCAATCTGAATCAGATGATACCTTATCAGAGTTTCGGACAAAGAAGGTGCAAGATGTACGACACGTAGATTATAAGGTACGAATATTCTATTTATATAATAATATTATTCAATGAATTTTCATTGTAGTAAATGTAAAAGATGTGGACATGTTGTGTAGTAGTACGAAGTGTAAAAGAGAGATGAAGTCTCTAAAAATGATAGACGAAGTGTAATTTATTTAAATATGCAGGTTGTATTTCCCTGGATACTAAAAAAACAGGGGAGACTCTGTCAAAATTTTTTTAAAATTCTGTATAGTATGTAAAATGATATATATATGATTCTATGAAACAGGTGAAGCAGTTGTTTGAGTTTATTGTGGATTTATAGAAGATAACCCATAAGAAGTTAAGTAGGATGGATAGGAGGCAGAAGACAACCTTGAAGATTGTAAAGGAGATGAATAAGAGGTTGAGATGGGTGGAAGATCATTTAAAAATTCCCAAGTCTCCGGTTGGCGAGCATGATCCAAATGACGACGACGACGATGACGATGATGATGGTAGGAGCTTTATCCGAGATGAGCACATGTATTACCCGTTACCACCACCATTACCACATCAGGACGAGGGTGTTCGTCTGTCGCCTATTAATGTAGGCCAATCAACCATCCATCAGGAGGAGCAAGAGGTCCTATAGTCACAGGGTGTCCACCAGTCACCCTATTAGCATGAGGAGCAAGAGGTCCCTTAGTCACAGGGTGTCCACCACCCACCTCATCAGTCACCCCATCAGGAGGAGGAGCAGGAGGTCCTTTAGGTACGGGGTGTCCACCAGTCACTTCAGCAGTCACCCCCTCAAAAGGAGCAGGAGATCCGTCAGGCACGGGGTGTCCACCAGTCACCCCATCAACAGGAGGATGAGAAGGTCCACCACTCCCAGACGGACTTATGAGGTGTATCAGGTGCATACATTGAGTGTGACCATGACCAGATAGACTTTGTATCTCTATTGTGTTGCATTATGAAATATAATTGTAAATGTGTAATTCATGTTTTTAATTTACTTACAGCTGCAGGATGAGAGCATCCAGGAACGGGGCAAACGAAAGACAAAGTCAGCAGCACCTCTACGGACACCATACACGGATCCGAGGCTGGTGAAAAAGAAAAAGAAAGTGGCCCAACAACAGGCGGAGGAGGTGGCAGAGTCTACAGAACCCGTAGAAGTGGTCTATAATGAATTTAAAGCTGTAACCACTTTGGATCTCAAATATATTTATAAAAAAACGTTTCTAATTCCTGCATCCTAGTTGTTAATGTAAGAAAATTTATAATAATACTTAATACTTTTCTTTTTTGAATTGTAGGCGTTCAGTTGATTGTTGTGGGTGGTGTGTGATACCTACTACATTGATCACCCTCGAGAACAAAAACACGTTGTTGACTAATGAACACATCGATTCTTATTTGATGTGCCTACAAAGAAAATGGTGGAATGAGGTGGATGACCGTAGATACGCTGTCCATGGCAGTTCTTTGTTTGTAAGTATTTACATTTAAGTTAGTTATACATTTACAATTTCATGTTGCGTTCGGTTGATCTGTAGTAACATGTTTAATTTTTATCATGCAGGCTTTGATGACAGCGTATTACAGGCTGCATTACGTCAGCAAAGGTGTAAAATTTGATCCGGTTACAGCTGATGTATCCTCAAAGTGGCTTACGTACGGTCGTGGGCAGATAGACGCATCAGTCCCATGGTGGCGGGTTGATAATATAAGTGTAGTTTGAAAGTTAATATTTATTATTTGATTATCCGAACTAGTCCTATAACACTAATGTTTTGAAATGCAGGTGTTACTACCGTGTAGCCTGAATCAAGAACACTAGGTCCTATGTCAGGTGTGCTTTAGAAAGCAGAAAATCATAATTTATGATTCCATGACGAATGTTGACATAGCCGAACGACTACAACCACTTGAGCCGCTGGTATGTTTTATGCCTATTTTGTTGTGGTTCATAGGATTTTATGAGCAGACCCAGATAGATATGCCACCCGTGGATGAGCGGTGGAAAGTTGAGCGTCTTGATAGATCAGTTGTGCCCCAGCAACCTGATTGGTGAGTAAGTTTATAACTGAATTAATATATATATATAGTCTATATGTTATGATATTTAATTAATTTATTACTAATACAGGACGAGTTGCGGAGCATATGTGGCCATGTACGTACGCGATTTTTTGCAGTCTAAAGAGAGTATATGGAAATCAAGAAAACGCGAGACCGTTGCAAATGCCATTGCACTGAGGGCAGAGATTACTAGAGACATATATATGTTTACGAAGCCGATGTATAAAGTTAATAAATTTGGGAAATGGTTTGTAGACTCTGATAGGAAAATTGTATATAAATAAATTTAATTATATTTTTAATGTGTTCATTATTTATTTGATGTAATTACATTCTATATTTTTTAATTGCCAACAAATCATTTTAATTAAACATTTTAAGTAACATTGTATTTCCTTAAATTTAATTATATATATGATCATAACATGGCAAAAATAAATGATATTTCATATTATTAATATTATAATTTTATCTATATTAATACACAATTAGACATGTATTAAATATACATCCTAAATAATATAAACATAATGATATAATTAGTGCATATTAATATTAATTTATATACATTTAATATATTATATGAGCATGATATGATAGTTAATTATATGCAGTAAAATATAAAATATATTAATATTAATTTATTTACTGAAATATAAATGTATGCATTAAATTGATATCATAGTAATATAATAATTAATATCCAGATTAGTATTATATATTTTATTAATATTACTTATTAGTTGTATTATACAGTGTGATAACATTATATTAATCCTAAATAATATAAACATAATGATAAAATATACTATAACATAAATATTAATACTATAACATTAAATATACATGTATTTATAACTATAATACTATAACATAATACTATAATTATTAGTTATATTAAATATACATGTATTTATAACTATAATATTATAACATAAAATATAGTATGTATTAATATACATTTATAAATATTATTTCATTATGTATATTAATTATTATAGTAATGATTATATAACTTTATCTATATTAATTCACAATTAGACGTATATTAAATATATAATCCTAAATAATATAAACATAATGATATAATATAATTAGTGCATATTAATATGTTATATACGGTTAATATAACATATGGGCATTATACAATAGTTAATTATAAATGTAAAATATATAATATATTAATATTAATTTATTTACTTAAATATAGTATAAACATTAAACTGATATCATTGTAATATAATAATTAATATCTAGATTGGTATTATATATATTATTAATATTACATCCATACAAGTTATAATCCATATTAGTATTATAGTTATAATAATTGTAATATTATGTGATATAAATTACAATATTAATATGATATATTAATGTGGTTATCATATTAATATGGTATATTAATATGGTTATTAATATTAAGATTGTATCCATAGTATTAAATGGTATATAATATAGAGTATAATTAACTTCCTATATTGATATTACAAATTAATTAAATCAACATTTCAAAAATATAAATTATAGTACTTAAAAACTAAGATGTTTGTGATATTTTATTTTAACCATATCAATTAAGTATTATAATTACGTGTAAAGTTAACTCTATTAATAGTAATGTATCTTTACTATAAGATAACACATATTATAGTAAAGATATATTTATTATTACTAATATCATATGAATATTAATAAATGATATTATAATAGATAATGTTTATAGTCTAAATATTGATATAGTTTGTAATAAAATTATACACTTCCTATTCTATATAACATATTTAAATACATCAGTATATAATGATTTGTAAAAATTATTGACTTAAAGGGAAATAAATTGAACATACAACTAGAAATAAAGTCAACCCAAGTGAAGATCGGTTTTTAGGGGGACCTAAAAAACCGATATCGGTTTTTGAAGCCCCATTAAAAACCGATCTACACTTAGCGTTATGGAAGAATCAAAGGCAAGTGGATCGGTTTTTCACTAAGCCTGAAAAACCGGTTTTTCAGGCTTACTCAAAAATCGATCTATGTTACTCTCCAAGGGAAAAATCAAAGACAAGTTGATCGGTTTTTCACCTAGCCTGAAAAATCGGGCTAGCTTAAAAACCGATTTATGTTACTTTCCAAGGCAAAAATCAAAGACATGTGGATCGGTTTTTCACCAAGGCTTAAAAACCAATGATGGTTTTTCAGGCGACCTTAAAAACCGGTGACGGTTTTTCAGGCGACCTTAAAAACCGATTTTTGTTTTCCACTCTATTTTATGGTTCTGAGCTTATATAAAATGATACAAAAATAATAGAAATAGATTAATAATTTATACAGTTGTATTAATATACATTTGAGTAATTAACATAAAAACTTTTACATAGAACATGCATGAACAAAATGTCAATCAATTGCTAATCATCATTTTCATCAGTAGCCACCTCTAGATTAGGAGTAGGAAACCATAATAGACATCGACGTTGGTTGTGTCCAGTCTCATGACACAAGCGGCATCTTCGAGAGCGCGACTTATTTTCAGTAGCATTTGTACTCGTTCCAACATCCGCATCAACGTCTGCGCTTGTCCCTTCGCTGATGGAAGTTAGGGGGTTAGGGCACCGAAGACGGTTGTGTCCCTTCTGACCACATCTTCCACACTTTTTTCGACGACGATCTTCCCCAGTTGAAGGAATCCGAACCTCTTTCGGCCTACCTGCTTGTCTTTTACCTTTAGGTGGTAATATAACCATGCTTCTCACTTCCGCTGAAACATTCCAACTGGCCAATTTAGGGATGGGATTAATCGGACGTACATATGCAGCTTTTAGCCACTCCAAGCTATAGTACTGACTGCAAAGTGTATCACAATTGACGCCCTTGAACCTGACATATATCAACAATTTAAGTGTCACGCTATGATATGAAATACTAAAAACAATAATGTATAATTACCATACCTGGCCACAACACATGCATGAACACATGACAACTGATCAAGGTTCCACTGCTTACACGTACATGTGTGCTGTTGAATGTCAACCATCACATATCCTTTGCTAGGATGTATGACACTGTAATGATACAATTCTGTAATGAGATGTCCGCTACCTTCCGTGGATAAATCTTTTGTCAATATGATACGATCATATGCAGTGGTAGTAACATACGTTGTGAGCTTCTCAGCAGCAACATGTCTATTATTAAACCATCTCTGCAATACATTTCTTACATATTCATGTGCAGTTGTTATTGACAAACGACATGCTTGCATCATGCAATTGTTGAACGACTCTGCAATGTTAGTAGTCATCATTTCATATTTTCTTCTTGGACAATGTGCTCGTGACCACCTGTTCACTCCAGCCTTAATCAAAGCTCCATGTGTGGTCGGATGTAATGCACGTATTTCTTCCAATATTCTGTTGCATTCATCAGGCACATAACAATATGCTGCATTGTAAAATGCATTTTCCACATCTGAACACTTTTTACACTATTGCTTAAGGTTTTGCCACAAGTGGAAAAAACATAGCATATGTGGACTTTAGCAAAAGCTGTTTTCATCCCATTCGATATGCTTTTATGACGATCCGATATGATCAGCAAATCGTCTGACACCCCGATTGCTCCTCTCAACGTTTTTAGGAACCAAGTCCATGAATTATCCGACTCTCCGTCAGCAAATCCAAAGGTGATGGGATAAATCATCTCCGATCCATCTTTGCATGCAGCAAAAAAAATCACTCCTTTATATTCACCTTTCAAATGAGTGACATCAATAGTAACAACCGGTCTCATGTAAGACCGAAAACCCTCAATGGAAGCTCCAAGTGCAACGAAGGAATATAAGAACCGATTGTTTTCATCTCTCTTAATTGCCGTCATTGTGCCGGGTTTGAAAGTTTTAACATCTCAAAGTAGGACGGAAATTGTTGATATGATTCATCCGCTTGCCCATATGCTAGTTTCTTTGCATATTGTAAAGTCTTCCAAGCTTTACTATATAAGATCTGCACTCCATACTGCTCTAGCATTTCTCCAACCAAACGATTAGGTGTATAAATATCTCTTCTCACCTTTCCTGCATACAATTTTCCTATCACAATAGCCTTCACACTTTTCATATATGATTCTATGGCAGTCTGACAACAAGTGTGTTCCACTACATACTTCAACACAAACCACATTGAACAACCTTTTCTGCATCTTGCACGAACAATAAAACTACAAGTTTTATCTTTACAACCGGCTTCAAATCGCTCCGTGTCTGAACGTCTAACCCGATATTCAAACTTAGCTTTCAGAGCATATTCGCCAATAGCTATAGTCATTTCTTCTTTACTAGTAAAGAATGCTCCTTTATACAACGTACCACGTTGGTAGACAGTTGACGTAGCGCTTGAAGTAGCCTCAATGTCCCCCAATTCTACACCAGGAACAATCCAGTATGGTTATAAAGATTATTCTGAAATTGTAAACCTGAAAATCTTATTTCTGGAAACTCTTCTTCTTCAGCGACATCATCAAATCGAGTTTCCTCTTCATCACTATCTCCAGTTTGCTCTTCATCACTATCCCGTATTCCATCATTATTATCATCTGTGTTCCGATCTTCATCATTAGTACCATATTCAAATAGTCATCATTAACGTCACGAATGAGACTTTCAACCGATGTAAATGGGGTGACAGAAGTATTAACTTGATTGCTCCCAATACCTGAAGTGAGATAAAAATGACTTTCAACCATATGTGGATTTACAGGTCTATCCATATTTGCCTCGTCATGTCTTATGTCTGGTATTGAATCAGTGACAAATGGATGAACGGTACGCCTACTAACCCCAGCTCCAAAATCTCTTGCAATCTTATCGACATAAATCTCTTTAACATCAATATTTTTTATCGCCATCAAACCAACAACACCAAGATCGGACATGATACGTATCTTTTTAACCTGACCATTTATCGTACTTTGTAGTAAATAATATATATGAATATCCCATCTTCTTCTATCAATATCAGTCTCTCTGTATAAAACGTCCACCAATGATGAAAAAATACTATTTTTGTGGACCCCACACATGATCGATTCCCCTCCAATGTAATTACATCAATTCCACTCTCCGTCAAAGTTGATTACAACTGTCTCTTGAGTCATTCCTATAACGTTCAAATCAAATAATACTATTAAATCTCATTTCAATCGGGCAATATTACAAAATACAATCATATCGAATCATATTCAATACATAGCAACACAAACATATAAAAAACCATGAAAAATGTGCTAAATTCGATTTTTCAGTGAAGTTATAGGTTTTTCATTCTCTCAAAAACTGGAAAAATCGTAAAAACCGTTCAATAAGCTTTTCAATGGTTGAAAAACTGATCCCGATTTTTCATCAACTGAAAAACCGGTCCCGATTTTTCAGTGGCTGAAAAACCGATCCCCACTGAAAAATCATGACAACTCTTCAATTGATTTTCCACAGAGTGGAAAATCGATTATCGGTCACAAAAAACTGATTTCGTCGTAGATTTTGTAGATTTCATCGCAGATTACAGAAAAATTTAGATCTCACAACTAAATCATTCTTATAGTCTTTTAGCTAGCAATATGAACAAAACAACTTAAAAACCAATAAAAAAAAACTCATACATTACCTTTCAAACTCAAATGGAAGAAGAATCTTCAAAATCTTCAATGGTATAAACTTGAATGGATCCAAAAACTTCAATAGATGAAGAAGCTCGAATGAATAATCCCCTTAATTGATTGTTTTTCAGCTGCAATGAATCTCAAAAATCATTGATAATCATTGATGGAGAAGAGAGAAAATGAAGGATATTGTTAAGATGAAGAAGGTTATTTTCGTAATTTCACATTTGGGCATTTGAGTGATTTTAACTTAAGGGTATTTTGGTAATCTTGGGTATACAATGAAAATAATTTGTTTGAGAGGTCAAAAATAAATTTTTTTAAATATCTGAATAAAAACAAAAATTTATTTTTCATTTGGGTAAAAACTATAAATTTCCCTTTATTTTACTGGAGACTTTTCTGAAAATTACATACTCAGAATTGGATCTCATACGCAGAGTGGCATTATTAACATTTGGATTTGGGACATGTTGCTACATCTACTATTAACCATAGTGTTTACTTGAAATTGAGAGGATGGTGCCACCAAATTTTGACATTTCAAGTTGTTCTGCTTTGAAAAATTTTAGTAATGATGAAAGTTAAAACCTAATAAGAGAAAATTCGGCATAAAAGAATTAAATTTGGGAAATCGATTATATACTATTACCCAATGATAGCCACATGTCTGAGCGGTTTGATGGTTTTGAACCAAAATTGGTGCACCATGAACCACATTTCCCTGCAACATTGAAGTTCATATTAGTGATCAGCACAAAATGAACACTATTCTCTTGATTCGTTTGTGAAGACACATAATCTCTTCTAGTTGACCTTATCATGTCAAATATTAAATCGCACACCTCATCATGATTGTGTTCTTCATTTTGTGTTGTTCTTCATTGATTCAATCCGTTGTACCAACATTGAATGCACCAGTGTCAATAAAACTAGATTCTTCACCATGAAAGATCCACTTGTCATATGTTATAGCAATCCCATATAGGTGAGCCTGCACCACACATTGTGGTTGAAATAGGCATTTTGAGAACCCAACATGGACAACACATATAGTTGTTCTCATCAGCACATCATTTGGCAACATCCATAAATGACTTAATACATTAACATATTTCTTCCATAATCTATTTCGTAGTAGCGTCCTATTTTTATCCATGAATTTGCTCCTAGTAATTTGAATAGTACACTATTAGTTTGCTAGCAATAGTCTCATGCCATTGCAAACATGAAACCAGTTTAACAAACAATTTCAACAAAAACAAGCGAAAAATGAAGCCACAGTACTTCAAGATGGTGGGAATATGTAACTTCATAGCCCAAAAAAAAATATATCAGTTATTCAGTGGCCAAATAATTCATTATTATTAAGATTCTTTTAGAAACAAAAATGAGTTTTTTAGTGACTAAATTCTCATCACTAAATAAGAGATTTTAGTAAACCATTATAACCAATAAGTTACCAAAACTTTGTTACTAACCTAAGACTCTTTAGTGAGAAAAATATATAGTTTGCAACTAAATATAAGTATATTCAGTGACCAAGGGCAAAATATTCGAACCAATTTTTCATTGCTATAAGTCTTATGATTAATTAGTGACCAGTTCCTTATTAAAGATGCATAAATGACTCTATATTTATGGGACAAATGATAGGATATAGCAATGTTGTGAAACTCACTACTCACTACTCGATCGATGACCCAACGAGTAACAAGTACTCGATTGCTTGGTGAGTACTCGGTTTGATCGTCGATCAATTGTCAAACTAGTAAAAAGGTAAAAAAAACTACAAATATCAAAAAGAAAAGGACTATATTGAAATAATAAAAATGATTAAATTAATATTTTACACATGCAAGGGTAAAAGTGAAATTTAGCTGGACTAAATCATAATTTTTTTGGACTAAATTGTAGGGGTGGGTACAAAAACATGGAACCGATCCGAACACCTTGATCCGGTCCGATCCGTGAGTGTTCGGATCAGATCACATGTTCAAAAGTAAGGTGTTCAGATCCTTACTTGTGAAAACACCATGTTTCACGGATCGGATCGGATCGGGGTATCCAAAACCGATCCAATCCATGAACCCGTGAACAGTGGTACATACGTAATTTCATATGCTCCTATATAAAGTTCACTTAAGCTAACTCTAACATCCATCTCTCACTCCCTTTCACTCTCATCTCGGTAGCTTGGTGAGTCTATTTGCAGCTTTAGCTTGATATTTACATGATTGAGTGTTAGTGTTTTAGTGATTTCTATGCTTGTTTGTTGTGTTCTGTTGTTGAGTTACATATTTCACTTTGCTGATTATATATATATATATATATATGTTATTGTTGCTGTGAATAGATGAGGAAAAGTATAAAGAGTGGTGAAGAGTTTGAATTTGATCCGGTTTGATCCGTGGGTGTTCGGATCGGATCACATGTTCAAAAGTAAGGTGTTCGGATCCTCATTTGTGAAAACACCATGTTTCACGGATCGGATCGGATCGGGGTATCCAAAACCAATTCGATCCGTGAACCCGTGAACAGTGGTACATACGTAATTTCATATGCCCCTATATAAAGTCCACTTAAGCTAACCCTAACATCCATCTCTCAGTCCCTTTCACTCTCATCTCGGTAGCTTGGTGAGTCTATTTGCAGCTTTAACTTGATATTTACATGATTGGGTGTTAGTGTTTTAGTGATTTCTATGCTTGTTTGTTGTGTTTTGTTATTGAGTTACATATTTCACTTGCTGATTATATATATATATATATATATGTTATTGTTGCTATGAATAGATGAGGAAAAGTATAAAGAGTGGTGAGGAGTCTGAATTTGATATTAATGATGTTAATTCGATTGGAAAAAGTCAAAATCTTAGGGTGACAAAAAAAATAGAGAAGAAGATGAAGAATGAAAGTAGTCGTAGGCTTAAGTTAGATTGTTGGGAGCATTTTGAGTTGTTCGAAACTAAGAAGGGTAGAAGAAAGTCTTGATGTATACATTGAAATTGAAAACAGGTGTTTAAACATGGAACCGATCCGATCCGCAGACTAGGTGTTCGGATCGGATCGGTTCCTTCCCCTTGATGGATCATGTTCAGATCCAAAAATGACGATCCGTAAATTTACCATGTTCGGATCGGATCCAGTCAGAATCGATCTGAACATGGTGTTGCCCACCATAAATTGTAAAAAGGCAGAATAAAAATAAAATAAACTCAAAGTTTTAAGGGTAGTTTTGTCCACAAATGAAAATATTGGAGGACAATTTGATCACAAAGTAGGATATACATATATATATATATATATATATATGTATATCTTTGTGTGTGTGTGTGTGTGTGTTTGTGTTTCTTTCTCTTTGATCATCCAAAATTTAGTGGAATTAAAAGACTTAGAGAGAGAAAGAGAGGAAGAGATCAGTTTGGATGAGAGAGAGACAGAGAGCAAGATGAAAAATGAGAGAGGTATAGGCCAACCAAACGACATCAATGACCATGAGCGATAGACAAAGGCACACTGATGAAGTGAGAAGAAAAGGGTTGAGTGTCTCTGCTGCGTTTATACACGGTGAGAAGATTGTTTAAGATGTTGAAGAAATTCAGTGGTGTCATTTTGGTGTCTACAACATTGTCTCTATTGTGTTTTGTGTTTGCTTCCCTTCACTCCATTCCAAAGTAATTGCAATGGTCCTAGCTAAGCTCCCAAATTCCATGTTAATGTGATTTACATTTTGTTCTTGGTAATGTTTTAGTGCCTCATTTTTTTATTTTTTTTTTAAGACTCTACCCCCAGTTGGTTGAGTACGGCTGAGTACTCACCTGTGGTAAATAGAAACCTCGATTTGGGAGTTCATGGATCGATGGAACTTCGATCCGAGTGAGTCAATGAGAACTCAGTCGAGTTCTACAACAGTGGGATCTGATAGCCATAATTTTTACGTTTTAGTGATGAAAATATATAGCAATCACTAATGCTAATCACAATTACTAGAAAAAATTATGGTCACTAAAGTTTTTCATAATTAGTTACCAATTTTTTTTATTTATCACTAATTACTTTTAGAAACAAACGTTTAGTGTCGATTAGGGTCAAAAGGGTTTTTTTATTACTAATTTCAATTAGTGATGAAAATTACTGATTTTATTGACCAAAATATTTGTTACTAAAAGTATAATTTCTTGTAGTATCAAATTAATCAAACATATCAAAGTTTGAAATTGATAGAACAATAGCAAATTTTAGTGATGAAAGTTACTGATTTTAGTGACCATAATATTTGTCACTAAAAGTATAGTTTCTTGTAGTATCAAATTAATCAAACACATCAAAGTTTGAAAATGATAGAACAACAGCAAATTGAATAACTTTCAAAGTGCTAACTTGAAAATGATAGAATAACTACAAATGAATAACAACTAAAGGGCTGGGAAGAACTTATTGAGCCTGTAAGGCAAGGGGCATAGCTAGGAATTTCTGGTAGGGTGGGTTAAAATAAAGGTACAGAAAATCTTTTGACGGTATGAGAAAAAATTCATTGATTGAAAACAAAATATACACCTAGATAGGGGGACATAAGAAATCTTACCCCTTAAAATGCACACATTAATTAACTACGATATAAAACAAGACAACATAAATGAGACAAATCCAACATGAATATTCTTCTTGTTAGCCCATCATAATGTTATATTTTTGCCGATCACTTGGAATGAATTGTGAGACCCAATTCCCGAGCCCAAGCAATTGAATCCCAATCTTGTTTTAAAGAAAACAACCTCTAGATGAACCCACAAGATTTTCTAAACCAGCCTATGTTAAAGGTACCTAGGATTACATACACCCACCACAGTTTCTAAAAGCACCCCAGTTCTATATATATATGTATATATTTGTATAGGGGTAGAGCAGCAACCCCTAAATATTAAATAAATTGTTATACATTATGTTGATATCGGATCACGATAATTTCAATGATTTAAATTTATTTATACATTTATGTATAACTTAATTTTATATTTTATATAAATGTGTTATCTCTTCTCTCTTTATCACTACATTATCTATCCTCTCTCATCATGAATGAGAAAAACGACCAAATAATATTCTTCTCTCCGAACCAAATTCTTTGCATCTTAATTATTTTTTTATTAATTTTCAAATTATATTCATTTTACCTTTCTTTTTCATGTTTGATTTATCTATATTTTTTTATCTCACTTTTTCTCTTATATTTACAATTTCTTTATGAATATACAAACACCCCAAAATCTCAATTTGTGCATGAAAAAAGGTTAAATCAGGATATTGTATTAATATTTAATTATACTCAACAGAATATTAAGTAATTAAATTCCAGTTAATACTAGGCTACAACAATGTGTTTATGAGGATACATCATGTTAATAAATATATGCACGAATTAACAATAAGTACTGGACGTATAAATAATATGTGCTACAACAATGTGTTTATGAGGATACATCATGTTAATAAATATATGCACGAATTAACAATAAGTACTGGACGTATAAATAAATATGTGCATAAATTAATACAATATCCTGATTTAACTTTTTTTGCATGCATCACTTATTAGGTCAGCACCTTGATGTCCTCGCTCTCCATGTTCTACTCTTTTCCCGTTTGCATCCATGGCTTTGAGCCCTCAAAAAACAAAAAAAAAATATCTAAAAACCATTAGTATGTATAAAAATTATCGGTACAAACGTTTGGATTTTAAAATTTATCACGATCAAGGGATAATGGTCATATACTTATAGCAGCAAAGCAGTGAACAGCTTTGGCTTTCTCAAGCTCAGTGTTCTCAGGATTATAACTCCATAGCATGGAAAGAATAAGATTGTAGATTGAAGGAATTGGCCCATAAATATTCTTGAAGAAGACGGTTTTTTTTTTTTTTTTTTAAAAAAAAGTTGTTAGTCAGCGTCAACTTATTATTAAAATTAAACAAACTACTATAAAAAGGAACAATGGGGAAAGCTTAAACAAATGAAAAAAAGTAACAAGAAGGAGTGCCCATACAGATGAAAAAAATGAATCAACTAGAACTTGCCCGAGCCAAAACTAACAAAACCTATATTTGCTCTTATCAAAAGGTCATTCGAAAGAAGAGGACACAAAAATCCAGAAGGCGTCCACCACCAGGTTGGATGAACAATTGAAGGGGATCGAGAGACTAGCGCATCTACTACAAAATTTTCCTCACGATAAATATGGATCACCTTGAAATTCATATCCTACAGATAGTCAAGACATTACTTCCAAGTTGGTCGCTAGCGCCAGGGAACTTTAGAAGAGTGTGCAAGAAGAAGAGATATCATATAAGTAGAATCACTTTCCAGTCAAAGCTTATTCTAATTGAACTTCCAAGCGTACTGAATGAAATGAATAACAGCTGCTAACTCCACCTCAAAGACAAAACTTATTCCTAATGAAATAGTGAAAGCACTCTTGAAGGACCCACGGGAGGTCTGAAATATTCTTGCATAACTAGCTAAACTAGAAGATCCAAAAGCAAAACCGTCAGTATTAACCTTAATCCATCTTGAAGTGGGAGTGGACCATATTACCTCTAAAATATGAGGAGTTTAAGGAGGTTTGGTAGAAACATGAAGCTTATATAGAGCTAGAAGGTCGTCCACTGAATTTCGTATAACCCCAAAACTAAGAGAAAGAAGGTCGTCCATTGAATTTCGCATAACCCCAAAACTAAAAGAATCTACCTTATGAATGAAGTGCTAAACAAAAGAAAAAGCCACATGAAAGGAAGGACACTTACACTCGAAGGTGGCAGAGTTTTGAGTGACCCAGATAACCGTAAAAACTACATTGATGTCAACCTTCCAAAGATGCTGAAGTTGAGAACAAAAAGTAGTAGACATGGCAGCTTACCATAAATTTGTAACCATACCAGATAGAGAAATTATATAACCAAAGACAAAAGATAAGGAGTGCCAGAGGTTAACTACAAAGGGCAATTGAGAAACAAGTGCTTCAAGCTCTCTTCTGCAGCCCAACACAAACGACAACAAGAAAACAAAGTAAGCCCATGAAGTTGAAGAGTCAAATCAGTGGGCAATCTTTTATGCATGATTCGCCAAACTAACATAGATCTTGAAAGGGAATGAAAGTTGCCCAAATATATCTAGTCCAATAGAGCTGGGGCTGCAAAGGAGATAAAGACTTGTAAGCACCAGTAATAGTCATTTTTCCGTTGAAGGAAAGAGTCCAAACTCTTAAATCAGTTAAAGTACCAAGATCCACTTGCTCAATATCATTAACTAAATTTGGGTGTGTCTAATGTATTAAGGGAGGGAAATGCCAACTATCATTATAGTAAATCTCTCCAATATAGATTGAGAATGGTAGTTTTAAAAGCAGCAAGTTAGAAATCGTGTCTCGAAGATGACAATCCATCCAGTTATCTAACCATAAGTAAACTTTTGAATGACAACCAACTAACCATTTGGACTCAAACATCAAAGAGAGATAATGAATTTTTATACCAGGCTAAATGGAGGAGGAGAGATATTATATCCTGAGAAGAAGTATAGGAGAAAGACATCTAGCGCAAAGAAACTTGAAAACAGCAGAATCCTCTGTCATGAATCTCCAAGTAAATTATTTAAGTAATGCATTACTAAGAACATGTAAATCTTAGAGACTCAGGCCCCCATCAGGTTTAAACCTATAGCAAGTTTTTCAAGAAACCGGTACCGTTTTACTATTGTCCACAGAGCCAATCCAATAGAAATTCTTGATAGAGGAGATGAGAGAGTGAAAGATGGATGAAGGCCAATGATAAATTTGGAAAGTATGGAGAAATGAACTATATATAACTAATTGAATAAAACAAAGTCTATCGGCCATAAAAAAATTGAACCCGCCTAAAAATGGAGCTTAAGTTAGATTTTATCAGCCAAAGACAAGAACAATCGCATGTGAGGGGCATCTAAAAAAGAGGGACACCAAGATAATTCGTTAAAGATGCCCTTCTTTTCATAGTACTAAGCAAAAGGATATCCTCTAGAAGTAAAGAGCGAATTCCATCTCCAAAGCAGATACAAGATTTTTGTCAATTAACCCGCTGACCAGATAGATCATCATTAATTTTGAAAGTCTCCATGATCATCTTAATATTTGAGACTGAAGCTCGATAAAACAAAAGGATGTCATTTACATAAAAGAGGTGAGAAGGTGGTTGTATACCTCTTAGGCCCGAAATGTTAAGAAGAAAGCCAGAAGAAACCAAATGAGAAAGGTATCTACTCAGGAAGTCTTCGGCTAGACAAAAAAGTAAAGGGGATAGAGGATCCACTAGAGCAAAAGAAATACCCTTCAAGAGATCTATCAATAAGAATCGAAATTCTAGCTGATTTGAAAATAAGAGAGACCTAAGCAATGAAGCTAAAGGAGAACCCAAAGAATCTTAGCACCTCTAATAAAAATGGCTAGCTAATTGAATCAAAAACTTTGTGAATGTCAATCTTCAAAACCATTTGACCTTTACGGCTAGTGCTAGAAAAGATATTGAAACATTCAGAAGCCTTTACAATATAGTCTCCAATATGATGGCTAGGAATCAAACCATACTAGTTCGGAAGGATAATGCGAGAGTAGATTGAACTTAATCGATTTGTCAAAATCCAAGTGATAACCTTGAAAATAAAATTACCAAGGACGATTGAACTATATTAATCCATGGATATAGCCTCGAGAGATTTGGGAATCAAAACAATGAAATTCAAGTTAATACCTAGAAAGAGAATGCTCCTATAGAAAAATTCCTAGATAGCATTAACTACATCTTGCACAACAATATCTAGCAGTGAACGTAGAATTTGTCAATAAACCCAACCAGCCTAAGGGCACTCATTGGATCTATATCAAAAACTGTGTCACTTCCTGAGCATGGGGAACAAGAATAAGATTAAAGTTTTCATCTCTTGAAACAAGTAAAAGTACATACTTTTGAATCAATGACAAATCAGTGCTTAAGTCATCATTCTGGTGTAAAAGCTTCTGGTAGTAGGAAAAACATGATCAGTAATACAACAGCAATCGAAAACAATCTCATCCCCAATTTGAAGAATAGATAGATATTTCATCTCTCTTCTTCTTCTTAAAAGGGAATGAAAATAACTGGTATTACGATTCCCATCCTGTAGCCACTTCACATAACTTTTCTTATGAAGAAAAATGTCTTTTTATTTTAAAGCTACATCCAACTCAGCTAAAGCATCAGTCTACATATGAAAAAGTAAATCAGAAAAGCCTTCCAAACTAAGGCACTTCTTAAATACACATAACTTCTTCAAAGGGAATGAAAATAATTGGTGTTGCAATCCCTATTCTGTAGCCACTTCACATAACTTATCTCATAAAGAAAAATGTCTTTTTGTTTTAGAGCAACATCCAATTCAGCTAAAACATCAGTCTACATATGAAAAAGTAAATTAGAAAGGCCTTCCAAACTAAGACACTTTTAAATACATATAACTTTATCTATTGCTTAAAAGATGCGAAGAGAAAGATCCCCAAAAACCTCTCAATTCCATCTTTTTAAGTCAGCCTTAACCAATTTCTATTTGTGAACAACAATACTCATGGGTAAACCCAGTAAAGAAACATTCCAAGTAGACTTAAACAAATCTAGAAAGGTATCGTGTGATGAAGTCGTGGGGAGTTAGGACCATTGAAAACAATCAAGATAGGATTGTGGTCCAAATGCAATCTAAGTAATGTGATGCTAGAGACACTTGTCCAGAAATCGAGAAGACAAGATGTATAAAAGGATCTATCCAACTTTAAAAGTGAAATACCTCTAGATGAAGACCCGACTTTGGTGAAGATAGCAGCCTTCCTTTAAATTTTATGAAGATCACATGCTACAATAGTAGCCAGAAAATCCTTTGACGAACATTTATTAATTGTCTCTATAGTCTCATGATGACCCATGACAACATTAAAATCTCTAACTACCACCCAAGGATAATCAACATCGGCCATGTCAAGTAGAGAGGTCTAAAGGTAGCGACATTTAGTATAGTTGACAGTACTAATTAACAAATGTAAAAAGATGTAAAGACCCATTGAAATAGGCTAAAACCACGACTTGCTGATCTGAAATCCTATAAATTAAAACATCTAAAATCTTAGAAGAAATAAACACCCATAAATTCGAAGGGGAGTGATTATTCATAATGAGAAAAGTAAACCCCAATGAGGACCAATACCAAGATGAAATACTCTTCAAGAAGCAAAAAAGCTCAACTAAACAAAGGAGATCTAGCCTATGGCGAGTGCAAAAATCCTCTAAAGCCCGTTAAGTATATTTATTGGAGATACCCCTACAATTCCAATATAGAACGTTTATTTGGTAACAACCTTTTTGGCTACCGTTGTCTTGGGTGTGGAGTTCACATTTTTCTTTCTATGTTTCCTAGAGGGGATCGGTTTCCAAGCACCCCTTTTCTTTATTGAATCCCTGGAAGAAGGCCCATCAAATCAAGTAGTAGGGGAACCACTGCATCCTTCGTAATTAAGTAGGTGACGCCATCTAAATCATCGTTCAAATATGTGTTATTAATAGCATCATCATCATCTATATGAGTATGGTCATTCTCCAAGACATTAAAGGAAAGATCATGATTATTATGTTGATCAACAATAGTCAAGTTCTTAGAAATCCACCAAAGGATTATTTTCTACCATGACCGGTCATTTTTCTGAGGAAGTATTATTCTGGCTATTTGTAGAAAACTGCAGCGAAGCATGCATCAAATCCTATAGTTGATCAAGTGGTGGCTAAGCTAAAAGCATGTTTGTAGAGTTATATTATCTGTACTAGGAAGATTATCCTTCTCGGGACTCGTAGATTTGTTCACTTCAATCTCCACTAGACTAGCTTTAGGACGAAAAATCTATTTCACTTTGATTCTCTTTTGAGACTTGTTTTTCTTTTTATCTTCTTCTTTGTCTTTTTATGTAAGCATCGACAGGAAGAAAGAGGATGACTATTGCAAGACAGGTTATGTAGAAAATTGGGGCATTTTCGTAATGGATAAGAACAAAAAAGAAATTACAATCACTGGTTTCCACCATAATAATGTGTTAAAGGGGCTTTGATAAATCAATATCAACTAGAATACGGGTAAAGTGACCCAAGTCTTCCTCCAAAGTGCCTTTATCAAAATGCACAGGAACCCCGATAGCCCCAGTGATTTCCGTAGAAGATGTTTATGACATAATGCCTAAGGAAGTTTATATAGTCTTATCCAAACTTGTGCATTTGATGTTCGTTAAGAGTTAGGATTAAAATTCAGAGCCCAAGGTTGAAGGTAGAGTACACCTAATTTAAGAGATAAAGCTTCCATAGCCTAAAGTTTATTTTTTTTCACATTAGAGTGCAATAAAATTTGATAGAATCCCATCCCCAGAGAAATAAGATGCCATTCAAATGAAATATTCCATATGTGCTGAAGTTTTTCTTTTAGGACAGTTAATTTCTAAGGCTCCTCCCCTTTAGAAAGAATGATACATATTAATTTGATGATGTTACAAACTTGAATAAAAAGAAATTAACTAAAATAATCAAAGATGTGACAAAATGTTACTTGCTTAGCAAAAGGAGTGAAAGGGGTAATTTTGAGGCATTCAAGAGGTCATGATAAGTGGGAATGTTAGGCTCATTAACAAATATGAAACATTGAAGTAGAGGGCAAGCTTAGGGTCATGCTTAGCAACTTGATTCAGGTTACTACTTGGCCAAGTATTCGGGTCAACTCAGCCAACTCAATCAACTTGATTAACTCACCCAACACCTATATAGATGACAGACCTTAATTTCAAGCTCAAATCTTCAACAATCTAAACCTTTCTAAGCATAAATCTTCCACATACAAAGTGAGATTCACATCCTATAGAAAGAATGACAACCCGAAGTTTATATTAATTAATTTGAATAAAAAATTGAACATAAATTTAAGTTTAATTTATCAACTCGATCTACTTCCCTCTTGCTGGTGACAACTTCTGAAAATCATAGCAGCTTCTTTCGCTCGAATTCTTTGTTTCTTACCATCTTCAAATATTGTGGCAATTTTTAAAGCATTGGTTATGTCATCCTAGTAAAATACTCAGTTTCTCTTCTTTCTACTTCCTCTTTCTAACTCTTTAGATCTTTCATTTAATAATAATAAAAAAAAGCCACAGGTAATGAGTCAAAGTAAATAAGGAGCTAGGACATTATATAAGCTAAGAGGGACAAGATCCACGACAGACAAATGAGATCGACAACGACAACAAAGCCAAAAAGCAACAAAAAGCAATGATAGAGATGAGATCGATGATGTGAATAGTGACGTGTGGTTTTGACCAATGATGGTACAAGGAAGAAAAGAAAAATAAGATGGAAGAAAAAAGAGAATGGTGAGTGGGGCTTTCGTTTGACGTTGACGAATCTAGAAGCAATTCAATTTATGTAGGGTACATGTATGATTGCGCATGTACCCTTCATAAATTACACATGTGCCCTCAAATGGGAGCAATAAAAGTCCACCGTGGGTGTATCAAAGCAAATGGTTTTATAATAATTAACTTGTCCATTATCTAATTTTCCTTTTTCTTTTTAAAACAAATGAGTGTATCAAAGCAACATCATTTAATAAATAATTGGGCTCTTTGAATTATTGATTTCATTTGGATTTTTTAATTTCTTCTCACTTGATGCTTGAGGGGGTGTGGTTGATTTTGTGATATTGATTTATATGAATTTAGTTGATTTTGATTTATATGGATTTAGTTAATTTTAATTTAAATGAGTTTAGTTGATTTTGTGATTTAATTTATATGAATTTAATTGGTTTTAATTTATATAGATTTAGTTTATTTTAATTTATGTAGATTTATGATGTTTTGTGATCACATGATTGGACTCTATGAAAACTTTTTTTATTATTATAGGTTTAACCAAGTTTGACAATCGGTCAACCGTTTGACCATGGATCGACAGTTAAACTAAGTACTCTTTGAGTAACCAAGAACTCATTATTTACTATCTCGCCGATCAAGTAGCGAGTAATAAGTTTTGGAACCATACTCTTTTCACATGAGGGGCCTAATTGTAATTGTCTATGTTTGCGACATACGGTACTTGAAACCAAGTCAAGCACACAGTAGGCACCAGGTGTAGTGCCTTACCACCAAGGCAATTGACTTGCAAGTAGTTGGTGGCAATCATATTATATATATTTGACAGCACAATATTTTTAGATCCTTGGACTATACAAGTGGTTCATTTCTATTAAAATACAATCAATGATAAAAGAAAAATAAGAATTAATTATAAAAGTAATTTAAAATAATTAAAAGACTATTTATTAATTTACACATATAGTTAGTATTCTTTATGTCATAAAAAAAAAAGTATTCTTATGTAATAGCAAACCTTATAACTTATTGAATTAAAACTGAAATAATCATCTTCTTTAAAAAAAAAAAAAAAAAAAAAAAACTATTGACACTAGGCTAGAACCCTGTTCAGACTAGTTGAGATGAGACTCTGAAACATAGCCCAAATTCTTGCTCCTAGGAGCGGAATAGAGCTATCCATATATAGAGTGAGAAAACTACCCACAATTAGTGGGAGAGTACGAATTGAACCTATGACTTGGTGCATCGGTGGGGGTGGCAAATATTTATTAATAAATTCTTAAAATAGTCAAATATATTTATTATTTAGTAACCACTATCATTATAATTATTGATTTTAAAGATTTGCATGGAAATAATGGTTAAATGAGGGAGAATAATTCAATGTAACAAGTCATTAATTTTGTAGATATGAAACCACAACAATTTTTATGACTATCAGGGAGGAAAGTGCAAAGCAAATTAACCTTATTAAAGATTGCAAATTGTTGTGTTGGCAAACTATTTTTTCTTTTAATTTATTATTATGTATATTACTATGTTACATGGTATTATCAATTGTTTAGGTTTTATATTGATCAATTGTATCCAAGACAAAGTTTAATATGAACATCTTAAATTTAATTACATAAAATCTTAAAAATCTTAGATATGAATAAATTTATTAACTAGAAGGTGTCTCATTTTGGTTGAGATAAGATATTTCATTTTAAACATTCAAAATAAACAATAGATAACAACTTCTCATTAAAATATTTTATTGTTAGGGTTTGTATCTTAAAAGCCTATAATTTGTAAACGTTTACAAAAATAATAAATAAAATATGTTTATTTTATTCAATTTATATGCATTTGTGAAATGTTTACTTCATACGAATATCATGAAACATTTTTAATTACTATGTAATATCAAATTAAGTATATAAACGTTATATACAAGTGAATTTAGTTTGAGATAAATAATCTAAAGAGTCTATAGAAAGCAACGAAGTTGGGTACTTCATTTGCGGTAAATCTACGGTTGCGGTCAATTTCGTATTCGATACGATAATCTTATCCGAGACTGTTTATATGGTGGCATGAAAATTAAGACACTTTATATAATAAAGATTATATAAGACTGGACCATGATAAACGTGAGTTTTTAAATAATATCTGTTAAATTTAGAGATTTATATTTATCGACCGATTGATCATATATGAATTGATATTAATCATGAGTATATTATGAACTCCTGCTTATTAAGTTATAATTAACCTTTGATTTACATGAGTGTGATCAATGTAAATGTCTTATCAATAATTTCATACTTTGAGGATATTATTTAGTAAGTAGTTGGAAACATTTTATACAATAGTGGAATCCACTCCTTTTTACAAGAAGTTAAGAAGTAGTTCCTTTAAGGATTGATAGGTCTTGAACAATAAGAACACCCAACTTTCTATTTATATGCAAATAGAAAAATAAATTCATAAGTTATTATGAATATATTGTTTATTAGAGAATCAATGATACTTAAGGATCAAGAAGTAATTAGAAGGGTCAAATAGACATTTTGATCTAGCTCTAATTATGAACTATTTGTGAAGGATCAAATCATATATAATGATTAAATCAATAAACACTGAAAATTTTAGATTGTATAAAAACATTTGCAGTTTTGAGAGTACAATATTAGGTTTTTAATAGAGTAACTCAAAAGTTAATAATAGTGAATTGTTTAATTAAAGAGTTTAATTAATAATTCCAATATTATTAGAGTTTAAAACAGTAGGTTCATCGAATTTTCTTGATAGCTCATTCCACTATAAAAAATATGTATATAGAATATTGTAATTAGACCATCCAATTACAAGTATTATGTAAGTAGCAAAATTTGTGTTCACTTGGTACTTAAATAACATTGATTATTCAAATAATTCAATAATTAATTAGTCAATTATTAATTATGAATTAATAATTGTTTAATTAGTTTTATAAAAGGTCTTGAATTCAATTCTTAGTAGTGACTCTAGTTTAAATTAATAATGAATTAATTTATTAGAGGTCATGAGTTCAATTCAAAAATATAACATAAATTAATTTTGAATTAATTATGTTATAGGGGGTAAAAATTTAATTTTAATAAATATGGCGTTCAACATTAATTAATTGTTGCTTGTAAAAGGAAAATAAATAATTTTATTTTCATAGGGTTTTTGGTTTGGTTTCTTGTTGCATGTTTGAAGAGGATTTTTTTTTTTTTTTTTAATTTTCTATAGCATATATAGAAAAGAAGAATTTGTCTTTCTTCTTTGTATAACCAAAATCAAACATTCACCTTTTATACGCATTGATTTGATTTTTTTTTCTTTTTAAGAAAAAAAATCAAAAGTAAGTTAACATAGTTCCATATAACTGTGTCCATTCATTTGTTTCTTGGTGTAGAGATATATCAAGAAATGTAGGCTAGTGAACAATCCACTAAGATAAATACAAAAGGTAAAAGATTTGATTTTTATATAGTTTTATTATTTTACTTCACTATTTTATGAATCCTAGGTTTTCAAGTTTTATAAAATTTTTGAAACTCAATGTTTCATATTTTAATTTTATCATAACAATTGTTGTTTTTTCCCTACATTTATTTGGTCCCAAAATTCAAATGAAGGATAACAACCTTTCAAGGACAAAAACCATGAGACTTCATCTAGCAAAACTGAATCCATTATAGAACACAATCACACATACTTTAATGCAAACTCAATTCAAATTATAGGGCTTACAACTTCACTATGTATGATTGTTTCAATTGAACTCCTGCGCTCTAGTTACTTGTGTTTCCACTATGATAGCGATCAAGCGCTTTACCTTCTGAACACGTTTTACTACTAAACCTTTTCTCTACTCTGCTCTTCAAAACACATTATATTTGCAAAGATTTCATATCTTCTCTTTTTTTTTTTTTTTTTTTTTTATGGTTGGGGAGGGGAATTAAATTTAAAGAAAACTACCTACCTTTTAAAATTTAAGACATGACTAAAACTTGAACTCTTGACCTTTTAAGAAAATGATGTAGTCAGGAATCTATGTCTAGGTAGGGTAGAATAAAATTTTTAAATGAACTCCGATGGTTTGAAAACATTTTAACATTTTACAAATTATTAAAAAAAAAAACATAGATATACCTTGGTTAAAGAGATGTAATGAGTCTATTTATCCCTTAAAATTTGTATTATAAATAAATATAAATAAAATAAAATAACTAAACAAAAAATATATATAGCATAATAATGCCTATAAAATCAACAATCTTTCTTTAGACATAAACAATTTACATTTTCATAATCATAATTCATATTTACTACCACACTTTAAATTAAAGAGTACATTATGAAAAACACCAAAGATATTAAATAAAAGTAATATATTATGCAATTAATATTATGATAAATAAAAAAAGAAGCAAAATGTGAACAATTTAAGTAAAGTTTCACATTTAATAGATGAAATAAAATTATTATATATACAATATTTGAATAGAAATATAAATATAAACACGAAAATACATGCAATAGGTTTAGAAAAAATATGTAATTGTTTTGCTATCAAACTAATTAATAAATGAATATATATATATATATAGTTTAATTATTATAAATTTTTTTCCAATGTAGGCGAACTACCCTAGCGCATGCAATGCTCTATCCCGATTTATTACTATTGTGTTTCTTCCCATTTAATTTAGTAGTAATGATTTGAATTCCATGAAATGTATTTTTTATAAATTTTACATAGGTAGTATTTTCTCTTGATGTAAAAGTAGAGTTCTCTTAATTATGAAAGTAAATATTTGAATTATATAAATAGTGATTAATTTATTATATGTTGATAAATTTTTGCTGTTGAGCTTAAAAAAAGCAAAATACATACATATACATACATACATACACACATATATATATATATATAGATATATGGGGTCAAATCTGTCAAGTAGGAGTTAATCTATAGTCTTGAACATATCATAGTCAAAACGTTTTGGAAAGCAGTGCAACAATGCAAACAACAAAAGCTAGAAAAAAAATGAGAGGGACAAATTAGTACGATGAAAAGTAATATCTAGACTACAAGACTCAAAAATCAAGAATCTTATTATTATAAATGATTTTTTACAATGTGGGCTAGGGTAAGCCTACCCTAATCCATAGAGTGCTACATCCTAGTCTTAAAATCAACAGAAATATTCAACCACTCATACTAAATGTGAGAATTGAGATAACAAAGTTAGTTGTCCTGCTTTGTTTAGTCACACGTTTACAAGCGTTGTTGGTAGTCTTCTTTAGTCTTTCAATCAACTTGCTTGTCTTTAAAATCACAAGAACAAAAGCCATACAACCTTAAACAAATTCTAATAGAAATAAAAGAGATTTAAAGATTGGTTTTTACTAAGGTAACTCTCTAACATCTTTCGTATGCATATCAATGGCAACTTTTGAGCAACAAGATAAGATACCAATCCTGATTAAAAATTGTTCCTCAAGACTGTGTTTGTTTGGCCGGATTGGATTGGGTTTGGATAAAATCCAGTCCAATCTCTTATTTGTTGTGACATGAGATTGAAAAACCAATCTCATGTCACTTATTTTAAGTGGCTGCAGTGGGTTTATTTAAACTCACCACAACACATGAGTTTATTTAATCCCATGTTAGTTGCTTTAGTTTTTATTTTTTATTTTTTATTTTTCTTTTTTGCTTTTCTTCTTCAGGTCATCCCATGTAAGTGATGTTATATTATTTTAAAATTAATTTAATTATTTTAAATATAAAATATATTTATTTTATTTATATTTTTTAATTCAATCTCATCTTCAACCAAACGTAAGACAATATTATTTTTATCCAATCTCATATTGCACCAAACACATCATAGTATTAATTTATTCAATTCAATTCAATTAAATCAAATCCAATCCAATCTCATCCCATCAAAATAATCCAATTCAATCCCACGTACAAAACGAGGCCCAAGTGTTTGTGTTTTCCCTTTTTAAATTTTTTTTTTTTTAGGGAATTGTGTTTCCCAAAAACATTCCTATAAGTTTACAGACCATTGATACCTAAACTTGATTAATCCTACAGTTTTATAAAAATGAATATCTTTACAGTGAATTTTATTTAGTTAAATAAGTAGGTACAATGAATTAATTTTTTTATTAATATAATTTATCATTAATTGATCAATATATATTTAATTGATATACTAAATAAAAAAAAAAATCACAAATTATACCTTCTGCCTCTCTATCAAGGTCTCATCCCCTCGATGGCCCGTATAGTGGCCATTAGATCTCTGCCTCCAACAGTGCTGTTGGATGGAGCCGGCTCCACTATTAGATCGAAGCAGTCAAGGCAAGAGAAAGTGAAGGTGATGAGAAACCCGTATATAACGATACGACACCCATAAACAAATTGAAACACCCCAAGAAAGATTAAAACAGGTTTATAAAATAAAGAATTTTGACTCATTGATTATATGTCAATCAAGAAACCAAAGTTATAAAGAACTTTGACCCAATGATTAGAACTCAATCAATAACCAAAATTATAAAAAAAAATGATATTGACGCCACTCCCAAGACATAGACGAGAAGGTATGAGATAAGTCATGATTTTGATCGTCACAAGCATAGCTTGATAAGATCACATGTTCATGGAAGAACGAAAGAGAAACAAGTCTATATTCCTTTCATTCCAGAAGTTGGCTACATCATCATTCAACTTTTTCAACTTTAGGGTTACAAGCCTTTTATAGGCCAAGAAAATAAAACATTATTGAAACCCTAACCTCCTAACAATTAGGCTCACTAAACATAATCATGGGTTTAAAATAATTAAGCATGGGCTTAAGTTATTTAAATGTTCCAGCCCAATACATTAATTAAGACCTAACATAAAATTAAATAAACCAACTTAATTTAAAAACCCATTACAATTAAAATAAATTCAGCCCAAATCATCTAAGCCCAATTAACTTCAATTTCTTGCAATTGCCTTCAATTAACTCCCAAAGCCTTTAAGATTAAGTCCAACAACCTTCAATTGCCTTATTGTCCAATTGTCTCGTCGTCCTCCATGCTCGCTATCTTGGTTTCTATCATTCCCGCTTTCCTCAAAACGATTTGTCCTCAAATCGTGATCCATCTTGTTAATAGAAGTCTTAATTGAAAACCTGAAAAGAGTAAAGAAAACCTCACACTCCCTCGCGTGTTTCACTCCACTCACGTGTTTATCACTCAAGAAACCCCAAGTGGCACAAATCTTGCAAATCAATAAATAGATGTGATGATAAATCAAGATTGATGCAAAAATAAAATAGCAAGGTAGAACAAATTATTTATGCGGCTGCAACAAGAATGAAACAGACTTGAAAACAACTGGATGAAACCAGTATGTTCAAACTGGCCAGAAAAACAATCTAACAGACTAGCAAAAATAAAAACAAACCGAGAGCAAGACACAAGAGAAGACAAAAAGATTGATGATGAAACAAATAAAATAGTGAGATATTTGGTGGATGATGCAGCAAACAAAGAATTGCGAATCAAAGTCAAACAAATTGATGATGCGGACTGTCCAAATAATGAGAGCAGAAGCGAACAGTCCAAGATGATGGACCCACGATGATACCAAGATGGTGCAGTCAACAAGAAACAAAAGAAAAGAAAAAATATATATATATATATAATGAAGTGATGATGGATGGTGACATGCAGACAAGAAACAAAAGAAAATAAAAAATATAATTGATGGATGAAAGATCGATGGTGGACAATAAGATGCGGCTTATAAAATCAACTAATGATAATTGACTAAGCACAAGATTGATTCGTCCAAGGCAAACCCTAAAAAAAATTAATGACTTGTGGCTGAAAGAAAGAAAAAAAAACAAAACAAAACAGAAAAAAAAAAAACAGAAACAAAAAAAAAAAATAAATAAATAAACGGATAAATCAAACCTGAATTAATACCCAAAGCTCTGATACCAACTGATGAGAACCCCGTATATAACGATACGACACCCACAAACAAATTGAAATCAAGAAGGCCATCAAATAGTTGTGTTGATGGTGAAGTAAGGCCAGCAAGATGGTGAAGTAAAAGCCACAAATAGTTGTGTTGGCAAACTATATATATATATATATATATATATATTTTAATTTAGTAATATGTACATCACTATGTTACATGGTATCATCGATTGTTTAAGTGTTATATTGATCAATTGTATCCAAAAAAGTTTAATATCAGTCATCTTAAATTTAATTATATAAAATCTTAAAAATTCTAGATACAAATAAATTAATTAATTAACTAGAATGTGTCTCATTTTGGTTGAGGTAAGATATTTCATTTCAAACATTCAAAATAAACAATAGATAACAAATTCTCATTAAAATATTTTATTTGGTCCCAAAATTCAAATGAAGGATAACAACTTTTCAAGGACAAAAACCACACGACTTCATCTAACAAAACCGAATCCATTATAGAACACAATCACACATATTTTTAACACAAACTCAATTCAAATTGTAGGACTTACAACTTCACTACATATGATTGTTTCAATTGAACTTATGTGCTTTGGTTACTATGTTTCTACTATGATAGCGATCAAGCGCTTTACCTTCTAAACATGTTTTACTAGTAAACCTTTTTCTCTACTCTACCTTCAAAACAAATTATATTTGCAAAGAATTCACTTTTTTTTTTTTTTTTCATGATGGGGGAGAGAGATTAAATTTAGAGAAAACTATTTATCTCTTATATTTTAGAATAAGATTGAGACTTAAACTTATAATATCTTAGGATCAAAGGAAGTGTTCAACAACTACTATTGAGAGTGGGACTTGAGATAACAAACTTAGTTGCCCTACTTTGTTTGGCCGCACATTTACAAGCATTGTTGATAGTCTTCTTTAGTCTTTAGTCTTTAGTTTATTATTAATCGAATCTATTTAATTATGATTATTTATGTTTCAGCTTTATTATTTACTGAAAATGAAATATAAATATATTCTTTTAAATAGCATATTTGGATTATCAATTATGTTTTAATTTTGAAATGAAAATTTATTATGTATTCGTATAGACATATATGTAATAGAAATTTATGCTTTCAGCTTGAGCTTATTATATGAAATATTAGAATATTTGAAGTAATATTATTTTATGTTTAAGAAACAATATTTGTATACATTTTGTATTATTCAGAATTATGTATATTTGGATATAGAAATCGTTTAAGATTTGAGAAAAAAAATAAAGATGTTTTCAAAACACCAAACTTGTACTCTCCCCTCAACAATCAAGTAGACTACACATGTGTTAGTCTTAAAGTCGTCTAGCACATATATGACAAATATTGAGGGAGTCATTGAATCGTCTAACATATGTATGATAGATGCTATCTCTCGCTTACGTGTGTATTGATTATCTTACCACACATAATAGATTTCCTTAGGTATTAGTTGCAAGGGTGGACCTACCATTAGGGCGGGGGGACACATGCCCTCCCTAAAATTTTTTAAAATTTGATTAAATTTACTATATTAGTCATTTTGTGTTTAAATATATACACACAATGCTATATATGTTCACAAAAAAAAAAAAAAAATGGCGCTCTGGTTGAGCTTCGCTTTCTCTTGTAATGCTATCACGGTTTGATTCTTGCCCTACCTAGTGGTGGACCCAAACATTTTTTAAGGGGGGGGGGGGGGGGGGGTTTTTTTTTTTTTTTTAAAAGCAAAATAAAAAAATTAAAGATAAAAATAATTATAGTTCACATGAGTTTTTTTTATGTAAAGTAGTTTATATAGAAGAAAAATAATTCATGGTACATTTTTATCATCTTTTTTTAAGGTTGGAACCCATATACGATGCATTTTTTGAAAAATAAAAAAAGAGAAAAAAAATCATTTGTTATTTTAATTTTGAAAAAAAAAAAAGTGTTATGGTGGAGAATTGAACCATGATGTTATATAAATAAAAAGACCAAACCTCATGCGATTGATACCTTTTTATATTTGTTATCTAATTTACTTTAACAATTATATATAAATAACATGGTACATTTTTAACTAAAAAATGAGAAAAAGAGTTTTGTTTTACTGGGAATTGAACCCTAACAAGTACCAAGGAAGACAGACCACAAACCCACTGCAACATCTTGCATTTGTTTCCTTAACTTTAAATATTATAATTATATATAATATAACATTCTTCGGTTGGAAAAAAGAAGGAAAATATTAGTGCTGTTGTTGGGGGTTGAACACAGGATTAAGGTGTTGAGAAGACATAACTCAAGCCAACAGCTCAGTCGAGTGTTTGCAGTCTTTGTCTGCTTCAAATTATATATATAATATATATTATATATTAAAATATTTAACAATTAACATTATTAACTTAATCGATTTTAAAAAAATTTAAGGGGAACACGTGGCCCCTCTTGCCCTAATGTGGGTCCATCCCTGGCCCCACCTAAAAGTTTTTGTCCTTTTCTCCTGTTTTAATCATTCAATATATTATATAAATAAAATGTCAAAACTAAGCACAAACACATAATGGTTTTGATGGTTGTGTTTGCATCTTTTCTAGAGTGAACCAAGGCACAATTCGTTGTTGTCTCATTAATGTGTGTGTGTGTGTTTTTTAATTTTTTTTATTCACTCATAACCGTTGCTTTGTCCAATAATCTTTTTTTTTTTTTTAATGGCATAGATCTTGGTTTTTTTTTTTCCTTCTATCCACCATGATTCAATTTCTTTTCATATCAAAACATGTTATTTTTTATCTGCTTTTTTGTTTTCTCATTATGGTTCAATCGGTTTCCCTATCAAAACATTTTTTTTCTCTCTCTTTTTTTTTCCCATTATTACAAACTGATTTTTAAATTTAAAATTTTTAACTTCACAAATTATTATACTCATTTTAAATTTTTTTTTTTATCACAAATTATATCATGTTTATACGAACTATAGAATAAAACATACGGTTTTATTTTATCTTAATGGGTCTTGGTTTACTTCAGATTATTAGTGTGAATTATCTTTCTTTTACATAAATTATTTTATATGATGAAATTCATAAATAAAAATACTCATGTAAATTATAATTGTTTTTATCTTTTAGTTTTATTTTACTTTACTTTGTTATAAATTACATATATTTATTAGATAAAAGACAACAAATATAACTTGATTAGTAACTTAATATATATATATATATATATATATAGTTTGATTACATATACTTATTTGCAATCTAAATAGTAACTGTCATCATAAAGAAAATATATCCCTAAATTAAGTTTTTGTTTATTTTTATTAGTAATATGAAATTTCAACTTCTCTCACTAAGAAAAAGGGAGCTAGTACACAATCAACTCATAATTGATATGTTTTTATTTTTATACTCATATTAAAAATTTTATTTTAGGAAATTTTATTTACAATCTTATAAGAGATAAAACTACATATCCCTTACTAGTTTTGCCACTAATTAGTTAATGTAGATTTTCAGATTGTAGATGTTATATATATTGAGTATGACCAGTAACGAAAGAGATTTAGAGAAGTTTTATTGGGTGGGTGGAGACTGGGGACCCCTATGTGTAAAAGAGCCATAAGTCTGCAGATAGGGGTCTAATGGAGGCTTGATGCATGGTGGTCAAATAAGAGAAACCTGTGCCATTTTTCGAAAGAGATTTTCAGAAAAGTTATACAAATTGTTATTACAAAGTGCATATATATTTCATTATATTATGTTATCAAATTTAAATAGTTTTCCAACCTACATTATGTATAACAAATTCATAATGATTTATTATTGTTGTTAGAGAAGGTTTACGAATTGTAGATTTTCACATTATATTTTTCTTAAAGTTACACAAATTATCATACAGATGTTTTAGTTTTATTATGACACAAGATTTGAATTCAGTTTTATTATCAAATATGATTATGAATTATTAAGGATCATTTCCTATTACCAATAATATGTGATGTTGAAATAATATTTTAAAAAAGTTATATATACTCATTAGATGTTAGCACCCACTCTTTTATAGAACTCAATTTTTCTAGGTATCTATTATAGGTTCATGTAGAGTATGTCAGATGTGAGAAGGGACACATAGTGATAATAAAATCCATTATTAGTATTTTTACATAGAAACATTTTCGCATAAGTTTATATAATTTTTAATTAATCAGATTTCTTAAATATGTTTCAAGAATAGTTTTAAAAATAAAATATCTTTTCCAGATATTTTATAAATATTTTATACAGGAGTCCAACATGAGAAATGCAAATATTTTTAGTTCATTCCATTTATATTTATAAAGTGACAATAAGATTTATGATGATTTTTTAAAAGGTTTTTGGAAACTCTAGATTTCAGTTAGAATGATTAGTTTTCACGACATTCTCCTGGACTCAAGACAGAAGTCAAGATGAGTTCAATAAGTTTTTATAGGATTCTCCTAGACTCAAGAGGGGATACAGGATGGGTTTTGTGAACATACAACTCTAGAGTTAATACACCTAGGTTTCAATGAAAATCATATAAATTTGGAGTGAAATACGCCTAATTTCTTAATTTGTATTATAATAAATATTAGAGTAAGGTTACACCAAATATGCCCAAATTTATTGTCCAAATAATGTGGTAAGTTTATATGTAATTACCACATAATTAATATATCATCTCAAAACTAATGTGATAATTACAAATTAGCTTATCATATCATTTAGGCAAAATTTTTGGATAAATTTTTAGGAAGTGCAACGTTATTCTAAACATTATCCTCTTTCACATAGGTGATATTTTATTATCATTTATGATATTTCCAAAATATTTTGTCAAATTTATGTCCAAATAACATGACATATGAATAATTAATATTCTATTAATTATCATATTATCTCATAATTTATATGATGTTGACAACTCACATGCCATATCATTTAAACATGGATTTAGGTAAAATATTTGTGAAACCTAGCATTAATCTAATTAAAATCCATAATTCACCATAAACAAAATGTATTTTCACAAAATTGTTGTCCAATCAAGCTAACATATTCATAGTGTCTTTGTTTTTCACTTTTTTTTTTTTTTCTTGAACTCTCTTTATTTTTTAGACTTAAATACAAATTACCTACTAGAGGAATGATCTAAAATGAGCATAGCTAATTTTTTTAATTAAATAAGTATCAACCCCATATTGTTACACTAAATCGTTAATATTAATGGCAATTATTATCAAATATGTGTAAAAACCAAAAGGTCCTTGAGGTTTAAAGAAGAGTTGGATTTACAATTTGGACCTTGCAAAAGGACAACAAAATTTGTCAATAGCAAGAATATATGAGAGAAAAATATATATATCAAATATGAATACATATTAGACTTTGTAACAACCATAACTAGTCCATGTCACAAAAGAAAAAAAAAGGAACATATTTATTTATTATTTAAATGAGGAAATATTTGTTTTAAATATAATATGTTGACAATATAAATTATGTTTCTAAATTAGCAAAAATGAAATTCAAATGACCATTTGTGTAATCAAATTCGATAGATCTATATTTTTTTATTTTAGATCAATTATTGATAATCACTATATTTTATTTTGAATCAAATTCTTTTTAAAAATTATGAACAATTTTTCAAATGTTAACAAATTCTTTCTTTTTTTGTTTATAAAATCATAAACAACTTTTTTTTAATTATTTTCAAAGTTTGGGTTCTCGCAACCTAGCAAAATTAACATTCAACCATTATAAGTGTGGCACAATGTAATTTCATTAAACTTTATGATTTTATAAATAAATATCCAAAAATTAACATTATTATAAACAATTTAAGTTATTGACGATTAACAGATTTTGGGATAGGACCTTAAAAAAAATATTTACAACTCCCACATCATTCTCACATATATTTTCGCTATTATTTTTTTTTTTTCCTTTATAGGGTTTAATTTATCAATCCAACCATTTCTTTGAACCTCAACTATTAGTCCCTGAAAATATTTGACAATTACCGCCCTTAATATTAACAACTTAGTAAATAGTGTGGGCTTGCTTGTTAATAAATTAAAAAGTTAGCTCTTTTTGTTTTAAGTCATCCTCTAGTAGGTAATTTGTATTTAAGTCTAATTTTTATGTAAGAAAACTGTACCAAATAATAATAATAAATATGTGCCACTAATTATATATATTTTTAGGGATATAAAAAAAAAAAAAAAACTCTAGAAAGTAAACAAATCATGATTGGACCCTGGTTTTTTTTATTAGGTAAACTACTCTCTACCATTTAGAAAACACAATCATTGTTAAAATTTGAGGTTAAAATGCTAATATGATAAAATAATTAAAATTTTAAAATGAGGAAAATTTGTTTTAATAACTCCATTAATTAATAATAATAAAAAAGTAAAACACACTAAATTAAAAAAAAAAAAATCCTGAGATGGAAAGCGAAGATCAAAATAATTTAAAAATAAAAAAATAATAATTTCTCAAAAAAAAAAAATGATACACGATGAACGGTGGACATTATTTAAAAAAAAACAAAACAATTAATTGATTTTCACCATTTATCGTGTTGATGGCATATGATTTGAAAATTTATTGCTTGTGTGCAATCAAGCTAGATTGATCATTGTGTGGATTAAAGCAATATGAATAAATGTAACATAATTCAATATGATGGAATAATGATATGTTAATGAATCTATATGTCCATGTGTTTCAATAGAGAGCTTAGAATCCATATATGTAATTACATTAATAATTGTTGATGATATGTAATTAATTAAGAACTCGTGATTTTGAAAGAATTCATGAACAATACCAAATGTCAGTAAATATAATAGAAAAGACGGAAAACAAAATAATATTTTAGCTTGGAAATCGAGTAACTATCTATTCACGAACATATATCGAAAGGATTTTGAAATATATGAATACTGATGTTCATCTCTCTAAGTATTATTGATTGTTCTCTTGATTCAAGAAAGGTCATTTAACCTTGAGTAATTTGATTAATAAGTTATTTGATTCATGAAGTATCATATCTTATTGCACCAATATATATGCAACACAGTGCCATATATTGGATATTATATTTTCAAGATTTGATTTTACACTAGCATTACACTACTAGATGAGATTAAATATATTGTTCGTTATCTTCATTAAATAGTGGATTTGGTATTACTCTATTTAAACTTAAGTTGTGTTCATAGTATATATATTTAGTTATGCAAATTACAAGTGTTTCTTTGATCTACACCAGACTTCTTTTCAAGCCGTTTATATTTCTTATGCATAACAATTCTATGGCACTCAAAGACACATGACTTTTATGACAATCTCTGATCACTTTCATAGTATTCAATCTTATAAAACAAGGTAAGCACGTTTATGGTTGAAATATATTATCTATCATATTTAAAGTACATGTGGGTTTCTCTCACTTATATCACTCAAGTTGAAGATTTGTTTTGGAAGAATATTATCATAGAGAGTATCCCATCAAGATAAACACTCCATTAGGGAGAGTATTCTTTCAGGAGAGTATATTAAGTCAATATGAATATATGTGCACTGCACTTTTTTTTCCTTCAATTAGGTTCTTCCACTGGGCTTTCCTAACAAGGATTTTAATGAGGAAGTCTCTTTAAGCATGTCCAAGAACCATTGGATCTTGAAGATGATTGTATTTTTTTTTTAGATTGATCTAGTAGATCATGAAATACATTTTGCTTTACATTTTTATTCCACTGGATTTTTACTAGCAAAATCTTAATAATATAATAATATCATTCAAGGAGGAGTGTTGTAAATTGAATTAACATCATTATCTTAAATATCAAAATACATCATTATATTAAATATTAAGATATTGATGAAAATAGAAGCCAATTGGCTTAGTGGGAGGTGGAGGCCATTATTTTATTATCCCTTCACAATGAAGGAAACGGTATTTTTAGCTCCCTTAGCCGACCTTCTCTGCATATATATACATATAATGCCTTCAAATTTTAATGAAAAATGAGAATCAAGTTTCTCTCTGCCCCTAAAATTATTTCTACTACTTCATCTCCAACTTCTTTCAATTTATTTAATTTATTTGTCCTCTATTTTGTAATTAGTCTCACACTTACATTAGTTATTAATTTCATTTATTTTATAGTAGTATTATGTATATCACTATGTTACATTGTATTATCGATTGTTTACGTTTTATATTGATCAATTGTATCCAAAATAAAGTTTAATATGAATCATCTTAAATTTGATTATATAAAATCTTTAAAATTTTAGATACGAATAAATTAATTAACCAGAAATGTCTCGTTTTGGTTGAGATAAGATATTTCATTTTAAACATTCAAATCAAACAATAGATAACGACTTCTCATGAAAATATTTTATTTCGTCCCAAAATTCAAATGAATGATAACAACCTTTCGGGGACGAAAACCATGAGACCTCATCTAGCAAAATCGAGTCCAATATAGAACACAATCATACATATTTTTAACACGAACTCAATTCAAATTATAGGACTTATAGCTTCACTACATATGATTGTCTTAGTTGAACTCATGAGCTTTGGTCGATAATGATTAAGCGCTTTACCTTCTAAACACGTTTTAGTAATAAATCTCTTGTGTTTTATATAACAAGACTAGAACTTGAACCTTTGACCTTTAAAAAATGGAAGAGTTTAACGACTACTAGTAGTGAGATTTGAGATAAGAAAGTTAGTTTTCCTACTTTGTTTTGCCGCACATTTGCAAGCGTTGTTGATAGTCTTCTTTAGTCTTCAAATCAGCTTGTTTGTCTTTAAAATCACAAGAACAAAAGCCATACGACCTCAAACAAATTCTAATGGAAATAAATGAGATATAGAGATTGGTTTTTACTAATGAGGTAACTCTCTGACATCTTTCGTATGCATATCAATGGCAACTTCTAAGCAATAAGATAAGATACCAATCTTGTGATTAGAAGCTGTTCCTCAAGTGTTTGTGTTTCCCAAAAATATTCCTATAAGTTTACAGACTTTGATACCTGATCTTGCTTGATCCTACAATTTTATAAAAATGAATATCTTTACAATGAATTTTATTTAGTTAAATAGGTAGGTACAATGAATTAATTTTTTTCATTAATATAATTTATTATTAATTGATCAATATATATTTAATTAATTAGATTAACGGAATAAAATGAAATTTTAATAGGTTAATGTATATACATTGAATGCACTGTACAAATTAATATATTTTAATTTATTGATTGATTAATAATTATCTAAAAAACAGATTTTACATGATCCTAACATTATCAATTTCAAATGGTTATACAAAGGTTATTTATTTGTTTATTCTTTTCATAATAATAATAATAAATATACACGAATAATCATGATAATAGCAAAAACATCAACACGAATTAGTTGTGAAAAAAAAAGAAAAAAAAAAAAAAAAAAAAACAACAACATCAATTAAAGGCAATAACAAGGCATCTTTATTAACTCATTATTTAAGAAGACAAGCAAAACTTAGACGGAGGAAGGAGGACAATTATACGCACAAAAACAAGAATAATCATTAGTATTCTGTATCGGCACACAACTGCCATTTCCGTTATATTCCTGGAGACATTGTTTGCGACATTCCAGAAGTGTACAGCCACTCTTTTTCAAAGTTATGCTGCATCGCTTTTGTGCGTTCACTTCAGGCGCTACAGCTGTGAGCATAGATATACATATATTATTAAAAAGAACTGCTAAACAAAGATGAATATCACTCATCGTCGGGACATGAAAATGTAATTATGCTTATTTATATAATACACTAAAGACAACAAATAATTAATAATACTTTTGCTTAAATATATTATGCAATAAAAAATATATATCATAAATACTTTTTCATTAAATAATTAATTCCATACCTGAGAAAATGAGGACAAGAATGAAGAAAGAGGTGTATGAAAACTTCATCTTGGTAATTATAAATAGTTTCTTTGCAATTTAAAAATGAGGTCTGCCCTAGTGTTTGTATGTATATATAGGTTCAGAACTCAGGTTGTGTTTGGTAGGCTGTATTTGATTTATTTGATTGAACTGCGTTACCATATAAGTCATGCAATTATTGTATATTATTGTGACATCTTTATTTTTCATTTATATAATTTATGATTCTAGTTGAATTGGATATGATATTAATTTAGGGGGTATATTCAACTTAGAGTTTATTAGAATTCAAAGGATTTTAAAAATCTGGATGTATTAAATCTAGACTTTTTAGAAGTCTAATAAAATCTATATGTATTCAATTTAGATTTAGGTGTAAGTATTCAAATTAAATTAGGTGTATTAACTCTAGAGTGGAAAAATATGTGAATTAGGTGTATTTCACTCTAGACTTGTATGGTTTTCATTGACATATAGATGTATTAACTCTAGAATTGTATGTAATCTATTAAAATCTAGTTGTATTCAATTCGGATTTTATAGAATCCAATAAATTCTAAGAGTAGATTTAGATTTATTTTAAGTTGATATTCATAAATGAAAATGTCTATAATAAATTATGCTATTCTCTCATAGATTTCATTGGATTTTATACAGAATTCTAACAAAATCTATATGAATTCTAGGAATCCATAAATTTAAACAAAATGATTAGTCATTTAAAAGAAAAAAAAAATGCATCCAACTCCTTTAAATTCTAGATAGGATACACCCTTCTTAGGTTAATATCATATACAAGTCAACTAGAATTACATATTATATACATGAAAAACAAAGATGTTGCAATAATATACAACAATTGCATGACATATATGGTAAATATTGATATAATAACACAATCCAATCAAATAAATCAAATATACTTACCAAACGCAGCTTGAGTTCTAAACCTATCTATACAAACACTAGGTCAAACTTAATTTTAAATTGTAAAGAAACCATTTACAATTCTTAGCACCCATTTTGTTTGTCTTATTGTAATTTATTTTGCTTTGACTTCTATGGCTTTTCTCATTTATAAATATAACATTGTTATATTCTTAAAAAAAAATATAAAATTGTTGATGCTATCTGTTGATATCTAAATTCAGTCGACTCAAATTTTTGATCAAATACTACAAATAAAGTAATACAAAGATAAAGACAAAAAAACAAAAAACAAAAAAGAGAAGAGGAAAAACAATGAATGTAAGAAGATTTTTTATGTGGTTCAACTTAAAAAGATATCTACGTCCACGATTGTTTCTCTGGTTATTTTAGCAGAGTCACAGTATATTATTGATTGTTGTTTCTGCAATGAATTTTCAACCTCTATTTATAATGTGGAGTGTTACAATTTGAGTATAGTAAGAATAGTAAGAAATTCTACATTAATTATACTTTCAATGTAAGCCCTCACCCAGATTTATTATTTTATGGTATTAGAAATCTTCGAATTGAGTTACGGTCGAATAGTATGCCTCCAGTAGTATTATTTGAGGTTTATTATATTTTCGTATCGCAAGTCGGATGTCGTTTGATTGACCCCGGTACGAATACAAAGTGTTTAGGAGTTATTTATATATTAATCAAGCGAAGTAAGCTCACGGAATAAAGTAAAAGATACTTTATTTCAACCAATAAGAAATGAGATAAGTGACTTTTAAAAGTAGTGGTTATGGTTGTGCCACGTGTCATCTATTGATTAGTTGAAGAAATAAGTGGACTAAAGTGTACCAAGTGGACCAATAGAATTGATATTTATCTATTTTTGGACACTAGTGCAATTATTGAAATTTTGAGGTGATAAAGTGAGATTTTCTTGAGGGACTTTTTAGCAATTGAGAATTAGTATATATATTAGTTGATTTTGTCTCATTTGCTTCATTTTGGACGTGAGAAGCAAGAGAGAAAGTGGGTGTCGTGCAAGAGAGGAGTGAGACAGTGAGAAAAGAAAAAGAAAAGAAAGCTACATACGGCGGTGAGAGAGGGAGGAAGAAAAGGTGATCCGGTTCGTATCACACTACAGTTTCTTCACCAAAGTAGATCCTTATCATCCCCTCTAGCTAGCCAAATGAATTTGAAGTAAAGATATTGCCTATTAGGTGAGTTATTTCAGTTCAAAGTTTTATGATTTCTATGAAACTCATTTTATCTTTCGCTTCTTTTTCGAATCCAAGTTTAGGAATGATGAGAGGAAGATGTGAGGATGATTTTGGTGTGGTTTGTGAGTGGTTTAATGGAAGAAAAATAGATGAAGAAAGAGAGGGAAGTACTTGGCCAAGCTTAGGGTTTGTGTAACCCATTTTGTTTTCATCTATTTGAGAATTAATTCATGCAATATAGATGCTAAGAAACCTATTAGAAGTGATAGAATTGAAAAATATAAAGTGTAGAGTAAGTTAGAAAAACTCGAGCTAGATAAAGGGGCTGTGATGACCTGTACTAGTTGGGATTATTTGGGGTTGTTTTAGGCCTCAAAACATGTCTAAATGTCATAGGAAACCATAGAAATTAGAAGCGAATGATTCCGATAAAAATTGAAGAAGTTATGGTCAAAATAGTATATGTATGTAATTGGAAAGTGAGATGTGATCACAAATGCATTCTTCAAGGTATGAAATGAATGTATTTAGTCATAATTAAGTAAAAGAATCTTAGATACAAAAGAAATTAAGTCTTTGCATGTAGGATGCAAAAATGTGCATCAAAAAGTGTTGAAAGAATATGCATTTTTCATAGGTTTTAACCCTCTATACTTAGAATTTTTCGAAACCATTTTATGGGTGACCTAAGTACGAGTGAGGGAGATGACTAGAGTGAAAATGGAGTGAAAAAAATCGCTAGGATAGGCCCTAGCATAGCCTCGTTTTGGAAGATCCAAAAACGGTGATTTTGCGTTCCGGGCTTCCGGGGGCCATTTTAAACTTTCCGGAATGTCCCTAGGTGATAATAAATAAGGGTTGTGTAAAACAATTGGAATTCAAAACCCTCTAATAAGTTAAAACCTAATTGCGAAGGTTTAGATGTAAAAAAACTTTTATAGAAAATAGAATTAGTTGTGTTAAAAACTATTTATAACTTAGTTTTTGTAAATTTATTTATTCTAAATGAGTATTCAATATTTTAGGATAAAGGCGAAAAGTGTCGGAGAATTTCGAAGGAGGTTCGCTTTCGATCAGAAAGTGTTTTGTGAGTAGAAATCACACCTTACCAAGTGTAGTTTGAATTAAAGTTTATTTAATGGTTATTTAAATTTTTTATATTTTTGCAATTAAATTGCGTATTATTGTTATATTAAGATTCTATTACATGAGCTTTAAATTGAGTATGTGTTTATGTAAAAAACCATTAAGAATTAACGTTTTTAGGTTTTTTACCTTAAAAGCGAGTTTACTTGAGAATACCGAGAAAAAATATTTTTATATGCCGATGGTTTATCCTAGCCCCAGTTAAGTACCCAGTAAAATGCTCTATGTGTGCATGGTAGATGTGAGAGAGTTACTAACTAAGAGAGAGAGAGTCAGTTGAGCGACCTTCTGCACGTATAGAGTAGTGTAGTTCAAACCGATTGCGTAGGGGTAACACGTGCCTAGAGTCGCGCATCGATGACTACACAGGATAGATTCCCTAATTCTTAGTGGCTAGCTAGAGATTTATGCAGCCACGACAGGAGTAGTTTCCCTAGGCTACCATCAAGGCAAGAAATAAGAAAGTTTTCAGAAGAAATTCGAAGTGAATTTCAGAAACAGTTTTGTTTGAAAGATTAAAAAGTATTTCAGAAAAATACTTTAGTTTATGAAATAGTTTAATGTTTATCTCATTGAGTTATACTCATTGTTTATTTTTTATGTGTTTCTTAAAAATGTTCCCTCAGGTGCAGGAGCGAGTCGTCCAGCAGACGAGGCTCAGATTGACGCGCGGAGAGATTGATAGACGACTACACCCTATTGTATAGCTCATCTTTTTCATGCATATGTTGTATGTAAATCATGATGAAAATGATATAAATTTGTAAATAGAAATATCTGTTGTTGGTTACACGTTTTATGAAAATGTTTTGAAAAGAAAATTTTAGATTTCTATCGATTTCACACATGTGATTATTTATGTTGTGACTGGGTTTGGATAAGGGCTAGAGACCCATGGTAGTGGAGAATTGTTTGCTATAGAAGTGTATTTAAATCTATTTTGCATTTGCAGAGTGGCATAGTCCAATAAACAGCCGGTATGCTGCCAGATTTTCATCAGAAAAACGAAAAATTTTTATCCTTGCCACATAACAAACGAGTTCAAAATAAGTTGAAATTAAGTAATGGTGCTTCGACGGGGTTCCTTCGGGCCAAAGTTAGGGTTTGTGGGAGTTCTGTCGGAGTGCTACAGGGTCTTTCTCGAGTTCAGATGAGGGATTCGGGAAGGGTCCCGTCATTCAAAACCGGTGTCTATCATTTTAGAGATAGATTCCGCCAAAATAGAAGTTTAATTTTGCTTCCAATTCTGGTAATTGACTCTTACTCAATTTACATTGTTGCCTTTCTGAAAAAATTCCTTTGATGAGCACTTTAAGCTATGGGTTAGACCTCGCTTTGAGCGACTAAGAGTTGAGCATAAGGCAGCTTGGACTATGGTTGACCAGCAACCTAAGAACTTTAACAGCGAACTGAGAGCTCATTTTTGCGAGCTAGACGTTGGCGAACTGGACTTTTGTCTATTGGTTCAATCTATTGAATCAGTTTGTTGGACTTTTACTAGCCCACTTATGTAGCCCCAAATATACCAATAACATCAACCCCCCAGCTCTTAGTGCAATTTACAGACTAGGAGCTCAAACTCGCAAGTAAAAGTTGATGTGTCACGACCTGTCGTTTCGCCTTTTCAAATTCTGTCCCATCACTTGACTTGTGGTGACTCTTCGAGTAATCGCACCACTTGCATATCTCGTTTTATGCACATTTAATATGCATGTTTCTCAACTGACAACCCATAATGATAAGTCTCTCAACTCGTACGGTACCGTTAGATCTAAAACGATTGATTAGTCTTTAAATCTAACGATTAGGGTTTTACTCTGCCATTTTCAAACTTAAGTCACCACTAAGCTTCTTTCTTCTCTCGTTTTCTTTGACACATGTCTATCATTGTTATTCTCATTTTCATTTTACATCATTGCGCCCGTACACCTTGGATTCAAAACCATTGAAGATTAGCGTCTTCGTTTTCAAGTGATCAAGGTTTATTGCATTTACAGCAAGTCTTTATAACTAACCCTTGATTTTTTTGCCTTCCATTTTTGTATGCATTATTTTTTTCTGGATTTGATATTGGTTTGAATGTTCTTGATATTGCATGCTCGTTATTAGCTGTGACTTTTCGTTTCCTTTTTATTTGATCTTATTGGTTGGCCTTTTACAGACTGTTTGTTGTTTGTAACACTACGTATGCGAGCTATAGGATGAGATATTTGTAGGTTATTAGCTCATAGGTAGTTAGCTCGTAGATCGAGCCCTCATGGCTTTAGTGATTTGTATGGCGTTTGTGACCTATAGATTAAGAAGTCCCTTATTAGAGAATAGGAAACTTAGATTTTTAGGCATGGTCTGCATGTAGCGACCTAATTGCTCCCTTTTATGTGTAGATATCTTCAGGTTGTAGACGCCGATCATACGGAATAAGAGATGGTGACTCTTCCAATTTGGAGGAGCTCAACTCAGGGAAGTTCATATTATTGAAAAAGCGACCTCTATGAGCGGTAAGGTCGCTGAGGAATTCGTAGCTCAAGCTGACCCCATAGTGATTTGTTAGACCGTTAAAGAATGGCAAGCTCGCGAGGTGTTTACCCACTACACCTCGAAGATAAGGTATGAGGAGTTGAGGGAAATTGCTTTAGAATATCGCCTCCCTAAAGGTTGCCTTGTCATGTTGCTCTTACCTAACGACTACACAGCCTATCCTCCCTGGGGTTCATTGCAACTAGCACCCATCATCTTAGACACAGGCTTAGATTTCTAGTTCCTGCCTATCTTATCAACCTTTTAAATAGGTTAAGACTCAGCCCTTTCCAATTAACCCCTAACTCTTATTCCCAATTCACACCCCTAGCCTTAGTCTTCAAAAGGAATGACCTTCCATCTCTAATCTCAAGAATCTGCTACTACCTCTTTAATCTCAAGAGTGTCGACAACTTAAGAGGAGGAATACGAGATGGGATTTATGATCTCGCAACTCGAAAAATGAGCTTCAAGGACGTCCTACCTCAGAGTGATGCGAAGGGCAAGTCCATGTTTTTTAAGAGGAAAAGGAGTTTGAGAGTGAAAAGCAAAAGTTGAGGGACGATCTCTCGTTTATGACCATAGAGGTTGAGATAGCAAAAAAATCATAGCAACGCCCTCTGACCAGGCTGAGAAATGTCAAGGAAGCTAAAATGGAAGTTTAAGACGCTCTGACTCGTGAGGAGAATACTCATGCAGCTGTTAGGACAGACTTCACCACTAAGCTTCTCAAGAGTAAAGAGGAATTAATCAAGGCAAAGAGCGAGCTGGAGAAAGCCGTGCAACGAGCTGAGGCTGCTGATAAGGGAACAGGGGAGGTTAAGAAGGAGCTCGTGCTTGCTAAGGAAGAACTTGCCAAAACTAGGAAGGAAGCAAAATCAGAGACCTCCAGTATGTTCCTCTACACTTTATAGGAAGTTCATCCCGAACTAAGTTTCTCCCTCTTTGGTAAGGAAACGGTCGCGGAGGTGGAGAAATACAAGGAGTAAGTTGCCTAATAACAACTATCCTAGATGTAGTTCCTCAGAATTCAGAGTTCCTATGTGCGACCTTCCAAGACGAGACAACTTAGGTTGTAGTGCCTCCAGATGCCTAGGGCTCCACGTAGGTTGCTTGCCATGTCGAACTCCTTTTTTCTTTTCTTTTACAATTTGTCACGACTTTGTGCTACATTCACCTCGCTTTGCAAGGTCATTTGTAATAGATATTTCGATCTCATTTTTGGGTTATTATTATTAGACCAATTCACTTCGTTGCGAGGTTTATTATGAATTTATTTGTTTTGCTTCAATGTGGCCTTATGCTTTTATTCCACTTTCTTTTTTATATTTTTGAATTTCTTGTAAACTGAGAAATAAGATGATGTATAAATCAGTGGTAATACCTAGTGAGAGCTCAGAAGGTCGTTGATTTTGATACGTTGTAGCTTGCAAATTGTAACTTAAATAAAAAATTTTAGTTGAGCTATATCCAGTAGGTTGGAACCTCAACTAATATAACATAATTTAATAAAATTGTCAAGCTACGTCTAGTAGATCGAAACATTAACTAATATAGCATAATGTTGAGTTATGTCTAGTAGGTCGGAACCTTAGCTAACATAGTAAAAATTTTAGTCAGGCTATATCTAGTAGGTTGGAATCCCATGTAATATAGTATAATGTTGAGCTATGTCCAGTAGGTAGAAACCTCAGCTAACAAAACAAAAATTTTAGTCGAGATATATCCAATAGGTCGAAATCTCAGTTAATATAGCATATTGTCAAGCTATGCCCAGTAGGTCGGAACTTCAGCTAACATAGCATAATTTAATAAAATTTTATCAAGGAGAAACTTGGTAAAGAGGTCACTTTTCACTTTTATACTTAGCATTTAATAAAGAAATCAGTAGATAAATTATTTAGAGTAGAGCAGTATGGGAACCTGGAACTTTTACTGATTTTCAAAGATTGAATTACAAGTTAGAGGTCGGAACCTCACTGATGTTGAGCTGGTTGTGATGGTTGTTAAGGTTGTTGCTATTGAGGTCGTGGGTTCGCTGGTCGCCCCACATAATTTCTCAAGCGACCTCTCTTGATTAGATCCCCAATGACGTTCTTCAATACCCGGCATTCTGAAGTGTTGTGTCCAACCTCATTATGATAGACATAAAACTTATTCTTGTTTCTGAGATTAACGGAATATCTTACAGGATTGGACTTTCCAAAGTCTTCCCTGTTCCTTTCTATTGCAAAGATCTTGTCCTATGTATCTGACAAGATGCTATAGCTATCATGACGGACCTTGACATTGAGGTCGTTTATTTCTGGGCTCAGTCCTGACTTTCTTAGTGACCTAATTATTTGAGTCGTTATTTCGACATTCACTTCTATTTTCACCATTATTTCTTTTCTTTGGTTGGTCGGAATTGCCCATTTCACCCTTCTGGTTAGACCACTTGAAGCTGAAGGTCTACTACCATCTGATCTCTTTAGCAGCTCTCTTGTAGAACTTATCCAGGTCCCTCACTAGAGATTTGTTGATGCTTTCATATAGCTTCCCATCTTTGCGAAGCCCAGCCGCGATCACAATTAGGATGCTTTCGTATGAAGAGTTCTTTACATTGCTAACTTCGTGTCTGAACTTAATAATATAATCTTTCAGCGATTCGTTTTGTCGCTGGAAGATCATGGCGAAGTGACAAGATGGTGTGAGCTGCCTCCTCAAAGCTTTGTACTAGCTGATGAACTTTCGTTGACATCTCTCCCATCTATCTATACTACGAGTTGGGAAGCTCTTGAACCAATCCGTGGAACGTCCCCTAGGATGGTTGGGAAAACACGGCACTTAACCAACAAATTGGCCGTCTGGAGATCTATTTAGACATTAAACGTACCTAAGTGATCATAAGGGTCGCTATCTGCATTGTACTGAGGAATGTTAGGGACCTTAAATCTAGGACTGAGAGGTTGTGTCTCGACATCCCTGGTGAATGGGGTCCTCTCCCCATATTGATCACGCTGGTTTGAGGTACCGGAACATGCCTCAAATTGTTGAACTCTCTGAAGCAGCTTCTCTATCCTTGGGTCCTAAAGCTTGTGTCTTCTGTTGTATTTACGACCTAAAAGCCGCGGTCTGATATGTAAGCCACCAGCTCGGTGCGACTCCACACATCACTAATTGGCTATTTCATCTTCTTCATACTAAGTTGCGGCCCAAACTCGATAGCAGCCAACCTCCACGTGGCGGCTCCCATCCTGGCTGACCCTCATTCCTAAGCTCGTAGGATGCGAAACTTCTTCCTTTTCACGAGTTCAATGACCTTCAGCTCTTAAACGTGAGTTGGAAGAACGAATTAAATTAGCAAATCACGACACCTCTTTGATGGGTCTTTCAGGAACTGACACTTCCTTTCATTGTTGCTGGTAAATTTTTCTGAGAGTAGCAACCTCAGGTTTGGGCGTGTTTTGTGCTTGGGTCTGTGTTAGCGCCCTGACTGCATCTGTAAGTTGTTGCACTATATTTTCCAATGCCTCCTGCCTTTGGTGTCACACCCATAGCCCCTCGATTGTCGAGACCATAAGTGTTGGTTGGCGAGGAGGCATACCCACGGTAACGCTATTTGTGGGGACATGAGACATGTCTACTATGGGCATAATTATATCCTCCATCAATTGGATGTCATACTATTGTTGATCCATCTGCCTTTCTAGATGATTAGCCGCCACTCTAGTGGTTCTTCCTCTTGTCATGGCGGTTGAAAATTCAAAAGATTGCAGTCTGGGCCCTTTTCTAGCGCCAAAATGTCGACGTCTAAATTTAGTCGACCTAAGTTCTTGACCCAATACTGCAAATAAAGTAATACAAAGATAAAGATAAAAGAAAGAAAAAATGAAGAACAGTGAATGTAAGGAGATTTTTTACATGGTTTAGCTAAAAAAGATATCTATGTCCACAACTGTTTCTCTGATTATTTTAGTAGAGTCACAGTATATGATTGATTGTTGTTTCTACAATAAATTTTGAATCCCTATTTATAATGTGGGGTGTTATAATTTGAATATAGTAAGAATAGTAAGAAATTATACTTTAATTATAGTTCCAAACCGATGTCCATCATTTTAAGGATAGATTCTGTCGAAATAGAAGTTTAATTTTGTTTCTAATTTTGGTAGTTGACTCCTCCTCAATTTAGGTTATTGCCTTTCTGAAAAAATTTCTTAATGAGCACTTCGAGCTATGAGTTGGATCTCGTTCTAAGCAATCTAGAGCTGAGCATAAGACAGTCTTGATAATAGTTTACGAACGACTTGAGAATTACAATAATAAACTGAGAGCTCATTTCTGCGAGCTGGATATTGGTGAACTGAGTTTTTGTCTGTTGGGTCAATCCATTGAATTAATTCGTTGGGCTTTTACCAACCCATTTATGAAGCCCTAAATATACTGACAATACTATCACTTCTTAAAATTGCTCTTGCTATCACTTCTTTGTCTCTTTCAAATTTTGATATTGATAGCACAATTGTTAGCTAAATGTTAATTTGGCTAGGCTTGGTGTCCAATTTATTAGACACTTGATTGTAATATATATATATATATATATATATATAAATATATATTTATAGGTTCACGTTCTATGCACTGAGTGCATGCATACACTTTTAAAAATGTGACCTACTAGCAACCTACTAACTTGTTGAACCGATCACATTTTATCTGATGGCAACCTACTAACCTAATGAATCGGTTACCTTTAGAAATTTCAAAATCCTTTGCTCACAAGTACAATTGTATGAATTTTTTTTTTTTTTTTAAAAAAAGGTACAACTGTATGTCTTAAAAAAAAGAGTTACAACTATTGTATAACCTGCTGTGTATCCTAAAAAAAAAAAAAAAAACATTGTACAATCAACGAAATAGCACCAAAGAACTGGCGCTTACTACGTTACGAACACCTTAGGCGGACATCTAAAGCTATTTTTGTAATACCCCGAATTCTAATTGGTCTAATAGTGTAATACCTCAAATCCGAACCGGTTTAATAGGATAGATAATTATGTATATATCTCTCATTGAAGTTAGATTTAGTGCAAATAAAAATGTCAAAAGGGTTTGTTTAGAAACTTTTATTAGAAAGCCCAAATGAGAAATGAATTAGTGTGAGCCCAATTATACTAGTAAGGCCCAATTAGTTTTCTAAACATACCTAATTAGCTTTCTAATTACACCCATTTGAGGTAAAAATGTAAAAAGGAGAAAGTTGGAAGGGTAGAATTGTCCATTCACAAAAGAGAAGGAATATGGAATTATAGGAATTGTGAAGGGCAATGGATGGAACAAGAAGAGATTTCTTGAAAAGAAAAGCATGGAAATAAAAAGTTATAGAGAGGAGAAAAGTAGAAATGTAAGAAAATAAATGGTTAGATAATTATGAAGTGAGTGGTGCAAATGAGGGTTAAGTGGCCTAAACTTTTACCATTCATGATACTGTATATATATATGTGATTTTGTTTGTGAAACAAAAAGCAATCTTTCATCCAATTTGAAGGCTAGCCGAATAGCCCTCTGTCTAAGGGAGAAAGAAAAACTACAAACAAGGAAGGAGAAGAAAGAAGAAGAATTAGGAAGCTTGGATAAGAAATTTTGGTGTGAGATTAGTTGCAATTTAGAGTCAATTTTCTTGGTTTAATTTTTATAAACCCTAAATAAGTTTTGGTGTTGTTTTAGATGAAAAAAGACAATAGGAAAAGGCAAGTATAAGTGAGCTTCCATAGGGTTTGGAAGAAAACTAGTGAGTAGATGTTTTTCCCAAACTTGATTTTTGGAAGCACTTTTAATATATTTCAACTTAGTTTTTAAAACTTAAGCATGTGTTGTGATATGATAATTTTGAAGTATATTTTAGCAATTTAAGTATGTTTTTAAGATTTTACTGTGTGTTTTATGAATTGAGAAAGATGGATTTTATTTATTATGGATGTTGTATGAGAAATCAGATTTTAATATGTTATTTTGGAACTTTAAATTGTGTTTACTAGCTTCCAACTTTAGATTATGTTTTCTAAATTCTAAGACATGATTTATGGTTTATGAAATGTGAATTTTGTTGGGAAATCATAAAGTATATTTTGTAGATTAAAATTTTAAGATTATGTTAGTGGTTTTAAATAGTTGGTGAAACTAGAAAGCATGTCATTTTCACTTTCCACGAAACTAGAACCCATGGTATTTTGGGTATTTCAAATCATGCTGGTTAAATTGTAAATATATATTTTGTATTGATTATAAGATGGGTCTTATGATTTGACAAAGTAAATCATGTCATATATTTTGTGAATTTATGTTTTGTGTTGATTCTAGAATGGATTTTATGACTTGATTTGTAAACTATATCATGTACTTTGTGAATTTAAATTTGACTTAAGAAAGTTTCTAATATGTTTCATAAGTTGCATGAAAAATCATGATTTTTGGTTATATACAAATGTATATGCATGAGTAAGGTTTGGATTGGAAATTAAAAATATTTATGGTGGAAAGTTTTGCAAATATATATACATATATATATATATATATATTTGAAGGTTTACTTGTAAAAACGTTTTAGAAAAGTTTTGAGAAGAAAAAAAGAAAAGACAGTGTTTTTAGAACATCAAATTGTACCCTCTCCTTTAACGATCAGAATATGCATCACGTGAGTAAGACCTGGAAACAGAATATTGTCTAACACATGCTTGGCAGAAGTCTAAAAGTTGAGTCATTAGGATTGAGAGAAAGTTTGAGTCATGGAGTCGCCTAACATGTGGATGGCAGGATCCCTACCCCTCTGCATATGTGATGAGAAATTCCACCATGTATGGCAGAATTCCCCCTCCCCCAGAAGTTATCCCTACCCTTTACGTGTGTGATGAGAAATTCCACCACGTATGACAGAATTCTCGGGTACTAGTTTGGTGTAGAAATTCAAATATAAATCTTATTTAAGACAATTTATGTGAATGCAATTTAGTTGCTATAATATGAAGTTATAGATAAAGCCTTAGTAAGAAATTTAATTATTCTAGAACATGAATTATTTATACTTCACATTCTTATATGTTTTATATTGCAGTAGTTTTTCTTATCAAGACTTCATTGGTTTTCAAATAATTTTATCCATTCACTGGGTATTAGTGCTCACTTTTTAAAATTAAAACCATTTTCCAGGGATCCGTCAGGTTATAAAGGAAGCATCACAATACTAATGCGTATATGTACATACAAAATGATGGAAACCAAGGAAGCAAGCCTAATGATCATTTGAGCATCAATGAAGGACCTATGATAAGGGCTAGAGCTAAAAGAATGAAGGAGGCATTAATTGGGCTGATTCAAGAGATTTGGGCCAAGAGTCTTACGCAACAAGGGTTGGACGACATGGAAGGGACTCCAAGGCTTCAAAACATGATTCAAGTCCAAGATCATAAAGATTGAAAGGCTTGGGTGGTTATTTGAAGGCAAATTGGGCTGGTTATTTGTTTGTATTAATTTGGGCTTAATTTGTCTCATGGGCTGGTTTAATTAAGTTAGTTTATTTAATTAGTTTGTTAAGTATCAAACTTTGATTACTTTGGGCTTTTATTTACTTAATTTCGTGATAGGTCATGGGTTTATGTTTTAGGCTGTCAAATTTAGTTATTTTAAGCCCAACTTAGCTTTTTCAAGCCCAAGTGGGGTGTATTAAGGTATTAGGGCGTCCAAGTGATATTTAGAAGCTAGGGTTTCATTTATTTTGCCTATAAAAGGCCATGTAAACCTCATAAACGGGATTAGCCAATTTTATGAATGAAATATCAGTTTTCTCTCTTTGTTCTTGAAGAATTGTGAGAATTTATCAAGGATTGATTCTTGAATTATCAACTTGACTTATCTCCCTCATTCTTCTCTTGTTCTTGGGAGTGACGTCTTTGTTATCTTGGTTCGTGGTTCGCTAATCATTGAGTCAATGTACTTTCTTTTTATTTTCTTTTATTCATTCCTGAATTAAACTTTCTTGGGGTTGTTGATTCAAATTGCTTGTGGGTGTCGTATCATATGTATACGAGGTTCTCATCATTTGGTATCAGAGCTTTAGGTTAATTAATTTGGGATTTATTTCACAAAAAAAAAAAAAAAATCAGACCTGTTCATCTTCTTTCTTGTCATATTGGTTACTGTTCACGTCATCTTATTTGCAAGTTACTGTTCACGCATCTTGATTTGCAAGTTACTGTTTACGCATCTTTATTTTACGTTACTGTTCACGTCATCACAAAAGGCAAAAAAAAAAAAAGAAAAGAAAAAAAAACAGAGAAAAAAAAAATCCAAAAAAAAAAGAAAAAAAAAAGGAAAAGAAAGAAAAGAAAATCTTAATTATAGAAAGTTGACACTTTATTTCCTTTCTTGTTGGACATCTTACATAAGGAAAGCATTTAAAATCAATCTTATTTCTTTCCTTTTATATTTTTGCCTAAACAAAAGGAATCAATTTAAATTCCTTCCTATTTTGTTCTTGCCTAAACAAAGAAATTAAATTTATTTCTTTCCATTCTGGTCTTGTCTAAACAAAGAAATTAAATTTATTTATTTCCATTCTAGTCTTGCTTAAATCAAGGGGGCAAATATTTATCATTCCTAATTTAATTCTCATTGAAATCATCTAGTTTCCATTTGTTTCTTACTTTAACCATAATTAATTTCTTTTTGTGCCTTTATTGTTTCTTAAGTGTCTTTCTTGTTTCCTTATTTCTTTTCATAAACGTGTGTTATTCTTTTGTCAAAAATTAGTCAAGGTGATTACTTTAAGGTTGACCTTGGTAGGTTGATTAGTTCCATAAAGAACTTAGAGACAAAACTTGAGTGTGGACAGGGAGTGTTGAATTACATCACGAGTGTTAGGTAAAAACAAGAGTGACGAGTGTTAAATACGTGAGGATTAGAGTGAAACACATAAGGGAGTGTTGTGAGATTATTTCTTTCTAACATTCTTTGTAGGTTTCAATCATGTCTTCAAGTAATGAAAGAGATGAAGGAGGAGAAAAGATTGGTGAGGAAAATGTGCTCAAAGCAATGCAGCAACAGTTTGAGAGAATGAATGTGGTGTTTGGAGACATTAGAGATCGATTGGAGAGACAAGATGAAGCCATAGCTAATTTGCAAAGAGGGCAACAAAGGAGGACTCCAGAATTACGTGGTGGTGATGATGAGTATGAGGATGACTTTGGGGTGTTCCATGGAGATGAATTAGAATTCGAAGATAATGCCTTCAATGCCCATAGGGACCGCTTTAGAGGTGGTAGAGGTGGACGTGGAGGTAGAGGTAATGGCAATAGGGATAATAGGAATTATGGGATTGGGAATGAGAGAGGAAGATGTAATGATAGACAGGATAGGGATCTTAGTAGCATAAAGATGAAAATACCCTCTTTCCAAGGGAAGATGGATCCCGATGTGTACCTTGAGTGGGAGAAACAGGTGGAGTTGGTTTTTGAGTGCCATAACTTTGCCGAGGAGAAGAAAGTGAAGCTAGCCGCAGCCGAGTTTGTGGATTATGCTGTAGTTTGGTGGGATCAGTTAGTGTTGAATAGAAGGAGAAATCGAGAGCGTCCTATAAACACTTGGGATGACATGAAAGCTGTTATGAGGAGGCGGTTTGTTCCTAGTTCATACTATAGGGAACTATACCAACGATTGGCAGGTCTTACACAGGGTTCTAGGAGTGTAGAGGATTATTACAAGGAGATGGAGATAGCCATGGTTAGAGCCAATGTGTATGAAGATAGAGAGGCTACTATGGCTCGATTCTTGCAAGGGTTGAACAGGGACATTGCCAACATTGTGGAGTTGCAACATTATGTCGAAGTGGAGGAAATGGTTCATATGGCCATGAAGGTGGAGAGGCAACTCAAGCGAAGGGGTACCATGTCACGGTATGGTAGTAATTCAGGTTCTACATCCTCGTGGAAGTCGACTTGGGGTAAAAAGGATGAAAAGACGTCTTTCAAGCCTAAGATCGAAGGTACTAAACCTAAGGAGGGTGGTGGTAGTCACGATAAGGGCAAGTCTGAGGAAAGTCAGAAGAGAAATAGGGACATTAAATGCTTTAAATGCTTAGGTAGGGGACATATCTCTTCTCAATGTCCTAATAAGCGAGTTATGATCTTGAGGGAAGATGGAGATGTAGAAACCGAAGGTGAGAGTGATGATGATGAGATGCCACTGTTGGAAGACGCTAGTGATGTCGAGGTTGCGTATCCTGTAGATGGGAGATTGTTAGTGGCTAGGCGTGCTTTGAGTGTGCAGGTGAAGGAAGGTGATGAGGTGCAACGTGAGAATATTTTCCATACTAGATGTCATATCAAGAATAGAGTTTGCAGTATGATCATTGATGGGGGTAGTTGCACTAATGTTGCTAGCACCGAGTTAGTAGAGAAATTGAGCTTGACTACTTTTAAGCATCCTAAACCATACAGATTACAATGGTTGAATGATTGTGGAGAAGTTAAGGTGACGAAACAAGTGCTAGTATCATTTGCTATTGGTAGGTACAAAGATAAGGTGTTATGTGATGTTGTACCTATGCACGCAGGTCACTTGCTTTTGGGACGTCCATGGCAATATGATAGGAAAGTGACACATGATGGGTTTAAGAATAGATATTCTTTTACCAAGGATGGACGAACGATCACTCTTGTGCCTTTAACACCTCAACAGGTGTATGAAGATCAAGTGAGAATAAGAGCGAGTGAGCAAAGAAAAGAGAGTGGAGAAAGGAGAGATTGAGAGTCCAAACACTAGTGAGGTTGAGAGAGAGAGTGACCAAACACTAGAGTATGAGCAAAAGAAAAGTGGGAAGATCGAGTGCAAAGGAGAGAATGAGAGAACAAAAAGTGAGAAAAAGAAAATGAGTGTTTATGCAAAAGGGAGCGATGTGAGAGCTGCTTTTCTAGCCAAGCAGCAAATGTTTGTACTTTTGTACAAAGACACTTATTTTTCTAACTCTGACATTGGTGTTTCTTTGCCTAGTGTTGTTACAACTCTTTTGCAGGAATTCAAGGATGTATTCCCTGAGGAAATGCCGGATGGATTGCCACCGAAGAGGGGAATAGAGCATCAGATTGACTTCATACCCGGAGCTTCAATTCCAAACCGTCCAGCTTATAGGAGCAATCCCAAGGAGACAAAGGAGCTTCAAAAACAGGTTGAGGAGTTGTTAAAGAAGGGGTATGTGAGGGAGAGCATGAGTCCATGTGCCGTACCAGTTCTACTTGTACCTAAGAAGGATGGGACTTGGCGTATGTGCGTTGATTGCAGAGCTGTCAACAAAATTACAGTTAAGTATCGACATCCCATACCTAGATTAGATGACATGTTGGATGAGTTACATGGATCTTGTGTGTTTTCTAAAATTGATTTGAAAAGTGGATACCATCAAATTAGAATGAAAGAAGGAGATGAGTGGAAAACTGCCTTTAAAACTAAACATGGTTTATATTAGTGGTTAGTAATGCCTTTTGGTTTAACTAATGCACCTAGTACTTTTATGAGGCTAATGAATCATGTTTTGCGCTCTTTCATTGGAAAATTTGTTGTGGTCTACTTTGATGACATATTAGTGTACAGCAAGAGCATAGATGAACATGTTAGGCATTTGCATTGTGTGCTTGATGTGTTAAGGAAAGAAAAGTTGTATGCTAATTTGAAAAAGTGTTCATTTTGCACTGAAAATGTTGTGTTTTTGGGCTATGTTGTTTCATCAAGAGGGATAGAGGTAGATGAAGAAAAAGTTAAGGCTATTAGGGAGTGGCCTATACCTAGGAATGTTAGTGAGGTGCGTAGTTTTCATGGGCTAGCTAGTTTTTATAGAAGATTTGTTAAAGATTTTAGCACCATCGCTGCACCGCTAACTGAGGTTGTGAAAAAGAGTGTGGGTTTCAAATGGGGTAGTGAGCAACAACATGCATTTGATTTGATTAAGGATACATTGTGTTCTGCACCATTGCTTGCATTGCCTGATTTCTCTAAGACATTTGAGATAGAGTGTGATGCATCGGGGATAGGTATAGGGGCTGTTCTTATGCAAGATAGGCGTCCTATAGCTTATTTTAGTGAGAAACTAAGTGGAGCATCATTGAATTATCCTACTTATGATAAGGAGTTGTATGCTTTAGTTAGGGCCTTAGAAACTTGGCAACATTATTTGTGGCCTAAGGAATTTGTAATCCATACCGATCATGAGTCCTTGAAGTTTTTGAAAGGACAAAGTAAGTTGAGTAGGAGGCATGCTAAATGGGTAGAGTTTATAGAAACGTTTCCTTATGTAATCAAGTATAAATAAGGAAAGGAAAACGTTGTAGCTGATGCCTTATCTCGTAGGTATACTTTGATTTCTACTTTGAATGCAAGATTATTGGGTTTTGAGCATATTAAGGAATTGTATGTGAATGATCCTGATTTTGCTTCTACGTATGTCGCATGTGAGAAAATTGCTTTTGGGAAATTCTATAGGCATGAGGGATTTTTGTTTAGGGAGAATAGACTATGTATTCCTCAAGGGTCTATCAGAGAGTTGTTAGTTAGGGAAGCACATGGGGGTGGATTAATGGGACATTTTGGTGTTAGAAAAACTTTAGATGTGTTAGATGAGCATTTCTTTTGGCCACACATGAAGAGAGATGTTGAGAGAGTTTGTGACAAGTGCATAACATGCAGACGGTCGAAGTCTAGGGTTTTACCGCATGGTTTGTATACACCTTTACCCATACCTAGTGAACCTTGGATTGATATTTCTATGGATTTTGTATTGGGTTTACCTAGGTCTAAAAAGGGCCGAGATTCGATATTTGTTGTGGTTGACAAGTTTTCGAAGATGGCTCACTTCATACCATGTCACAAGACTGACGATGCCACACACGTTGCTGATTTATTCTTCAAGGAGATTGTTCGACTTCATGGAGTGCCGAAGAGTATTGTTTCGGATCGAGATGCAAAGTTTTTGAGTCATTTTTGGAGGACTTTGTGGGGAAAGTTAGGAACAAAGCTGTTATTTTCTACTACTTGTCATCCGCAAACCGATGGACAAATAGAGGTGGTTAACAGGACTTTGGGTACTTTGCTACGATCCATCATCCAAAAGAACTTGAAGAATTGGGAAGATTGCTTGCCACATGTAGAGTTTGCTTACAACAGGAGCATGCATTCGACTACTAGTTGTTCGCCATTCGAAGTTGTGTATGGATTCAATCCACTTACTCCAATGGATTTGATACCTTTGCCTATGGAGGAAAGAGCGAACTTGAATGGGATGAAGAAAGCTGAGTTTGTTAGGCAATTACATGCAAAAGTAAGGCAACATATTGAGAGGAGGACCGAGCAATATGCTACTCAAGCTAATAAAGGACGAAAGAAAGTTGTGTTCGACCCAGGAGATTGGGTTTGGGTGCATATGCGTAAGGAGAGGTTTCCTGAGCAACGGAAATCTAAGTTGCAGCCACGTGGAGATGGTCCATTCCAAGTGCTTGAGCGCATCAACGATAATGCATACAAGATAGACTTACCAAGTGAGTATAATGTTAGTGCTACCTTTAATGTTTCTGATCTTTCTCCTTTTGATTTTGATGCAGGTGTAGATTTGAGGACAAATCCTTTTGAGGAGAGTGGGAATGATGGAAACCAAGGAAGCAAGCCTAATGATCCTTTAAGCATCAATGGAGGACCTATGACAAGAGCTAGAGCTAAAAGAATGAAGGAGGCATTAAATGGGCTGATTCAAGAGATTTGGGCCAAGAGTCTTACGCAACAAGGGTTGGACGACATGGAAGGGACTCCAAGGCTTCAAAACATGATTCAAGTCCAAGATCATAAAGATTGAAGGCTTGGGTGGTTATTTGGAGGCAAATTGGGCTGGTTATTTGTTTGTATTAATTTGGGCTTAATTTGTCTCATGGGCTGGTTTAATTAAGTTAGTTTATTTAATTAGTTTGTTAAGTATCAAACTTTGATTACTTTGGGCTTTTATTTACTTAATTTCGTGATGGGTCATGGGTTTATGTTTTAGGCTGTCAAATTTAGTTATTTTAAGCCCAAACTTAGCTTTTTCAAGCCCAAGTGGGGTGTATTAAGGTATTAGGGCGTCCAAGTGATATTTAGAAGCTAGGGTTTCATTTATTTTGCCTATAAAAGACCATGTAAACCTCATAAACGGGATTAGCCAATTTTATGAATGAAATATCAGTTTTCTCTCTTTGTTCTTGAAGAACTGTGAGAATTTATCAAGGATTGATTCTTGAATTATCAACTTGACTTATCTCCCTCATTCTTCTCTTGTTCTTGGGAGTGGCGTCTTTGTTATCTTGGTTCGTGGTTCGCTAATCATTGGGTCAAGGTACTTTCTTTTTATTTTCTTTTATTCATTCCTGAATTAAACTTTCTTGGGGTTGTTGATTCAAATTGCTTGTGGGTGTCGTATCATATATATACGGGGAGACCAAATGATGAGAACCCCGTATATATATGATACGACACCCACAAGCAATTTGAATCAACAACCCCAAGAAAGTTTAATTCAGGAATGAATAAAAGAAAATAAAAAGAAAGTACCTTGACCCAATGATTAGCGAACCACGAACCAAGATAACAAAGACGCCACTCCCAATAACAAGAGAAGAATGAGGGAGATAAGTCAAGTTGATAATTCAAGAATCAATCCTTGATAAATTCTCACAGTTCTTCAAGAACAAAGAGAGAAAACTGATATTTCATTCATAAAATTGGCTAATCCCGTTTATGAGGTTTACATGGTCTTTTATAGACAAAATAAATGAAACCCTAGCTTCTAAATATCACTTGGACGCCCTAATACCTTAATACACCCCACTTGGGCTTGAAAAAGCTAAGTTGGGCTTAAAATAACTAAATTTGACAGCCTAAAACATAAACCCATGACCCATCACGAAATTAAGTAAATAAAAGCCCAAAGTAATCAAAGTTTGATACTTAACAAACTAATTAAATAAACTAACTTAATTAAACCAGCCCATGAGACAAATTAAGCCCAAATTAATACAAACAAATAACCAGCCCAATTTGCCTCCAAATAACCACACAAGCTTTCAATCTTTATGATCTTGGACTTGAATCATGTTTTGAAGCATTTGAGTCCCTTCCATGTCGTCCAACCTTTGTTGCGTAAGACTCTTGGCCCAAATCTCTTGAATCAGCCCAGTTAATGCCTCCTTCATTCTTTTAGCTCTAGCCCTTGTCATAGGTCCTTCATTGATGCTCAAAGGATCATTAGGCTTGCTTCCTTGGTTTCCATCACAAAACATATATTCCAACATGTATTATGAAATGTTCAAGATACACTTAGAATATCAAAATGAAAGTGTTGAAACTTTTGTTAGTTCGGTAAACATTTATTTTGATGATGTGAACATTTTAATCTACTTACTTATAATTATGAAATGTGACATTATGTTGGTATGAGAATTTGAAATAGGACCGGAGGTTCTAAATAGTTGAGAATGAAAATGAATTTTAAAAGTGTATATTTTTCTTTGTAATAGGGTGGAGTTGTTAATAAATAGTCGTTATGCTGCTAAAATTTTATTAAAATCACCCTATTCTTTATCAATTTTCCTAAATGATTTTTGTTTGAACAAAATTTAGAAATTGTAAAAATTTCTAAAATCTCAAGATCTTCTCAGATTTAGAATACGAATCTGGGAGGATCCTGAGATAAACAATTTTCTTATGCTTCAAATTGAGTAGATCGGTCTCATTTAGGTTTTGCATTGGATATCGATTACATATCTCGCATTAAATAAATTGTTTGCTTTACTTGTGAGTTAAACAAATTTTAAGATGTGATATTAGGCATTGTGTGCTTAAAGCTAGTAAATGACCCAAACACTTCCCTACTCTTATGTGTGTGCTTTATCAACCAATTTTAAGCCTAGACATGAAATAAGCCTAATGTTTGTTCACACACTAATATTAACTAAATCCAAGCCTGAAATGAATGTGTGCTTAAAGCTAGTAAATGGCCCAAACACTTCCCTACTCTTATATGTGTGCTCTATCAACCAATTTGAAGCCTAGACATGAAATAAGCCTAATGTTTGTTCATACATTAATATTAACTAAATCCAAGCCCGAAATGAATGTGACCTTACCCTTGAGAACTTGGATTTGCATTAGAGATCAAAAGTTAGGCAAAGAAGCAGGGATTTAAAAAAAAATGAATGAAAACAAAATGAAATGAAGGGAAAGAAATGTGCAATGAATGTAATTTTGTGTTCGAAAAAGCTTGTGAATGCTTGAATGTGATTTGAAAATTTATCCTTGTAAACTTAAAAATGCAAAAGATAGAAAAAAAAAAAAAGAGCAAAATCAAAATCAAAATTAAAAAAGAAAATCAAAGAAAAGTAGTGAATGGAAATGAATGAAAAAAGAGATTTATGAGGGTGAGAAGATGCCTAAGGAGATCCATGCCTAATCGAAGACATCATTAGGTCTCTTAATGTAATCCTAAGTTCGTTTGTGATCTACTTTTTTGCTCTTTTCTTAAACCATTCACCTTTAGCCACATTACAACCTAAAGAAAAGCCCTAATTGATCTCTAGAGGAGTTAGACTCACTTGTGATGACGAATAATGCATGATATGTTCTTGAGCTCCAATGTCTATTCATGAGATCCTTTGCATGCTTATGAGCATCTTTCTATATATTTATATTCATACACAATTAATATCTTGAAATTTTCAAGTGCATAACTTCCAAATTTCATATATTTGTGAGACTGTTTTCACTAGGTTTTGTGAGCTTCAAAGAGAGAAAACCTTGCGAGTTTGAGAGTCGAGGCGAATTATATCATTGACATTTTGATTGCATTGTTGTTATTGGTCTGTAACATCTTGAGTTTTGGTCTAGGCTCTTTGCATGATATGCATGGTTCTTTTGGTAATGTTGTGACCGTTACTTCATGGATTAATTGGCATTTATCTTTCAGTTTCATTTGAGCTACATCTTATCATTTTCCTTTTTCTCACACAAGTCCATTTGTGGGTTCACACAGTTTAAAACCCTCGGGAGACACAACCCTTCCACCAGGAACACCTAAAGGTTTAACGACTTGTGGCGTATGCTAAATATCTTTGTGATGACCTACAAAAGTGGTTGAATCAATGTGTTCCATTTCTTTGTTTTATGTTTTAGTTTTGCTTTCCTTCAGAACAAGTAAAAATTAAGTTTGAAGTTATTTGATAAGGGCATTTTTAGTGAAGATTTAGGCATCCAAATCTATATCTTTGTCATTATTCTCGAGCGTTTTTTTATCTGTTTTTTAGTGTTTTTTAGGGAATAAGTCTCCAAATGATGTGTATGCTTAATTAGAAAGAATTCAATATGAAATCAGGTAAAAAAAATGTTGAGTTTGGGTCTTGTGAAAAAAGTGGCATAATCATGGATTTTCGGGCATGAAAGATAGGTTGAGTTGTTAAAGCTTGTGCAGAGTCATAGTTTTGATTTGTGTGAGCTACTACCTATCAAATTAAAGCTATGGATGTTTAGTTTCTATAGTAACTGATGATTCATGAATCAAAGGTCTGTGGAGGAAGATATGACCATTTTAGTTAGGAAGGGTCATAGTTGGTAAGTCCTAGTGCGCTCTCTCACCAACAAGTAGGCCTCTATCATCCAAGCACACACACCAGTGCACTTATGCACCAAGCTATACACTAAGAAGTGCCACATGCTACCAACCCATTCTAATAACATGGAAGAGAGCATTTCCAAAGGCATTTGACTTTTCAGCCTTCAATCCTTGCCCTAACTTCCATACCTTTAAAAAGGGACCAAAGCTCACATTTTTAGTAGTTTTGAGGGGCTAAGAATAGGGCTCTTATACCCTTTCTCTCACATTTGATTCTTAACCCCAAATCACCTTCATTTCACCTTCAATCTTTCACCCACCAACATCATTCACCCATATTTTGAAGAGAGCTTTGCATGAGCAGATAAGAGGACAAAAAGGTTCAAACTTGGAAAAGAAGAGCTCTATAGACTCAAACTCGGAAAAGGGAGTTCATGGGTTGTATTCTCAACTTCTCTTTTGTATTTGTAATTTTTCCATTGTATATAGCCACATTTTACGTTGTGTTGAGATGATGATGGCTATTGATTATTTAATGTTAATAGAGTTTGATTATCATTTGTTTGAGGATGGTATGCATGTTGAGTAGGGATTTTAGAACTTAATGCTTGTATCTGATTGACCACCATATGCATGATTTGTGTTGTGTGTTAAGATTAGAAGGAATAACACATAAAGTACCAGATAAAATGCCTACCTTAGGTTAGGAAAGGGAAATAGGCCACTCATTTGACAGTCAGGTCGCCATGAATGCTCCAGTGATAGTCAAATTTCTCATAAAAATATCAATCCTACTTAGGTAATAGATTATCTTGAACCCAATTAGTTCACATTCATTTAATAGCCATCGAAAAATAGGGTTGGCAAACGAGAGTATGCTCAATGCATTATCGAAAGAGATATATTAAGAGTATTAGTAATAAACTAGTGACAAACACAACAGATAAACCGTCAATACTTTGATGATTAATTTCTATATCTAAGTGGAATCTAGAATCCTAATACATTTTTATATGTTTTTATTTATTTATTTTCATCTATGACTAGTTTGGTTATTGATTCACATGTTCCTGTGGAGACGATCACGCAACCACTATATGACAACTATACGATTTGTATACCTACGAGGTTTTATTACTAAAAGGAAACCGAAAAGTAACCAATAGGTTTACAGCTTGAACTCCTTTCAACAAGTAAACCTATCTCCTCATTCTGTGGCCAATCGGTTCTTGCCCCCGAAGAACACTTGTTCCTTGAACTCCTTTCAAGACTTTGTTGGCTACCTTCCCTTGAGGATGAAACGTTCTTCCTTCGAAGAACTTATGCTCCTTAAAATCCTTTTAAGGATTGTGAATCAATCTTCTCTCAAAGACCTAATGACTTGCCATCCTAACAAGTATCTAAATACAAATATAGACCTAGTCGGCTCAATTCTTAAATCTAGAAAACAACTTAGAAAACAAACTCTCTAAGGTTTACAAGCAAACTCTCTAAGGTTTATAGGCAAACTCTCAATATTGCACGTTAACTCTCAAAAGCATGTTTGCCTTTCTTCAACTTGATTCCATCCTGTATTTATAGTAATTTCATGCTCATCAAGAATTTTGAGATAAAATAAGATTAAATCAACAAAATAAATCCGAAGTTAATCCAAAGATAAATGTTAAAATAAGTGAGACGATAATTATCTAAAAAATAGACAAAATCTTATTTTTCAATAAGATAATTATCATCTAACTTTCCATGAATCCTTATCTAACTAGAACCATCATTTCCTTGCAAAACACAAACTCAGACATAATCTTAATAAGTTTCTTATAAAAGAATAAAAATGAAAGATAATCACATATTCTTACTGGAAACTTAAACCCTTTGATAGTAAATCTAAAAAGTGAAAAGATAATTTCATAAAATATCTCATAAAAGAGGTTAATGATAAATATAAGAGATAAAACTATCAAAGAAAAAATACCTGAAAACTAATTCTGAGTTTCTGATTTGAGCACTGTCAAACTATTGTAAGATAAATTGAGTTTTGATATTGCAACATGCATTCGATCCTGATGTTATGACGTAACAACAGTCTATGAATTTTCCAACACAAAATTCTTTTGCCTTATTGCTTGAAGATGCCAATATTTTGTGCACAGTCAAAACTTGTGCACTAACAATCTACTCCTTTGGCATTTTTTAAGGCAAAAATAATATCAATATAGGACAACAAGATTCATGAAGCTCTTGAATCTACAAACCTATAAATAAAACTCCCTCTCAACAAATGAACACAAATTTACAAATCTGCTCCCCCTAATTTCTCCCTCTTTTTGCTTAAAAGAGCTAAAGCAAACCATAAAACAATGGTTCATGAACAAACAAATTGTCAAACAAACTCAAAAATTTAAACAATCTTACAATTCAAATCAAATACAAGACATTCCCCCTCAAGAATCACAAACCAAAAACAATTACTCCTTCTCAATATGAACTTTCCCACAATGAACTCTCCCCCTTAATACCATTTTTCCTTCTTTTTGACAGAAATAGCCATAGAAGAATTAAAAAAACACAAGTCAATTTGAAAGACACACATCATGAAATCCAAAAAACTCAAATAGATCATGAAGTATCATGAAAACCAAAACAAATATTCAAACTCTTAAAAGTATTCTACGAAAGACACAAATAAGACAATATTAATTCTTGAAAATAATCAAATCAAAAACAAATTACTATCATTTACCGTTTGGATTTCCATGAGAAAGAGATGGATTCGGAGTTTGGCTTGCCACTAATTTTGATGTCATGACGAGAGAGAGAATGAACTATAAAACAGAAAACAACTAAAACACAAAAAAGAGAGGAGTACGAGATGATGACTTTTGCTTGTTGTTCATCTAGATCTCATGGTGATAGAGAAGATGTTATGCAAAATAGACAAACAACAACATACAAGGAAACACAAGAGAGAGATTTAGTACTCAACATGATAAAAACATAGATGAATCAGCTAATAAAAACAAAAGAACCAAAGAGAAACAAAGAAGAACAAGAGAGGCAGTAAAAACAAAAATACAAGAAACAAAAGAACCATAAGAATGTAATGAGGGCTAAGGTATGTCACCTGTACAACTCTTTAAAGGGACTACACATGTCCTTCTTTCATTAGGATTCTAAAAGAAATCAAAATTTATCTTGGAAACTTGCACACAAATAAATTTTATCTTGAAAACTTGCACACTCATTAAAAATAGAATTTGACTCATTTAAAAATTCAAAATTTTTTTCCAATTTTGATTTTCCTAATAAATATATTTTCCTCCAAAAATCAATTTTAAGACTTTTTGAGAAATAATTTTCATATTCAAAATAATAAAATTTGTAGGATCAAATAAATGCTCTTTTTCTGTCTTCAGAACAAATCTCCCCTTTTTATGGTCTCAGGATGAATTAAAAATATTGAATAAATACTAATTTTCAAAACTCATATCTTTTGAGTTTATTTCATGTGCTCTCTTTGTTAGAAACAACGGCCTTGATGTTGTGATATTAGTTTGGCCTTGATGTTGGGACATTGATTGACATGTGGTGTCGTAGCATCTTTTTTTTTTTTTTCTTTTTGTTGCAACATTTCTTTTTCTATTTGATCTTTTTGTGCAACTTAATTTTTTAACAAGGTTCTACCATAGCTAGGTAGTTTTCGCACTGTCACTAGGGTAGCTCTTTTCTATGGTAGATTATCCTCTCTATATTTGTGATACAAAGGCCAAAATTAGTCATTAGCTAGCTTTCACACATCAGTGAAGGTAGCTCTTTCCTAGCATAGATCTTTTGAGAGCTATTGAAATTTTAGATTTTTCATTTCGTCCTCAGTATAGAGTTAATATATGAAATTCATCTAGGCTCATTTATAAGGAAAATTTGAAAATAAGATATCAAACATGCATTATTTATTCAAACAATAATCATTATAAAAGAACATGAATATTCTTCTCTCAGATTCTCTCTATCTTTTTTTGGAAGGGGCAATCTTCATTTTGTAAGAAAATCAAAGAATTGAAAAATATAAAAATCACTCATATAGAACAACTCCTTGAGGATTTTCTTAATGAGTCAAATTTGTTGAAACCAAGGGGTTTTGTCAAAATGTTTACAAGTTGTTCACCAATTACATATGTAGCAACAAACAACAATCTATTGGATTCTATCCGAGCAACAGAAGCTATAGCTTTCATCCAAAATTTATCATGCTCAATCTTAGTCACATTTTTTGGTTCAATCAAAATTTAAAGCAAGCATGTTGAACTATGTTCACATGAATCTTCTTTGTGGCCATACCTTGATCAAACTTACATATAATGAGTTCTTTACGATTATGAATATCACTCGTTGAGGTCTCATCTGTGTTTATTGCTATCTGCTAATGCACTGATTCTATTGCAACACGGTTATTTTCTATTACAACATATTCTACTCTTGTCATCATAACTTGATCTATGGTAGTATTGTTAGCTTCATCTTCATCTAACCTATTAATCTGATTTTCCTTTGAAACACATGCAAAGATAAGTTTGGTTAAAGATCCATAATTCGAATGGCCAAAACACTCATGCCCTGAACTTATATCAGAATTAGAAATATTGTGACAAGTGAAAGATTGAGTCAAAACATAACAATTGTCAATGGATTTTTTTCCTTCCAGAACACATCTATTCAATTCATCCATTACAAGAGATTTATCTTGTATGAAGTTTATATAAAAGTTTTGATCACATGTCTAACTTATGCTAATCAAGTTAGCTTTAAGTCTCTCATATGTAGAACATCTTTGAGTCTACGAAGCCCTTCACACCTTTTTTTGGTAAAATATTATTAAAGCTAAAGATAATTAGAAAAAGTTCAGGGGTCGAATCGATAATTTGCCAATCAAATTAGAGTAAAAAAGGTGTAATTAATGTGTGACAAGTTTGTGTCATAAGTTCGAAGTAGCGACACAAAATAGTGACATTTATTTTTGGCAGATTCCCTAATTGCATTGATTGTCTTACCTTTTCACCAAGTTTTCTTCTTTTGTCAACCCTAGCACACTATAAATAAGTCCTCTCTCCATACCATTCAACATACAATTCAAGGGAGAGAGTCATAGAGAGGCAAATAGAGGGAGCTTCGTATGGGGTAAGGGCTTTGCCCTTAAACCGTGATTTTTCAGTAGCAATCTTTGAAGCTTTCAAGTCATCATCAACAATTAGATGCATGAGGGTCGTAACATATTAGAAGTCAAGTTGGAGGGTGGTCGAATCGGACCTTAGAGACAAGGAAGTCATGCCTATTTAATAAGATTTTCTTTGTGCTTTATTTTTAATTATTTAAATATGTTTTTAATTCTTGTTTTAATTATTTTAATGATGATGAACTAAATTTTCATGTACAAGCTAAACTGTAACTTGATCATGATTTTAATTTATTTAATAATTCAGTAATGTTTTTATAATTAATTTTTATTTTTGCATTCTATTTTATTGGTGTTTAATGCTAGTCAATTAATTTGGATCTGTTAATTGATTAAATCTTAGGAATCTGATACTATCGAGAGAAGTATTATGAGACCAAAACCTAATAAAATAGCATAATTTAAATGTGATAAAGATATACTTATATGGTTGTGTAATCGTGTGAGGATAATTTGCACTTAATGAACTCAGGTTAGTTAATCTATATTGAGATATAGTCAGGTCAATTAATTTGGATAAGTGTTTGACCATAAAGATAGGCTAGTTACTACTTTAAGATTATCCGATTAAATACATTATAAAAACTATGTTTAGGGTAAGGAGAATAAATTAAATGATATGATTAAGTGAAGTTGTATGCCTAGATATTATTCAACTACTAATTCACCCTAAATTTAATTTGTAGTTTATATTTTTAGTTTATAATTTATTCACTCAAGTCTAATTTTGATAGCTTAGATAAAGAGTTGTCTTGATTGGGTTAGTACTTAACTAGATTTGGACAATCCTCGTGGAAACAATACTCTACTCATCATTAGATTTTTTGTGGATCGTATATACTTGCAAGGGTTTCCAGTGTGAATATTTGATATTGTGTTTTAATTTGAAAATATTCCATCATTGAATTTAGTTTATAAAAACACACTAGAAATTTACCATCAATATTCAAAGTTCCATGTCCAAGAACCTTTAGCTCTATCTCCAAGTGTTACCTCACCACCAAACAAATTCCTATAGTTCACCAAACTCTCATTTTCTCCAGTCATATGCCTTGAACATCCACTGTTAAAGTACTAGGAGTTACATTTATTAGAACAAGAAAATGCGGTGTAACAATTTCGATCAATCTTCTTTACCCAAATTTTCTTTGATGGTTTGTTCAGATCAATTTTGACTTTAGATGTTTGCTTTGGAAGATTCCTTCTAAATAGATATAGCATTACATAGCACTTAGGTCTGATGTAACCTTTGACACCATATAAGTGATAGATTGGAACAAACCTAGAATACTTACTTGTGAAACCTATATTGGCAGCTTTACCTAATGGCATGACTAAATGGTATGATGTTGTAACATTAGATTTAAAAGCTGTTGCAACATTTGCTTAATAAGATGTTGTAACATCCTTGTTACCAGTAGATTTCATAAAAATTGTTTTCATCTCAGTTTTTCCTTCTCTAAAGCCTAAACCAAAATGATTTCTAACTGGATTCCCCACTGACAGAATTTCATCTACCTTCTCAGTTCATAAATTCAACATTTTTAATCACTTTTTAGTTCTTTCAAGCTCACTTGAGAGTATCTTAATTTCAAACTCCCTTTCTTTCACCAAGGTTTCAAGATCTTGCACTATTTTCTCAGGAAACTCATTAGTTTTGATAAAAAAAAAAAAAAACTTTATTTTTTACAAGAGATCGGTTTTCATCACAAACCGTCAACCACTGATCATACATTTCCCGACATGCCTATTGAATTGATTCTTAGTCTGATTTAAAATCAAAATCTTCTTCATTATATGTTATGTTTTGAAGATGTGTTGAGATAATTTGTGAAACTGTTGAGATTTTTTTAGTACACTCTTGAATAACAGAATCAGTATTTAAGGAAGAAATTAATGCAATTTGACCTACCTGTTCTTCATCTCTCCTGTTCTCAAAATCTTCATCACTTCAGGTGTTATGCATAGGCTTTGATTTCTTCTTTTGAGTGTTTGCACATTCAACTTGTATGTGCCCAAATCCTTTACATTTTCTACACTGAATTCCTTTATTCTTTTTAAATTCTAAAAATTCATAAAAATTATAACATTTGAATGATTTTATTCCACGCTTGGTATTTTTTCCAATTCTCTTGAGATATTTTTGAAAATTTTTAGTTAGCACCGCTAACTCAAAATCCTCATTATTTTCTAAAGTTTCATAGTCTCTACTCTCATCCTAGGTCAATTGTAAGGCAATAGAATTATGTTGTTTTCGTTGCTTCAAATTTAGCGTAAAAGCTTGAAGAGATCCCATTAGTTCTTCCATCTTTATCACACTCATGTCTTTGCATTCTTTAATTACTGTCACCTTTGTTTGGAATTTATCTAAGAGAGACCTCAGAACTTTCTACACAAGCTTGCTTTTAAGAATCTTTTCACCTAAGGCAAAACATTCATTAGAAATATCACTTAACTTGGCAAAAAAATCAACAAGCAATTCATCATCATACATTTTTAAATTCTCAAATCTAGATGTTAGCATTTGCAATTTGGAACGTTTGACAACATTTGTCCCTTCATGAGTGTTTTGAAGTATTTCCCAAGTTTCCTTTGCAATTGTGCAAGTAGAGATTAATTTGAACTGATTTACATCTACACCATTAAAGAGCTTTGCAGTTGTAATTAACAAGTCTATCTTCTTTAGTAGTCAATGATAGTTCTGATTTTGGTATAGTCCTTTGTTATTCATTTGTTATGGTAGAATGTGTCCAACCTGTTAGAACAACTTTCCATGCTTTTTCACCAATAGGCTTGATGAAAGTTCTCATCCTTACTTTACAATATAGATAATTAGATCCATCAAGTAAATGAGGTCTTGTAATTGAAGCTTCTTTTATTAGAGCTGCATGCTGCAAAGCAAACAGGTTAAAAAGTCCCAAAAATCTCACTAAATGATGTCTAATGACATGCTATGATACCAATTTAAAAGACCTATTCATTATACGATACCTAATTTTTGCAAAATTATTTTAACACAGAAAAATAGGTATGTTACAACATGTCTGGTAATTGAATGTTATAAAACATTCAAAACCATTTATTATAGCATTATAAAAACAGAATGATATAACAAAAAAAATAAAGATAGTAAACTAAGAAAAGAACATAAGCATGTTTTTAATATGATTTAATTTTACCCTACATCCATAAGACCTTGCCCAGAAAGATCAATTGTTAATGAACTTAAACAAATACAAACTACTTGACTTTTTTAATCTAACACTCCCTCTTAGAATCGACGCAAAATGAAGTACATGTTCATTGGTGTTGTTTTAGCAAGCTTATCTTGCTTTCAATAGTGACAGCAACTTGAACTCCTTTTAACCCGTAAACCTATGACCTCTCTCTATGGCCAATCGATTATTCCTCTAGAAGAACATTAGTTGCTTGAACTCCCTTTAAGACTTTGTTGGTTGCCTCCTCCTGAGGATGAAATGTTCTTCCTCCTGAAGAACTTTTGCTCCTTGAAATCTTTTTAAGGATTGTGAATTAATCTTCTCCTGAAAACCGAATGACTTGTCATCTCGACAAGTATCTAAACACAAATATAGACTTAGTCGGCTGATTTCCTAAGTCTAGAAATAAAAACAACTTAAAGAACAATCTCTTTAAGGTTTACAAGCAAACTCCAAGCAAACTCTCAATATTGCATGTTAACTCTCCACAACTTGCTTGCCTTTCTTCTGCTTGATTCAATCTTGTATTTATGGTAACTTCATGCTTATCAAGAACTATGACATAAAACAAGATTAAATGAACCAAATAAATCAAAAGTTAATCAAAGATAAATGCTAAAATAAGTGACAATTATCTAAAAATTAAATAAAATCCTATCTTTAGTAAGATAATTATGATCTAACTTTTCCATGAATTCTTATCTGACTAGAAGCATCCTGTCAACGTGATTTTCTGATCGACGAGAATTCAATACCCAATACCTACAATAAATATAAAACGACACAAAAACCAAGAGCAAAACAAAAGAAAGAATGTCAAGAACAGAAACAACACACATATTTTACATGGTTCAACGAGTGCGCCTACGTCCACGATTGTCTCTCAACAATCTGGTAGAGTGACAATATATTCTTATTTGTATCATGTCTGTTATAATGAATTTAACCTCTATTTATAGAGGAGATGCGTTACAAATTAGAAAGAGATAAAATAGGAAAAGAATCACAAATTAATTATATTTCCTGATCGATTGGAGCTAAATCAGGTAATTGCTCCGTAAATCTCAAGATCACGTTGACTGAGTTTAAATTTGAATTAACTTCCATTTCTGGCGAGAGAATCATATTCAAATCAGGTAACTGCCTATTCTGGAAGATCTTGCATTTACTGGTCACTGAACGAACTGTTCACCGTTTTGAGCGATCTCGAGCTGGATCTCGCTGAATAGCGAGCTATGCATTAAATGAACTGCATAACAATCTGTGAACAATATGATGTGAGCTCACCGATGCGAGCTGTAGAGCTCGTTGAGCTTGGAGTTGATAACTAGGTCTTATCTGCTGGGCCTTTGCATTGGGTTGACTTGCTGGGCTTCTACCGGGCTTTTACCAGTCCATTTGGTGAGTCCAAAAAATACACATAACATCAGCCTCCCAGCTCTCAGTTCGTTCTGCGAATTGAGAGCTCGAGCTCGCTGGTAAAAGCTAACTTGAATTTGTCATTTCGCGCATTTTCAAATTCATTCCTATCAGCTCTAACACGTGGCGGTTATGCAGGAGATAACTGAACAACACTGGCACGCTTCGTGCCACGTGCATTTAATGCGCACGTCTTTCAACTGACGGCTACATGATTACAAAGTTGTTACTAGTGCTGTACCGTTGGATCCAAGGCGGTTATACAGGATTTAGATCGGACGGATGAGACTCAAGCTCGACCACTTATATAAACTGATAGAGTCATTTCATTTTCTTTTTCACTTCTTATTTTCTTCCAACCACCAAGTTCTCTCTCGCCGTTCTCTCATTGGTTATTCTCAGATTCTTCAACTTCAGTCACTGTTTTTCACATTTTCGACAAAGATTCACGGTAAGTTTTTGTTCAACTTCAAGCTTTCAATTTTTTGATTTACTTTTATTGAGTTAATGTTGCATTTGTGCTTGCGTTTTGCTTTCTGATTTTCCCATTGTTGTTGTTATGGACGTTTTGCATTCTTGATGTTGAATCTTTACTGTTCTGGGTTTCTTGTTGAGCACGACTTTTTAGTTTCTACTGATTTGATCATGTAGCTTGTTTGCTTATGACCTGATTACTGTTTATGGTTTTTCATGCATGCGAACTATAGGATTAAGCACCTGTAGATTACTAGCTCGTAGGTCGCTTCTTCACAGATCGAGCCCCCCACTGTTAGCAATCTGTAAGAGTAGGGAACTTAGAAAATCTTTAGCATTTTAGTAATCTGTTCGTTGTGACCTAACCATACCTCTTTTGTATAGATGTCTTCCAGTGGAGCTCGCAATGTTAAAAGGCAACTCAAAGTGAAGAGCAAGTTGAAGCTCGGGTCGTCTTTGAAGCAGCTCGTCGACTCGTAGAGGAACGACGAGCTAGCAAGGAGAGGGAAGCTCGCAAAGTGTTCACTCACTATTCATCTTCAGTAGATCTTTTCGAGTTGTTGGGACTCGCTCTTCTGTTCCATATCCCAAGGGGTTGTTGGGCGATGGCACCTGTTCCAGAAAGCCATGCAGGTTATCCTCCATGGGGGTATGTCGCTATCAATACCCAGCATTTGGAATACGGGCTAAGGTTCTCAATTCCTCTTTACCTGATCGAGTTCCTGAATACGGTCAAGCTCGCACCATTCCAGTTAACACCGAACTCATACTCGCAGCTGACCTCGTTAACCTTGGCCTTTCTCAGAAACGACCTTCCTCATCCAACTCCAAAAATCATACAACATCTTTAGCATTAAGGTTGGGAGCACTTCAAAGGATGGAAAGCGAGATGACATTTATTATCTCGCAGCTCGTCAGTTGGAGTACAAGAACCTCTTGCCCTAAGGAGGTGCGAAGGGCCAATCCAACGTAGGGGCATACAAGATGAACTGGTTTCTAGTCTCATGCCATTCTCTCGCAGATCTTAACAACTTCAGTTTTGTTCTGAGCTCAGGTATCTAGAGGGGAATCTTTAGCGAGCTACAACTTTTTTTTTTTTTTAACATTTTGTCTTGCAGAACTGAAAATGGACAAGTCTTCTCTCAACGACGAGGAGAAGAAGGCTCTCGAGGTACTCGCAAATTCGGGTGAAGCGAGCATCAGTAACAAATTTGATACCGCCCTTCTTTAGGCTCACGGCCTCACTCCTCCTGAAGATTTTCCATTAATTGATAGTGAAAATGATATATCAAACATGGGAGAGCTCGAGCTTCCTTCTATTCTTGAAGTTCCCATCGAGGAAGAGGATGTACATGCTCTTCAATCAGCTCCAGCTTGTGCCATCACCTCGCAGGCAGAGCAGATTCCAGCTCTTGCTCCAACTCGGGCAGCTCCAATTGTACAGATAGATTCATCACCCTCTCCTGTTCGAACAACTATTCTAGAGGCTCCATCCTCGTCTGTTCAAGCAGATTCAAGCCCCACTCAAATAATTCCAACACCTGCTAAAGCGTCTCCGACCTCAACTCGCACTTCGCCAATAGGTGCATCTCAAACAGCGGTTCCTCCAGTTCCTGCTTCTGTCTCTGGGCGAGCTCCAACCAAGATGAGAAAACTTACTCTTTTGGAGTACTCTCCAAAGCGACCTGTTAAAGCTCCAGCCCTTTCAATTACTCCCTCAAAGCGGCCTGTTGAAGCTTCTCAGCTGCTCATTCGAAGCGACCTGCTAAGGCACTGACTCTTTCAACTGCTCATTCGAAGCAATCCGTTAAGGCACCAACTCCAGCTACTCCTTCGAAGTAACCCATTAATGCATGACCTCCTTCAGTTGCTCCCAGTGAGGTGTCACCTCCAACAACAATAGTAGATCCAGTATCGATCCCAACTCCAAGCTCACAGCTCGAAGCAGGGGAGATTCCATCTGAAGTCCCGCACGGGACACCCGAACTAGCGCGAGCAAGGGTGGAAGGAGAAAAAATCAAAGCAAACGCCTCTCCACCGTTCGACATGTATATAAAAGGAAAGAGCCTGAGGTCGCACCAGTTGAGGTCGCACCGACTGAAGATACTGCTTTGCCAACAAGCCCTGAAGATGGACCAGGGGGAAGATATTTAAAATCTCTCCTTAATAATTGGTCAGATATCATGATGACCCACTTAAGGGCTTTGAAAAATTAGTCTTTGAAGGGTTTGGACCTGGACGAATATATAAGTCGGCATGCAACACTAGTAACTTAACTTTTCTTTAGCTCTTTGTTTCTCTTGCTTTATTAAATTCTAACTTGTAAAATTTCAGACCGCTTTTGTGGGAATAAAATAGAGGAGGAAGACCAGGTTCACTCAAGATCGCATAATAAGGCTAGAGGATGAGCTAAAAAAGGTTAAAGAGGAGAACAAGTCCCTGAATAAATAGGTTTTGGATGCCATGAGGTATAAGGCTGGCTATGAAGCACAGTTAGCAGATGCCAACATAGCCAGAAGGGAAGTTGAGGAAGTTGGGCTCATTTCGAAGGTTACTTAGAAACCTCTAGGTCACATCTTACTACCTTGCTCCGTAATTGTGAAAATGAACGTGACAAGGTAAAGGACGAACTGAGGCAATCCAAGCAGTGAGCTGAGGCTGTCGAAATGCAAGCTGAACTCGCCGAACAGCGGGCTGAACGAGTGAAGGCTGCAGTACAGCAGGCTGAAGAGACTGAACATCGAGTTAGGATTACAGAGAAACAAGTTGAGATGCTCGGGAAACAAGTTGAAGCTGCACTGCAGTGGCTGAAGCGGCTGAAAAATGAGCTGAGGCTGCCGAGCAACAAGTGGAGACCGCGCAACAACACTCACGTGACATTTGCAGAGAGTTCATAGTTTTCAGAGAAAGATTATTTCAGGATGCAGAAGTGCAGGTTGCTGAAGTTAGGGATGAGGCCAAGGAAAGAACGGGTATCAACTTCCTCTACACGCTATGGATGTCCCATCCCGAATTTGATTTTTCTATCTTTAGCGATGAAAGACTCCGAGTTGTAGAGAGGTTCAAGGTAGAGACTACCTCGTCTCCAGTTGTAGTTGATGCAGTCCCTTTAGCAATGGAAATTCCTAGCACAACCCCTCAGGCTTAGCCCGCTGGTGACTCCGAATTCTCTAGCACATATTCTAGCGAAGACTCCCTTCTAGCACCGGATTCACCTCAAAATTTGTAGCTAGCCTTGTTTTTTGCTATTTCCGAGCTTTTTGTAATTCATCTGTTTAATTTGTAATAGATTTTCAAACTTAATGGAAATTTTTTACATTACATCTTCTCTGTTGAGTGTGCTTGAGTTATTGTGTTTGCTGTAACACATTTCCTGTCTTCATTTTGTAAATTATTAAACTTCTTGCGAGCTAATTATTGTAATATAAACTTGCTCGAAATATGGTATAATAACTCAAGTAATTGCTTAATTCAACAGTTAATATCTTTTGGTATAAACAACAGGTCGAAGCCTTACTTGCCATATTGAAATGTTGACGAGCTATGCAGGGTACGCAACCTCGCCTGCTTTTTAGGCTCTCTTTTCTTTTTAGTGAGCTATGCAGGGGTACTTAACCTCGCTTGCTTTTTAGGCTCATTTATTTTAATGAACTATGCAGGGGTACTTAACCTCGCCTGCTTTTTAGGCTCTTTTATTTTTGGTGAGCTATGCAGAGGTACGTAACCTCGCCTGTTTTTTAGACTCTTTTATTTTTGACGAGCTATGCAGGGGGTACGTAACCTCGCTTGCTTTTTAGGCTCTTTTATTTTTGGCGAGCTATGTAAGGGAACTTAACCTCACCTGCTTTTTAGGCTATTTTATTTTTAACGAGTTATGCAGAGATACGTAATCTCGCCTGCTTTTTAGGTTCTTTTACTTTCAGGTGAGCTATGCCGAAGTACGTAACCTTACCTGCTTTTTAGACTTTTTATTTTAGCATGACAACGAGCTAATTAGGATGGAGCCTGCTGGCTTGTTAATGACTCACCCTGACGCTGGAAAGTGGTAGCCAAGTGGCAGGATAGTACGAGCTGCCTCCTCAATGCCCTGTACTAGCCAACGAACTTCTGCTGGCACTCTTCCCAACTTCTTATGCTGCGAGCTGGGAGATTTTTGAACCAAGTCGACCGAATGTCCCCTAGAGTAGCTGGGAAGACGCGGCACTTCACCATTGGATTGTTCGTCTGCAAATCCATTTGGACATTAAAGGCATCGAGGTGATCATAAGGGTCAGTGTCCTCATTGTACTGCTGAATGCTAGGGACTTTAAATCTGTGAGGGAGAGGCTGCGTCTCGATCTCCCTTGTAAACGGAGTCCTCTCTCCGTAGTGCTCACGCTGGCCCTGGGCATCAAGTCGCACCTCAAGCTATTGGACCCTCTATAGAAGCTCTCCATCTGCAAGTCTTGGGGCCCATATCTCCTCTTATGATCGCGACCAAGAGAGCAGTGCTCTGGTTCATACCTCTGGTTCTCTCTGTACGAGCCACCACCTCGATGCGATCTTGCATGTCCCTCATCTATCTTGTCCTCATGCCGAGGTGCAGCTCGTACTCCATCTTGACCAGCTTCTACCCGCCTGCTTCCATCCTGACTTACCCTTATCACCAGGCTTGCAGGGCGGGCAACTTCTCTTTCTTCACGAAGGCGACCTCCAGCTCTAGAGTGCGAATTGGAGGAACGAGCTGAGCCGGCAGGTCGCTACATCTCCCTCTCTGGCCTTTCGGGCACCTACATTACTTCATGCTGTTGATATATCTGCCTCGGGACAGCAGCTTCCACCCTGGGCACGTTCGACGTTTGGGCTTACACCAACAAATTGACAGCCTTTGTAAGTTGTCGAATTGTGAGCTCCAACGCTTCTTGCCTCCGATACCACGCCTATTGCCCATTAACTGCTGGAGCGATTGGAACTGGTTGGCGAGGGGGCAAAGGCGGCATGCCTACTGCAACACCAACTACTTGACCATGAGACGTACCTGCTACATGCATGGGTACGTCTTCCACCTGTTGTGTATCGCGCTAATGCTGGCTGGTTTGACTCTCTGCTTGGTTAGCTTGTGAGCCCACATATTTGGTTGCTCTTATTCTTGCCATTGTTGAAAATCAGAGAGATTAAAATAGGACAGATTGTAGTTTGGGCCTTCTTTCTAGCGTCAAAATGTTGACGTGATTTTCTGGTCGACGAGAATTTATTACCCAATACCTGCAATCAATATGAAACGGCACAAAAACCAAGAACAAAACGAAAGAAAGAAGGTCAAGAACATAAACAACACAGATTTTACGTGATTCAGCGAGTGCGCCTACGTCCACGACTGTCTTTCAACAATCCGGCAAAGTGATAGTATATTATTGTTTGTATCATGTCTATTACAATGAATTCATCCTCTATTTATAGAGGAGATGCGTTACAAATTAGGAAGAGATAAAATAGGAAAAGAATCACAAATTAATTATGTTTCCTAATCGGTTGGGGCTAAATCAAGTAATTGCTCCGTAAATCTCGAGATCACGTTGACTGAGTTTAAATTTGACTTAACTTCCGTTTTTGACGAGAGAATCATGTTCAAATCAGGTAACTGCCTATTTTGGAAGATCTTGTATTTACTGGTCACTGAACGAACTGTTCACCGCTTTGAGCGACCTCAAGCTGGACCTCGCTGAATAGCGAGCTATGCATTGAATAAACTGCATAACAATATGCGAACAATGTGATACGAGCTCGCTGGTACGAGTTGTATAGCTCGCTGGGCTTGGAGTTGATAACTGAGCCTTATCTACTGAGCCTTTGCATTGGGTTAACTTGCTGGGCTTCTATCAAGCTTTTACCAGCCCATTTGATGAGTCTAGAAAATACACATAACACATCTTTTCCCTACAAAACACTTGATTAACTTTGATAAAAGCTTAGAGATAATCACAATAAGTTTTTTAAAAAATAAAAATAATAAAAATCAAGGATAATCACATATATTCTTATTGGAAACTTAAACCTTTTAATAGTAAATCTAAAAAGTGAAAGGACAATCTCATAAAATATCTCATAAATGAAATTAATAATAAATACAAGAGATAAAATTTTGAAAGAAAAAATATCTCAAAACCAATTCTGAGTTTCTGATCTGAGCACCGTCAAATAAAAAGTATTGTAACATCAACTGTGTTATGATGTTGCAACATGCGTCCGATTCTGATGTTATGATATAACAGTAGTCCATGAATTTTCCTACACAAAAACCTTTTGCCTTATTGCTCTAAGATGCCAACACTTTGTGCACAGTCAAAACTTGGGCACCAACGTAATGTTTCTCTTCAATTTCTTAATTTAGGTTATATAAGGTTAATAATATCTTTCATATCATTTTTTTTTCAATTATCAAATTAATCCAATTTGATTTTAAAAAAATAGTCCGGATTTAAAAAAAATAATCTGAGTTTTAAAATAAATTGAATTAGAAAAAAGAGATATGTATAAATCCTTTAATTTTCTATTGTACTTCTTTTAATATGTTTATACATTCAAATATCATGAGACCAAAATTCAGCATGCTGTTTTTAGTTTGATTAGACAAGTTTCATGGTGATACCCATTTAATTAAATTATAAGACAAGCGACTATTCAAAAAGTTCAAAAATAAATTAATAAAATACCAAAATATATGAAATTAATGATAATATTATTAATTATGTAATTATTTAGAAAAGAAATAACAAAACCTTAAGCTTTTGGTTGTGATGCAATTAATATGATCATACTCAAATGATTATAAATTCATTATATGTTGCAAATGTCATAATTTTTTCTCAAAAAATATATTTTAATCAATGAATTAATTGATTTACTTTTGCCAATTTCTTTACTTATAATTTTATATCACAATACGTTAATATTATCTATTATCATATCTAGTGTTAATCTTATTTTAACCCCTATAGTTTAATATAATACCAAAATCTCTCAATATTTTTAAAAATCGTTAACATCCTTTTGTCGATATATGAAATTAATTAAACAATTCTTGTAATATATGAAAATGTCCAAAAAGCCTTTTACTGTTAAGGTTGATGTTAAAAATCAAAGTTTAACCGTTAATATGGATAAATAAAACTAGATAGACACTTTAGTCATTTCAGACATTTTAATAACGACAATAATAGTAAAGGATAAAACTGGATTCTTCGAAATTATAGAAGTATAATTATTGATTATGTTAACTGCAAAGTGAAAATTGAGAGTATCCCTTATATTTATTTAAGAGCAAACTACTCATAACCTTTTGGACATGTGTCTATTAACAAATGGAATCCGCGTTAGCCTTTTATTACACTGTCCTCCCCTGCATTAACAGTTTGATCGTAGTTGACTATAAAAGATAACTACAGTTAGGTTATTTGGGTCTTTTTCTCTTATTTTTTTTAAATTATATTAATTAATAGGTTGTTTAGATCTCTAACGTCCAAATGGACGGTGGAGATCTATTTAAAATAATTTAAAATTTTAAAAATTATAAAAAAAATAAAAATTAAATGATTTTGAAATTTATAAAAAAATAAATGAATTAAAATTAAAATTAATTTCTGAAAAATAAAAAAGTGAGATCTGCATCGTCCATCATGTTGATAGACGATGAAGATTGATTTTAGAAAATCAAAATTAAATAAAAAAATCTTTTATATTTTAAAAAAAAAAAAAAAAGGTGAAAAAAAAGTGGAGATTAGACCTCTATTCATCCAAGCCACCAACCAATTCTCGACATCACCATCCAAGCTATCCATCTAATCTAGTGATCTTACAACATCACCACTAAACCAATTCGTAACATCATTAGTTAGATTCATCACTATCATCAATCACCATCATCACCATCGTCAATCTCCTTTTCTCATTTTCTCTTCTTTATCCATTTCTTAAACAAAAACATAGCCAAGGTCTCTAACTCTTCCCATTCTCTATTCTTATGATTACCATCGTTGATTTGCAATTTTTTTTTTTCTTTTGAAATTTGTATAGTTTTCAATTTGGTCAATGAACCCAAATAAAGACTTATCTGGGTCTATCGGCCTAGTTGAAACCCAAATGAGTCTTTATATGGGTTTGTTGACATATTCATCTTCATCTAGGTCAACCTAGATGAAGACAAGTACTTTTAAAAAAAATTAAAAAAAAAAAAGGATGTTGATGATGTTGGCTAATGAAGATGATGGTGGATTGTTGTTGATGATGTTGGCTAATAAAGATGATGGCTGATGTTATTTTATCCTTTTTTTTTTTCAATTTTTGATGGTTGATATTGTTTTGTTCAACCAGATTTGGTTGATGATTTTTAATTTTTTGATGGCTGATGTTATTTTATTCAATTAGACTTGGTTTATGGGTGTTCAATTTCTATTTTTATCAATTTTTTTTTTTTTTTTTTTTTTTTTTTTTTTTTTTTTTTTTTTTTTTTAAATTGAATTTATTTTAATTTATTAAAAAATAATTTTTAATTTTTTTCTCAAATTAATCTTGACCATTCATCTTTGAGATGAACAGCTTAGATTCATTTTTTAAAAAATTATTAATTTAATTTAAAATTAAATAAATCTTAACCGTTTATTCTCAAAATAGATGGTTTAGATTTTTGAAGTTTTTAAAATTTTTTCGCACAAAAGTAGGTTAATTATGTCATTTCTATCACAAATTAGTTAGCTAGAGGTATTATTATCTTCTGGCTCTATTTTACTAACCTTTAGTTATCTCAAATGATCAACAACGGTCAAAAGGCAGTGCAGGGGGGATGCTGTAATAAAAGGTAAATGTAGTTTCCATTTGTAAATATGCATATGTCTAGAGAGTTCTGAGTAATTTGCTTTTTATTTAAGGTTGTGTACTTGCGTTGTCGTCTCAATTCTAACTTCCCAGAAGCGAGTGAGTGGGAATCCAATGGCTAGTGCCATGACAGTGGTGGCCTCGGTGGGCATACGTGGGGTGGCTCTCCCTTGCACGCTGGCAGCGGCAAGTAGAAGAAGAACATCACTTCTTTGGTTTTCATCTTCAAAGATGAGTTTTTATCATCTACAGCCCGCAAGAAAAGGACTGATAGTCCGAGCTGCTAGAACTGAGTCCCAAGGAGCTTCTCTAGGCTTCAGAGCCCCCCCTTTTGAGGTTTCTACCATGTTTTCAACTCTTATAGATTGATTTTTTAAAAATTCTTTTTTCAATTTTTGTTTGTGGTTGATGAGTTAAACAGTTGCCAGAGCCACTAACTGGGAAATTGTGGAAGTTGGAAGATTTTGAACCATATCCTGCTTTATTGGTAATTTTCCATTTTGTTTTTACTCTTAAAGATTTTGATTTTGAACTCTAACTGCAGGTGATTGTAGGTTATGTTTATTTGCAACCACTGCCCTTTTGTGAAACACTTGAAGAAAGACTTTGTGAAGCTTGCAAATTTCTATATGAAGGTAGCTAAATCCTTTCCTTCTTATAGGCCTACTGGGTTTGGTTTATATGAAGGTAGCTAATTTTAATGAGTATGTTGCTGCAGAAGGGACTTGCAGTTGTTGCTATATCTTCAAATTCTGTAGCTACTCACCCACAGGTGCCAGTGAGTCCATAATTTGAGATTAGAGCTGCATTGAAGCTGTTGTATGACTTGTCCAAAATGAATCTCTTCTTCACAGGATGGACCGCAGTTCATGGCAGAAGAGGCTAAATTGTTTAATTATCCCTTCCCTTATCTGTATGATGAGGTATGTTGATGCCAATCTAAATTATCTCCCTATCTGTTGCCTAGGGTCATATATATACATTTAACATAACTACTACAACTTTCATGAATATTTAAAAGAGAAATGTGGATTTTGTTCAACTGCATGCGCTGCCATGGCATACTTGTGATAACTGATCACAATGGTAGTGCTCTTCATCTTGGATTTTCTTTTAAGTATTTATGAATGTTGTAGTTATGTTACTGTTAGATGAAAATGCGAACTTTTGGAAATAAATGTATACATATGTTCAAGTGTGTGTTAATGGAGCTTGAAGCTGTAAATATTGTCAACCAGCAAGATTGCATCGTTGTTTCTTATCCGTTATAACTCAGTTATGTTTATATTAAATTTCCTTTTTTATTGGAAAGAATCAATTTCGTTGAATTCAACATTTTACAATTGAACTTTTGACTCTCGTATAAGAGTGATGATTTGGGAAAAGATAGTGTAGCTGATTTTCTATTTATCTACAAATTCTCTCAAAACAGCTGATGAATTAGTGATAGAGTGGGTGCTGTTGATTTTGGGTAAAGCTACAATGATGCTTTTTTTGATAACATCAAAACAAATTCATTTCTCTAGAATATTTTCAAATATTTTAAGAAGTGACAGATGACTAATTTTGTTTTCTAAGGTTATTTGAACAGACTGTTTTGGTTAAAACAATTCTAGTTTTTAATGTACTCTTGGCATTGCTATTCACAACCAACTGTAAAAGGAAGTAAAAACTTGAACTAGTAGTCAAATATTAAATCCTTGAAATGTAATAAGAAATCACTGATTTCGTCATTGAAAGAGGGAAGGGGGGTTACACTTTTGGATGTCATATATTTTAACCAATAAGCAAACAATGGTTTGTTGATGACAGCAGGTTGAGTGAAACCATGACTTTGTGACTTCTTTTCTTTTCTTTTGTTAGCCTTGGTTGTATGAGGAGATTTATTAAAAGCAAAATAGAAAATGACACTTAGTCAAGGGGGACATAATGATTAGTCAAGGGGGGACATAATGAGCCTTACTCCATAGGAAAAAGTTTAAAACAAATGGGATGTAATCCCATCTACAGAACAGTGCAAAAGATGAATGTGGAAACAGAGAGACTCCAAAATTAGCTAGTGAACCGATAGAAGAAGGCAAAATCCAAGCATCACTAAGTAGCTGGCTTCAACTTCTATTAGGAAGAAAGTTAGACCATATAATTGATCACATTCTACACCCAAGTTAGTGTTTAGTGAGGCTATTGCAACAAAGTTTGCTTCTTTGAAGTTGAGTCAGATGGATACTCATGGAAGACTAATAATGCATGTGATTAACCTAATGATTTCTCAAACACCAATGATTTTATTTTTAGATTTTTTATTTTGAGTCACGAATTTGGACTTCATGTTATGACTAAGTCAAATAAAATAAAAGATAACATGGTGCACAAAAGGTAGAAATAAACTCTGTTCGAATTTTTAACTGTGCATAGTATGTTGCTAACATATTCTGAACTAGCAATTTATTTTGCTTTTGCAATCTGATGTCATAGAAATAAAGGACTGTAAAATGCCTCTCTATTCTTCCTAAATCGTTTCTCAATTAATTATAACTTCTATTTAAAATTATTAGCTTGTATTGACATTTTTTAATCTTGTTTGGAGGGGAGATTATTTGGCAGTGCGACCTTTGATGATCCTAAGGATATTCTGTGCTCATAACTTTATTTTTTATTTTATTGAAAATATATCATTACGTATTTGGAACTATATCTTTCTTGAAAGTGCCTTGTTTTCTACTTCAGTCACAAGATGTTGCACGGGATTTTGGAGCAGTTTGCACTCCAGAATTTTTCCTGTTTAAAAAGGTAACTACAGCCTGCACTGGCATATTTATCAAGAACCCTGCAGTTTTTTCTTTGGCAGTGTGCAATGTCTAGCCTCATAAATAGCTTGCTTACAAGGGAGTCCTAAAGACATTTGAACAGCCAGCTTATAAACATACATTGGATCTCATGAATAAATCCAAGAAAGTTTTTACTAGCCAGGTGTGGGAAATCATGAAATGTTATCTCAGTACTTCATGAAGGCTCAAATTTATAAATATCCCTGTGATTACAGTGTGATATAATTCTTACGGTGAAACTTCTCTTGTTTGTACAAAGACCATAAAAGTATTTTGTTCAAACTTTCCAACATTGAGAAACATTTGCGACTCTGCAACAGGATGGTCGAAGGCCATTTGAGCTGGTTTATCATGGCCAATTTGATGATTCCCGGCCAAGTAACAATCTGCCTGTTACTGGGAGGTTAGTGATCAGAGTTTTAAGCTTTGTATGAATTCATACACTTTAGTTTCTAATGTTCTTAACTAATCTGCTTCACTTTTTATGTTGTTGATAGGGACATAAGCTTTGCAATAGAATGCGCTCTCAGTGGACAATCAATACCATCATTTCAGAAACCTAGGTATGCTTCTGTCAACTTGCCTCTTTAATGTTCCTTAAATCAACATTGTCACATGATTATATGCTCAGAGTCATTGTTTTCTATTTTCCATCAGTGTTGGATGCAGCATAAAGTGGCATCCAGAGAGGAATCAATAGTATGTAATGATGATTTCAGCTTTCTCGAAACCATATACTTTGTGATTGTAAGTTTTGCTTTCAGATGTGGGCTGCCTTTTTTGTAATGGTTGACATTCATTAACGTAATGGAATGTAGTTATGTAAAAAGCTTACTCATTTCCCCTATATTACTCTTGGTCCATGTTCCTGAAGTGCAGAAGACATGAGGTGATATAATATTTGACAAGTGCTTATTTAAGTCTACGTACTACCTATTTTACTTCTGTAATACCTAAACATTTCAATATTAATATTATTTTTGGTAGAATTTGTCTACTGACCAAAAGTGTTTTTTTAATTGCAAAAGTTGTTTTCAGTTTTGTTGTTATTATTATTATTATTGTTTTTTAGTGTCGTTTGATTGTTATTCCAATAAAGCTTTTAGGCAATTTAAAAAGTTGAAAAATTCCTATTGGAAGAAGCTCAAATTTTGGGTTTTTAGTATCTTTTTGAGTTAAAAAAAAAAAAAAAAGAATTAAAATGTCTAATATAACCCCATTATATTTTATTAATTTCACCGTATCCTTAAAACCCTAATAAACTCATTTTGACATATTGTAAACACTTCACTTTTCTCTATGTATGTTTGAATATTCTTCTTTAACAAATAAGAGATTTCTATATTATCAATCAATAATCTGCTGAAAGTTTAGTAGCTTAAAATAAAATTGTTTGATATATTGGATGCAAATATTCTTCTATGAGAAATAAAAGCAGAACACAAAAAGGATAATATGATGGATTAAACAAATTTAAATAAAAAATCTCATGAACAGCTCAATAATGGATAGTAACATGGCTGATCATGGATCAATATAATTAGCCTTGAGGATAAGTCCAGCAAATAATGTCCTTCTTTATAACTTCAGTTCCCTTCTACTCACCCACACCCCACATACTGAAAAATAAAATGATGAATATGTGCCTGTGCAAGCATGGTGAAACCAAATGTGAAATCCATATACCTTGATGGATGTTAGAAGTGATTAGTACAACTATTCAAAATGTAATTGATAATGTTTTCATGTTAATTATTGAGTTTATTATGCTTGCATTATTAATGCCTTTTGCTAATTGATATAATGTTGGGTGTACCTGATTGAGGCTGGTAATTGTACTTGCAACTATTAGTAGAGCGGTTGATTATGAATTGTACCAAATATATAGTAATAACTCTCCTTTAATAAAGTCATTGTGAGTGTTAAATGGGGCCCTATTCCATGCTTAACAAAGCTGCAGTGGAAAACAGCAATTATTCTCTCTTGATTTGGTTGGTTTTTGCTGTTAGTGTGTCGGCATCTTGATTTTTGCTTAAATGTTTACATCATCTGTTTCTAGATTAAGATCCAATTATAAGTTTCATGATATGTACAGGAGTTGGATTCTTACTTTAAGAGAAACCTTAAAAATATATATTAGGAGTTATTTTTGTAGTGTCTCATAGTAGAGGAATATTTTGTTGTTATTGTGTGGACAGCTATCAGTTTAATATCGACATCTCTCATAGTGGTGTAGAATAGTTAGAATAGAATTACTAGTTAGTGGCAACATGGTGACATTAGCATAGGTTTACTGGTTGACAACTGAGAACTTATTTACATTTTCAAAATTTAAAGTTGAAAACTTGAGACTAAGTGATAAAAGTAAATTTAATATATGATAGAAATTAGATGATCAATTGTTGGGAACTGGTGAGATGGACAGAAAATGGCATTGGTATCTCTAAGGTTTATATCTTGAACAAGGTAACATAAGAATTCCTTAGCTTCTGTTGTCCTTAATCATTGTAACAAGAAGCTACAGTTTGTCTTAGTTGTTGTTACTTTTTAGAATGTCTCGGCAGCAGACCCCAGAACGGCAGACCGGAGATGAAATTAACTGCATTTTACTCTTTGTAATTAAGGTCAAGTTGATTGAATGAGAAATATCTTAAAAATGTTGTGCTATTGGTTGCTTGCATTCTTAGCCATTAGAGATCGATAAGGTACCATAAGCAATTTGTGGCCCTAAGATGGTTTCATGTCACATGGCTAGAAGCAATGAATCCTTTCAAGAACATGGGGCATGAGATCTCTATATCTTTACTGAAATTAATGGTAGGGATGCTTGTGGGGAATGGTGGTCCTCTTACTTAATGATTTCATGTTTGATGTGGCTATTACTGCCAACCAAGATTGTGTCACAACCTTGCCTTTTCTTCACTTTTCGTTGCCCCATCTGTTTGTAAACAACCCCATTGGGGCTTGAAAACTATGTTTCTGTTGGTCCCCAATGTGAAAACTTTAATGGCTAACAGATCAGTGTCGATTTTTGGTTCTGTAGCTTTTTCATCATTGTTTACTTTCTGTGACCTATGCTTTTGATTGGAGACAACTTATGGATTCCTGAGATTGTGGCCTTTTTTTTTTTTTTTAATAGTTGATGTACTTTAGGGAAATAATTTTGAAGATTAGCTAAAATTATGTACCATTTTCCTGATTGGAATATTAAAACCAGTAGTTGGAGAAAAAGAACGAATTTTTTATATATCAAAAGGGAATACACAGCAGCCTTATATGCAATGAACAACATATCTAATTCCATGAAATCAGGGATCCTAAAGAATAGGAAAAGAAATAATTAACATAATTAAGGAAAAAACAGAAAAGGAAAAAACACAGTCCACTAACTATGGAATGCTATTGGGACTTTCCAACACCACCTCTCAAGTTGGTAAATAGATGTCAACCATTCCCAGATTGGACACACAATAATCAAAACTTGACCTTTTTTATTTTTTTTTTATTATTATATAGGAAACAAAAACCTGACTTTTGAAGTACCTTAATGAGAACATCAACTTCTTGAGACTTGGTAAGAGTGTAGGAGAGAACAATTGTTCCATTCTCGATATCGTTCTTGATGAAATTTCTATGAATCCTCACATGCTTCATCCTATCAAATTGAACCAAGTTGTGAACTACATTTATAGCAGACTTGCTGTCATTGAATAGAGTTAGAGGGCCGACTAGAGGCATATTTAGATCTTTTAATAACCTTCTTATCCAAATTAGCTCACATGTTCCTTGGGCTATTGCTCTATATTCAGCTTCAGCATTACTCTTAGCAACCACGAACTGTTTTTACTTCTCCAAGTCACTAAATTTCCCCACACTTTCGTACAGTACCTTGTTGTTAACTTGTTACCTTCTATTGCACTAGTCCAATCCGCGTCTAAGTATCTAACAAAATCCCTGTTCTTGGTTTTCTTGAACGACGACCCTTTTCTAGGATTTCTTTTCAGATACCTTTGAATTTGGTTAGCTATTTCTATATGTCTTTTTATGGGAGCATGTATAAACTGACTAACAATGTTCACACTAAATGCAATATCCGGTCTCATGAGAGATAGATAGACCAACTTCCCTACTAAGTGCCGGTAGCTCTCTTTATTTACAAGGTGGTCCTCTTTGGATATCTAATGTTTCTGGTGATGTTCTCATGGTATGCTAGCAGGCTTGCAGCCAAGTTTTCCTATCTCTTTAAGCAGATTAAGCGTGTACTTCCTCTGAGAAATGAAGATACCTTCTCTACTTCTTGCAACTTCCATACCAAGAAAGTACTTGAGGGTTCTAAGGTCTTTCACTTTGAATTTAAACATGTAGTTTCTTCTTGAGGTTTACAATCTCATCTTCATCATCGCCCGTAACTACCATATGATCTACATACACAATGAAAATTGCCTGTTTACTAGTCCCACCCTTTTTTACAAATAAGGTGTGGTAAGCTTGTCCCTGTTTGTACCCAAGATGCTTCATAACCATGCTAAAACGTGTGAACCATGCTTGTGGTGATTGTTTTAGACTATATTGAGATTTTTTCAACCTACATACCTTGCTTAAATCTCTTTCGACTCTAAACCCTGGTAGAGCTCGCATGTAGATTTCTTCTTCCAATTTACCATCCAAGAACATGTTCTTGATGTCTAATCGATATAGTTCCCAATTCAAATTTGCTGCAATAGATAGTAATACCCTCATTGAGTTTAGCTTTGTAATAGGAGCAAATGTTTCTTATAGTCAATACCATAAGTCTAAGTGAACCCCTAAGCAACAAGTCTTGCCTTATACCTCTCAATAGTCCCATTTGGTCTGTGTTTAACAGTGAAGATATATTTGTTGTCTACAATCTTCTTCCTTTCAGGTAGCTTCACATATTCCCAAGTATCATTGTCAATTAGTGCCTTCATTTCCTCAATCATCGCTGCCTTCCACTTCGGATCTCGAAGAGCTTCATGGATATTTTGGGAATTTGAATCTTGTCAACTTCTGAGATAAATGCCTTGCAATTCCCTAATAGCTTGGAATAGGTAAGATTATTTGAAATTAGGTTATTAGTACAAGACCTTACCTCTTTCCTTAACGCAATAGGAAGATCTACATCATTTACTTCTTCTCTTACTTCCTTTTCACCTTCGTGTTCACCAACAGTCTCGGCTTCCTTTTGATAACCCATCTTAGGACTTGCCACGGGTAAAGATTCATGGTTTTACCTCAGAGTTTATGGTCTCCTATTGTAAACCAAGATCGGTTTTGGATTCGTAGTGTTACACACTCCCCTTTGACCTAAGTTACCACTGTTTTGTGAATCTTGTAAATGTTTGATGGTGAAGGCTAGGAGGACAAGGACTCAGGTTGGACTGGACTTAACAAAGGAAGAGAAAAAGTGACAATGGAATCCTAATGTTTTTCTCCATGGATATTGTTCTCCCCTTGGAGAGAAACTTCGGAATAAAATAATTGGTCTTCTACAAAAGAGACATCATAGGAGACTAGAAAACGTTTTGTGGGAAGATGGAAACATTTATAACCTTTTTATGTGGAAGAATACCCAAGAAATACACTGTTAAGAGCCTTTGGATCAAGTTTATCTCGATTTGGTTGAACATTTTTTACAAACATGACAAAACCAAATACATGAAGTGGGAGAGAGTTAAGAACTCAAGTAGATGGAAACACAGAATTGAGAGGAGTTCGGTATTGAAGTACTCTATTTGGAACTTTGTTTATGAGATATGCAGAAATGAGAATGACTTCCCCCTAAAAAGAGTGTGGTACATGACTAGCAAACATAATTGCTCTAGCAACTTCTAATAAGTGTTTTTTTTTCTCTCTGCAATCCCATTCTATTGAGGGGAATTTACACATGAGCTTTGATGAAATATCCCATTTTCTTTAAGATGTTCATTAAATTCATGTGAAAAATACTCCTTTCCATTATCAATTCGAAAAATATGAACTTGAGATTGGAACACATTTGTACGATTTTGTGAAACTATTTGAAAATAGAGAATACTTTTGATTTTTTACTCATCAAATAAACCTAACAAGCCTAAGAGTGATCATCAATGAATGTCACAAACTAACGTTCCCCAGTTAGACTTGACACATGGGATAATCTTCACGCATCACTATGCACTAGATGAAATGGAGTTGATGGTTTGTATGTGTGAGAGTGATAAGATGCTCAAGTTTGTTTTGCTAGAACACAATGATCACAATGAAATGAAGAAAGATCGTTATTAATAAATAAATGTGGGTACAAATATTTTAAATATGAAAAACTAGGATGACTTAATCTCTTATGCCAGAGTTCAACATTAGAATTAGAACATGAAGAAAAAACAGAAGGTAATATTAGTTTTGGAATAGAGTCAACACCCAATAAGTAGTAGAGACCATTTCGCTCCTTAGTTGTGCCAATCATCCTTTCTGATGACAAATCCTGAAATTTACAATAAAATAGAAGAAAAGTTACAGCACAATCCAAATCCTTAGTAATTTTACTAACTAAAAGTAAATTACACTTTAAATCTGGAACATGTAAAATAGATTGTAACTTTAACCCATTCACTTCCACATCTCCTCTTCTTGCCGCTTTACCCGCAGAACCATCGGCCATGGTGATGTTAATGTTCTTCTTACATGGTTTATAATTTACAAATCTTTCCTTCAAACTTGTCATGTGATCCGATGTCCCTATGTCCACAATTTAGGCTTGTTGTGGACTAGTAATCAACAAAAAGGAGAAATTACCTTGATGAGTTGTGAGGATAGCAGCGGTTGATGATGTGGATCCAGTCTCCTTGCTTGTACATAGTGGATTCATCATCTTCAAAAGGATCTCCATTTGTCTGGTTGTAAAAGGATGAGATGAAATACCAGCCATTGTCTCTACTGCATAGGCATTCTTGTTGTTTCTTCTTTGATTTGAATTCGTGGCTTGAAATCAGGAGGTTTGCCATGGATGTTCCAATGTGTCCTTTGTATGATAAGGTTTTTAGCAGTTTTCACACCATAATTGCTTATCCTTCTCTTGTTGAGCCTTCGATTGATTTCCTTCACTTTAGGTAGTGACAAGGACAGACACTTGTGCTGTTATTTCTGGTGTGCTTCTTTTAGATGTCCAGAACATCACTTTTTTCCTGCTTTCTTCATGTCGAATCTCAACAAACACTTCCTTAATTTAGGCAGAGGCTTTGTGCCAAGTATTCGGCCTCTAACCTCATCAAGTTCTGGATTT
>CM034468.1:21816247-22235353 GCA_019925255.1 Litchi chinensis
GAGAAGCAGGAAATTACTGAATTATCATAGAATATTTACATAAAACATAACATACAACAAGTAATTAAACAGGCCAAATGACTATCACAACAGTGAAACTATCAAAACACAATATGGACATTCCATTCACACTTACCTGGAAGTGGCATGCTGGTCAGCGGGGACAATGGCTCCACTATTATCCACGCCCATGAGGTCACCCAGTAAATCAGGCACTTGAGGAGCTGGAGCAGGTGCAGCAGCAGAAGGTGCTGGCTGCCTTGCTGCTGTATATGGAGCACTACTTGAACTGGTAGGCGGCGATACTGCACCATCAGCAACCTGCGAAGCTGCATCAGAATACCCTTGTTCATTTCCATTGGGATAGTCATCATCTTCGGTTTTCGGGGCTGTGGTCTTTACACGGGTTACAAAAGCCTCAGGAGGTTTGTGGTACACAGAGGATAATGTAGCAATGTTGGCAAGAAGCTCATCAAGAAGAGACGGATCAAGTTGGTTTGAATCATCACTGATCACTGGTTTCTCAGCTAATACAACATCCTTGGCTGCCTGTGAGGTACAGATGCAGGCCCATCACATTTATAGCTCATAGAATGCAGTCCTAACAACAACTAGTATTCTAGATGCATGCAGATAGATCAAGAGAAGGTTTCAGTGCTAATAGTGTACAAATCACAGCCCTTTCCTATAACGGTTGGGACTGGCTGGATTAATATAATACTGAATTAGGCACATATGAGATGTTAAAGACATTGTTAAGAGCAATTACTTATATTCATTAGTGGTGGTTGACAAGTTCTACCAAGCACAGCTAAATAATGAGGATCCAACATCAAACTGGATATATTCTTCCCAGCAAACTAGCTATAAATTGATAAAAAGATAAACTGCAATTGATTTGAGAAAAACTAGACCTCAGGATCAGTTGATAGAAGACGCCAATATATGTAAGCACGATCCCGCAGATCAGGATTGTCTGTCTCCACCGTGGCATTGTTCAAAACAACCTGCAAATATGTATCACCACAGTGACTAGTAAGAATTTAATGGCAAATGAAACAATAGTGACTAGGTTACCAACTGATTACTCTGTATTTCTGTCAATTCTAGGATTTGCTGCCTCGAGAAATAAAAGTCAGATCTGCATTTTTATATGAGATAGGGAAGAAGAGTTCATTTATTACATTCCCCCATAATGATGGCTACTCCGAAGTTGTTAACCATGTGATTATTCATATCACATCCAGGGGACATCATACTATCTGCCTTTTAAAAAATACCTTCTCACCCTATTCAGAGTACACATAACTATATCACCAACCAGACAAATATATCATCAACCATCAATAACAATTCAAATTGTAACTGAAGAGATTTAAAAGTCCGCTACAAAGTCAGAAAAACTCAGACATCATTACTTATTATGAAACTATTAGCATTTACCAATTAGAAGTAGAAAGCAAATTAAGCAGATAAAAAAGCTAGAAAACAATATATTATTGTGAAAATTATCAAAATGATACCTGTATCATCTGCTGAGGGCCTTCAGTTGGCTTCTTAAGGAAAAGTTTGACAGTTGCTGTTAGCAATTGCAACTGGACTTGTGCAGGCTCTTCAGGGAAACTCTCCAAGAAGCTTTCTAAGAGTTCATCAGCATTGTCAATTCTTTCAGCATATTCACCAATTATCCAAATCATGGATGCCTGTGGGGACAGAGAACAGGTGAGGGATGCAGAATTATGAACACATGAATTTTAAGATATATAGAAAACTGTATCAAATACCTTAGCTTCAGGCTCATCTAAAGTGTCTAAGCTCTCACAAAGTGTTGCAATGATGGATTCGTAGCTGGAAACAACAATATAGATTCAAAATTAAGGTTTCTTCATAGTTCTTACAAATCTTATGTCAAAACAGTAACAAAGTTTTGACCTACGTGTTAGGGTATCTTCGAAAGATATCTTTGATGACTATAATAGCCTCTTGAACCACGTAGTTTACTTTAATCTTGATCAGCTCAAGCAGAACACTAATGCACCGTTCAGCTGCTCTCTCTAATTTGATGGCACAGCGGCCGATTGCACGAACAGCCTTTCTCACAAAATCTACATCTACTTCTGTGGCATACTCTTTGAACTCCAAGAGAACCTGCAGAGTTGTTGAGCCAGCCATCATCATAATTATCCCACCAAGATATTGAAAAGGCAAGAAAATGTTATTAACTTGTGGACCAAGGTTTACACACCTGGTCTATGTTGCGATCAGAAGCAAGCTTTATCATGATTTCTAACTTTTCCATCTTTACATAAATCGGATCGTTGTACTTGCAGAAAAACACCTACCAAAATAGGAAATTTTTTATAAGCATCATGACATTGCCAAATGAAAACCCTAAATTGCAATCATCAAGCAAGCATGTTAAACTCTGCATCAAGTTGACATGATTCATCAATCACCTTAATCTCATGAGCAAGAATAGTTGGACGCCGTTGTACTATAAGGTTAATATTCCGCAAGGCAACATATTGTATCTCAGGTTCTGCAGAGAGTAATGTCACAAGTGGAGGTGCCATCTTTTTGCAAAGATTTCTAACAACATCAGTACTAGTAATAAGTTCCATTTGTTGGAGGATCATCTACAAGCCAATAGTAAGGAGGAAAGGGTTAAAGTTAGTGCAATTCAATGAACTGATAACTTATAAATGCATGAACAAAGCAAATGAATTTGCAGATAAAAATAATACCTTAACAGCTGAAAGTACAACAGCACAGTTAGCATGCTGCAGTCGTGGAGTAACTCTCTCCACTATATTTTCAGCTTCACGAGCATCAGCTGCCTTGTATCTCGAGAGAGCATCCAATATAAAAACTTGACCCCACCTAAACAAAACAACGGTTGGCATTAAACAGGAAACTCAAGGAATTTCTCATCATAACCAGAAAGAGATAGCACATGAAAACACAACTCTAGTACATCAAAATGCAAAATTTTGAAAACCATAAGCACAGTAAATCCAAGTAAATTTGTGAGGCTATAACACACTTGTAGACATCAAATATCTGCTACGGATACTTAAAAAAATGTTTAAAAGTTATATGGATATCTGCAAATTTATGCAATCAAAAGAGTGCTTGCATGGAACTCTCACATCCTATCTACACATTGCCATTCTTAACTTCACCATTTATTAAATTTGTTTTAAAATTAAAGAAAGAATAACATGACATTTTCAAACATAAGCTTACTCTGTGCACTCATTTAGAGCAGTAAGGAGCTTTGAGAGTGTGTGACTGGTGATCTCAAAGATAGGTCTGCTACTACTCTCTTGAATCTCTGCCAGGGATGCCACTGCATTAGCTACAACCATTGGGTTGTTATCAGATATCAAATCCTTGAGAGAATCCAGAAACCCCCTATCTTCAACTAACTCAGCATTTATGTCAAAAAGTTTAGCAACACATATGGCTGCTGTCTTGCGCACATATGGATCATCATCCTGTAAGAATAACACAAAATAACGACTTGGGAAAACAAAGGTGGAAAATTGCAAGTAAATTTGCAAAGTTGTTAAAGAAGCATGGGTTAAGAGGTTAAATGTGAATATACGAGAAGACTTAAATATTCAACCTTAAGACACCTCTGAAGGGGATCACACAGATATTCTGTGATTTTATCAACACGAATGCATCCCATTGTTCGCACAGCCAAAGCTCGAATCAAAGGATTTGGGTCCTGTGAATCCTGCTTCCCATAAAATAAAAATTCATTAAAGATGCACAAATGCATTATTACAACAATGTTAAACACATAATTCTATTTCAAATGAACAGAGAGATAAGAGAAAGAATGTTATGTTGACAGCAATGTTAAACACATAATTCAAAATTTTTCAAATGAAACGAGAGAGCAAAGAAAGAAAGTTATGCTTATTCAGAACACTACAGGTGAATTTTTCTAAAATTTCACTTCCTCAAGTGCTGATTTTATGTTTGAAACAATAAGATAAATTGCAATATATAAGTCCCCAACCAACCATGGCCAACCCAAAAAGTCATTTTCAACACTGATGTTAACACAAAAGATATAGCTCTGCGCCTCTGCCATAAAACTTTTAACGTAAAAGAAAATGTAGTATGTTCATACATTTAATAGTCAGTATCTTCACCAAATTATCTTTTGTATTTCAACTTGTATGCTTGGGAGAGAGACTGTAGTGCATATTCAACAAAAGAACTATTTAATATACAGAAGGTTCATAATAAGTCTTACCTTCACAAATGTGTTTACTGCCAGAATAGCTAGGTCTGGCTGGCTTTTAGCATAATTTATCAGATATAAATAAACAAGCTTCTTCAGTTCCAAATTTTCTGTTTGCATGCAATTCACTACATCTGTGAACAATGATGAAACATCCTTCCCAACGGTCATAGCCGCAATAACCTTCTTCACAGCATCTTTTCTCTTATCCTAGAAAACATAGAAAATCAAAGCTGCTTCATATTTGCATAAACTACAAAAGCAAGAATATTCCAAATATATATGATAATAAAAAAAAATACTTAAACTTGCATATGAATGGAAAATATCGAAAACTTATGAACCTGAACTTTCAAGAACCGAACTGCTACTATTACAGAGTAATCTTAGAACAACATTGCTTTAAAGTCCACATAAAACATTACGTTAATAAAAATCATGAACAATGATTCCATACAGTCATTGTAAAGCAAAACCCAAACTAAATCTATCTATAAATTACAAATAACACATAAAATCTCATAGAAGACAAAAGAGATAAATAAATAACAATCCTTATAGAGAACACAATTTTTGGATCAAATCTTGCTCTATCTACATTTCCAATCAATCACAGCTTGCAAGCTGACATAAAAATTTTTAAAAAAAAAAAAAAATCTTATTGCAAAACTCACTACACAGCTATCTCATATATATTTCTTGACGTTATAAATTTCTATTACTTTTTTATAATACTATGCTGGTTGAGAAACATTACATTCAGATTAAACAGTCTGTACTTCAAAATCACGGGCATTCATCCATAGTAAACACAGTTCCAAGACCTATTCCATAATAGCATCAGAGCATTTCAGATCTAATACCAATTGCACCTCCTATTAGCTTCAAACAAAGTTGAAAAATAGACGAAAACTTCAATTCTTATAATGAATTCAAATCAGAGCCGTATAAAACCATTCCTTCATTTCCTCTTAATTTCCCTCCAAAAATTCACATGAATCAACGCTCAAACAAATGAATCACTCCCTAATTCCAATTCAACGCACAACTTCAAACACTAAACGAAGTCTAAAAATTTCATTTCTATTTTCAATTGGTTTCTCGAAAACCAAACGAACAGACTCAAATTTCAATAAAACAAACCAAAAATGTCTGTCAACATTCGATCCATCGAATTCCTTAACTGTTTCGAATCTAAACTATCAAATAAGGAAACAGATCTACCAACAACACCAGTCAATCAACAACCAGAAACAAACAAAAAGAATCAAAAATCGAAATCCTGACAAATGCAGATCAGAGGTCTAACACGTGAACACGAAAACCTGAAATCGTATAATTTGCTATAGAAAGTTCGAGTCACCTTGTACTGAGAATTGAGCTCCTCTTTGAGTTCAGGGATTTCTCCCTTTTTGGTCGTGGAGAAGTACTTCGAATCGTGACCGCTCATCTTCACTTCTCACTCTCTCTCTCGCTCTGTGTGTGTTTTGTGTGTGCGCGAGAGAGGTCTCTTCTCTGAGTCTTCGCGATCGGAGAACTTGCACACAAATGGTGAAATGGATTTCGTTTTATCAAAGACAGAAGCTGATCAAATAAAAATATTACTGCTGTTAGCGGACCAGCTTTGCTCTCTTGACTAGTACGAGCCGATTTAGATCTGTTGCGGGCCCGAGTTTTAGCGGATCGGGTTATGGGCTGGGCTTCTTAAACCGAAATTGAATAAAAAAAATTGAAATTACTAAATACAAGGATTTGACTACGTTATTGATTAGATAAAGTTACCTATTAATAATAGCTCTTAAATTGATTATAAATGAGGTTATTGAAGAATATTAAAAATTATTATTACAACAGGATGTAGGAACACAATACAAATATAAAATAATGTGAAAATTAAAATATTGTTTTTCATCCCCCCCCCCTTCTCCCCCACCCCCCCAAAAAAAAGTTAATCATTTTGGTTTTAAACAAAACTTCAATAATTTTTTTTCAACTTTGAATAACATTTCAATGGTGAAAAAATTATTAAAGTGAAATATCAACCAATTTTTACTCAAAATTAACCCTGCCTCCATCTTGGAGCCTGTGTTAGTATTTCTTACCTCTTTTTTTTTTGCACCATTGATGATGTTGGATTCCTCTCGAGCTTAACTTTTGAACGCTCTATTTGGACTTCATTTGGACTACATTTACATTAATGAAAGTCTAGCATCAAATGCTATGTGAATTAAAATGAACTAAAAATAATTTAAGTTTTGTTTTTGGTCGAAAGTGATTAAAATTTCTCTCTCTCTCTCTCTCTCTCTCTCTCTTTTTAACTAAAAAAATGAACTTGTCCCTAAAATCATTGTAGTAGTTTAATATAAAATAATGTAAAAATAATTTAATATGTTAAAATAGTGCTCTTCCCCTACTTCTTGATAGTCTTCCCCTATTTCTTCACTAGCAATGAATCTCTTCGTGATTGAGTTCCATCCAAAGTCAAAGCTATAACACATAAGTTCAATATATTTTTAATCTTGTGTCTTAAACCATTTCAATTGATTTTGATAATTACTACAGGTCTTAGTACAATTAAGTTTTCCATTCAGATAGGGAGTATTGATGTTTCCACTATTTGCTTGCTTAGCAATCCATTAAGATAACGCTATCCATGATTGATAGTGCAACCATTAGTTGTAACAATAAATTGCTCTATTCCATATTCCAACGGTTATAATTTCCCCCAAATTTGCATTTCCCTTTCTCATCTCCTTGTTGTGTTTCTTGCATTTATAAGTGTACTAATCACCCATGGAAATTAATATTAGTTATATAATTTTCAACCTCGAGTTAGCCTTCTAAAGTAAATATCTAACACAATTGCTTAATACACTCCCTTGCCCACTAGCCATAATGAATTTTCCTATTTATTTCTTTCTATTAACCATTTTATACACCAAATGTCAAATGCTTCCTTTCATTCACATTCCTAATAAATATCTAATGGATGTTTCATTTTATGTGGTTTTTACATCTTGATGCTTTACATACTATGCTTCAGTTTGGTTAACAGATTTTTGTCTACATACTATTCAAGATCGTTAGAAAGATGAGAAACAAGCCTCAGAGATGGATCCTAAAACCAACTCTTTGTATATTTTGTGAATTTGCAATTGCTGCTTTGAATATGTTCTTGATTTTGGTTTGTTCAATAAATATAGTATAGATAATTCATTGTGTAGGAGGTTACTAATAAAGTCGATAGAATTTTAAAGGATGTTTTGATAAATTTGAATGGAGGTTTATGATTATTGTTCAATGTGTCTTAGTGGTTTGAATTACTATAATGAAAGTGATATAAAAAAACAAATAGAGATATATGACAATTTTGAATACCATATGAAGATTTTTAAAAAATTTTAGAACCAGTGGTCTGTTTGTGTGATTATTTATTTAATTTTTGTTATCGCATCGTTCAAGCCACATGATGGAAAGATATGGTCTTTTTTCACACTTAGGGACAGAAAATACAAAAATGGTGATAGACGAAATTGGATTGTTGAAATAGGGTACTGCAAAGCTACCAGAGCTGAAAAAGATGTCATGCATCATAATGCTGAGGTTGGGCAAAATAAGGCATTGATGTTTTACCAGGGTAAAGCTCCCAGTGGAAAGAAAAGTAATTGAGTCATACATGTGTATAGGTTGAAAGATCCTCCCAAAAGAGAACATTTGTTATGACTTCACTAGATACATTATGGCCTCATGCTTCTTTGCAACTTCAAATCAAACATATTTTATTGCTCAAAGTTCAATTATTGCTCCACTTGTGTATTGTTGTGATCTTATATAAAGTATTTTATTATTGTGATTTTATTATGCTCAAAGTTCACTTCATTCACATAACTCATCGATAACAAATTTTGTATGGAGTATTTTATTATTGTTAAAGTTCAATTGTATAGAGTTTGCTCCACTTGTTTAATCATTTTCAATTCACACAATAAACAGATCACTTCATGCAACAACTCAACAAGAAACATGAAATAGATTGCTATATGCAATAACTTGAAAAATCAAACTTTCATGCACACTGAACAAACAAGAAACATATTACATGCAACCCCACAATCACTTAACCAATAGAAACCAATATACCTTGAGATATGAAAACAAAAAGCACCCTTACAACCTAAACACCAATTGAATATGAAAGAAAACAACAATTGAATATGAAAGAGAAAACGATGCAAAACATACCTTCAATTCACTATCACCAAAAGAGTACTATAAGCCTATTCCAGGAGGGGAAAAAAAAAAGAACATATGAAATCTATAAAATGTTTGGGGTTAAGGCAAGATTTCATATGGGTCTTTTAATTTATACCTAAGGTTTAAAAAATTCATCAAAATTCAATTATTATAAAATCACTGATTTTTTTAATATATTTAGATTTATTTGGATTTTTCAAAATTCTGAATTGAATACATTAAAATTTTATTAGAATCTTTATAAATCTGAATTAAATACATCCAGATTTTTAAAACTCTTTAATTTCCAATTAATTCTTAAGTTGAATGTACTCTCCTAACAAATGCGAGGGATGTAAACACAATAAAACAGAAGTACAAGCACCCAATAGCAAAGAAAATCTCATTGGAATCAAACAAGATAAAAATATTATTAAAAAAATAAGATTTAAAAATTTAGATTTACTCGAACTCCACCACCTGGTCATCTTCAACAATCAACATGAAAAGTACAACAATCTCCTTCAGAAATATTTTTGTGGCACGAGACTCTCAATCCATGGTACAATACGTCATCTTCAAACGATTAATTGCAGATAATTCATATCATTTTTTTTCTTCTCTTCTAAGTGGGCGTATTAAATCCACGTTTCATTAGAAAATAATTTTTTTTAAAAATTCGAGTATATGTATAATTTTATGACATTTTAGAAGTTTAATTTAAAATTTATTGAAATTTAAAATATACAATTTTAAGTAAAAACTTGCCCAAATAATGGAATTATGATAAATTTTAAAGTGAGATTCATGGCAATAATATTTACTACAAGTCTTACTATAACCATTCACCCATAACAAGCTATAGATTGAGGGTTAATTTGGTAATGTTATAACTTTTAAAGTAATCATAGGTTGTTGTATTGGAGAAATAACGTGTAGTAAAATTGATCAATTAGTTTTTGGTTAATTATGTTATTGTAGGTAGTTGTGTTGGAGAAATAATGTATTGTAAAGTTGATCAATTAGTGTTTGGTTAATTATGTTATTAAAGCTTAAAAGCAGTTTATATACGGATGATACATTTTATTTTAATTGTTGTGATTTTATTAAATACCTAAAATAAGTATAAAAACAAATTATTTTAATTTATACTGAGGATAAAAAATATTTAATATAATTAAATTTGGGATATAAATATTTTTTTATTAAAATTAATGGGTATGTTTTGATTTTTTAAAATTAAAATTCTTAAAACTGTTGCAAGTTTTACCAAACACCTTTTTATGTCAAAAATTATTAAATAGTTATATGTTAACTTCTTAAAACCAAATGGGCTTGAATACAATTTGTAGATTATAAGATAATTACTTTCCTTTTAAATTTAATATTTAATGGATTAGCAGTCTATTAAAATTCATTAAAATTGATTTTCATATCGTTTGAAAACTTATTACGGTACATATATGACATCTTGTCTTCTAGAAATGGACACAATCGAATTTGAATCTTTATCACCTTAATGGTTAGGACTTATATACCATACATGCATTAGGGGTAGTAATTGTTGACACGATTCGATGCTATCAAATGTGTTAGGAAATAAATCTTCCAAAACATTATATTAATGAAGTGATAAAATAATACGAGAATAATAATGACATAAAATAGACAATATATATATAATTTATGTGTTTCACCCAAAGTAGGCTACATCCACGGAGCCGTTGCAGATCTTCACTATAAAAAAAAAAAAATAAGCAACATTTACAAACGTTCAAACCTCACAATCCAAATCTCAATTACATCTAAAAGAATAACAATTCTTTAACACTCAAGAGAATCTCACTTTTTACTCAAAGAGTTACACCACTATTTTTTCTCTCAATTCTAGGATGAATGAAACAATGACAGAAAATACCTTTATATAGGCATCTCTAGGCTCCTCCTTATTAACTACCATTAATGTTTTTCTTTTTTAATCATGCATCAACTACTTTATATGAACCCTTAAAATTCTTCACTGCCAAAACTGAGTTTCCTTATTCGTTAATTTCTAAAAATAGAGAATTATTGAGTTTCCTTATTCTCTATTGCTAAAACAGAAATTAGTAAATTTCCTTATTTTATGGCTCCGTTTTTTTTAGGAATCTAACAATCTCCTACTTGAAGACTTACTTTAGTCATGTCTTCACAAGATCAATCAAGTAGCTCATCTCTTATTTTCTACACTTGTAGGCTAATTGAAGTTGAACATAGCTTTAGTTTGTCTATCATCACCATCTTTGTTAGCATATTTGTAGGGTTTTCATTTCCATAAATCTTTTCAAACCTTAGAGCTTTGTTCGCTAAAAGAGATTGAATGAAATGATACTTCGTCTGAATATGCTTCATTCTGGCATGGAAAGATGGATTCTTTGCTAAGTGGATTGTACTTCGACTGTCAGAATAAAGAACATAATCCTCTTATTTCTTTTTCAGTTCTTTCAAGAAACTTTAAAGCCAAATCATCTCTTTATTGGCTTCTGTAACTGCAATATATTCTGCCTCGGTAGTAGAGAGAGTTACAACTTTTTGCAGTTGAGAAACCCAACTCACCGCAGTTCCTCCAAAAGTATACACATACCTCGTAACACTCTTTCTATTATCGACATCTCCAACTAGGTCAGCATTAGCAAAGCCTTCTAGTTTTATATTTTCATTTTTAAACCAGAATGCTATTTTTGTGGTACTTCATAGATATCTGAGGATCCATTTAACTGCTTCCCAATGCATCTTGCCAGGATTGTTCATATACCTGCTTACCACTTCTACTGTTTGTGCAATATCTAGTCTGGTATAAACCATGACATATATCAAACTTCCAATGAATGAGGCATAAGGAACCTTCTTCATATGATTACGTTCTTCTTTAGTCTTCGGTGAATTATCCTTGAAAAGTTTGAAACAGGCACTTAAAGGAGTGCTCACTGGTTTAGCATTCTGTATGTTAAATTCGAAAGAGTACTTTGTTGACATACGCTGTCTATAACAACATCAAAGTTCCTGATTCTCTGTCTCTTATAATCCTCATTTCAAGAATATGCTTCATAGCGCCAAGATCTTTCATTGCAAACTACTTTAACAATTCTCGCTTTAAATTACTTATCTCTTACATATTAGAAGCTGTAATGAGTATATCATTTACATACAAAAGTAAGATGATAAAGTTATTATCAAACCACTTAATATAACAGTAATGATTTGCTTGATATCTTGTGATGTGAAACTACTGCTATCCGTGGAGCTATCAAAATTTTTATACCATTATCTTGAAGCATATTTCAGACCACACAAACCCTTTTTTAGCTTGCACACCATGTTTTCTTTGTTTGCTATCATAAAACCTTCTAGTTGCTTCATATAAATCTCTTCGTCCAAATCACCATGAAAGAATGTTGTCATTACATCTAACTGCTTAAAATGTAAATTCTTTATAACTACCATCTTTACCAATCTAATCGTTATCAGTTTTACTACTGGAGAGAAAATCTCAGTGTAGTCTATGTCTGCCTTCTGATGAAAACCTTTTACCACTAGCTTATCTTTGTAACACTTGTTTTTATCATGCTCTTCTTTGATCCTGAAAATCCATTAGTTATGTAAAGTTTTCTTCCCTTCTTGTTATTCAGTCAATTCCCATGTCTGATTTGACATTAGTGGGTCCATCTCATCTTTCATGTTAGACTTCCACTTGACCAAATCTTCAACCTGAATTGCTTCATCATAACACTCTGGTTCTCCATTGTCAATCAATAGTAAATAATGCAAAAAAGGTGAATATCATTATATGGTTTAGGAGTTCCAGAGGAACGTTTTACTTTTACTACAAGAATGTGTGGTTCTCCTTGAGAGACTTCATTTTCAGGACTCTGCTGGTCCCTTGATTGCACTTTCTTCTCAGAGTTCTCTACAAACTCAACAAACTCCTTCTTTTCAACTTCAACTTTTGAGCTGGTAGATTATATAGATATCTTTGTACATTGCTTTCTCATTAAAAATGACATCATTGTTTCTGATGATTTCTCAATTTTAAAAATCCCAAAATCGGTAGCCAAACTTATCAATGTCATAACTAACGAAAGCATATTTCTTGGATTTCAGGTCGTGCTTGCTCCTTTCAATTGAGTCAATATGAACATACAAAATACAATCGAATACTCTCAAATGTGAAAAGTTTACCTCTTTACCAGTCCATACTTCCTTAGGTAACTTTTCTCCGAGAGACACAGAGGGCTCATAGTTAATAAGATAGGCTATTGTGTTGATAACTTCAGCCAAGAACATCTTAGGTAAGCTTGTATGTATCATCATACTTCTAGCACGTTCATTTAAAGTTCAGTTCATACGTTCCGCTACACTGTTTTGTTGAGGTGTCTTGGGAGTAGTTTTTTCCAGCTTAATTCATCAATGCCATAACCAACGAAATGACATTTCTTTGACTTCGGGGTCGAGGTTGCTCATTTTAGATGAGTCAATATGAACATATGAAATACAACTAAATACTTTCAAATGTGAAAAGTTTGTCTCTTTACTGGTCCATACTTCATCTGGTAACCTCTTGACATAGTGGACCCATGGTCAATAAGATAGGCTGTTGTGTTGACGGCTTCAGCCCAGAGCATCTTGGGTAAGCCCACATGTATTCTCATACAATAGAATATATGAAATACAACTTAATACTTTCAAATATAAAAAGTTTACCTCTTTACCAATCTATAATTCCTCAGGTAACTTCTCTTCGAGAGGCACAGATGGCCCACGATTGATAAAATAGGCTGCAATGTTGATGACTTCAACCCAGAACATCTTAGGTAAGCCTGCATGTATTCTCATATTTTTAGCACATTCATTCAAAGTTCTATTCATAACTCCGTTACACCGTTCTGTTGAGGTGTTTTGGAAGTTGTTTTTTTCATCTTAATTTCATTGGCCGCATAAAACTCCTTTAGTTTCTCATCCCTATACTCTCCTTCATTGACAGACCTCAACCCCTTTACTTTTAAGCTTGTCATTTTCTCTACCATGACTTTCCATTTTTTGAAAACATTACACACCTTAGATTTTCTTTTCAGAAAATAAATGTGTAATTTTCTTGTAGAGTAATCAATAAAGGTGACACAGTACAATAAGCCTTCAATGGATGGAATTGGTGATGGTCCCCACACTTCTATATGAACCAGTTCTAATTTCTTTGCTTTGGGTGGTTTGTTGGTCTTTGAGAAACTAACCCTTTTTTGTTTATCGAAAATACAATCTTCATATAAACCAATGTTTACAAACTTCAGATCTGACAACTTCCCTTTCGAAATAAGAACCTTCAATCATTTCTTGCTCAACTGACCAAGTCTCTAGTGCTAGATTTTTGACTTGTCATCTAATTCTGCAATCGCTGTGATATTCTCCATGTTAGAAGTAACATAGAGAGTACCATTCTTCTTTTCATGAGCTATGACCATAGCTCCTTTAGTGATTTTTCATTCACTACCTACAAAGGTTGTAAGATAACCTTCTTGATCAAGTTGACCCACCAAGATTAAATTCCTTTTCAAACTAGAAATAAATCTCACATTCGTCAATTTTTACATAATCTGATTTGGCAGCTTCACTTAGATATCGTCTTTCGTTATAATCTTTAAGGTCTCATCATCAACAAGATAAACCTTTCCAAAATCACTACCGACATAATTCCCCATGATTTCTCCATGTGAGGTATAGTAAAATGATGTCCTATAATCCAAAATCTAGGATTCAATTTGATTATTGATACTTAAGATTAGAACATTTCCATTATTTTCGGCCACATTTGTGGATTCTTTTGCATTACCATTGTTCTTCTTCAATGCTTTTACAATCCTTATTCAAGTGACCACTCTTGTGCTGTACTTTTTCTTTCTAAATCTAGACTTACTTCGTTTTGATTTCGATCTGCTTCGATTTGAGTTTCTGTAGTTAGATCTACCGTTGGATTTGATGTTATAGGCAAAGCCTGATGTTTCTCCTAATTCTCTCCTGCGTATCTCTTCACTTAAAATTAGGTCTCAAGTATCTTTAAATACCATCTTCTTACTCTCAGAAGAATTACTCGTTGTCGTCACCATTGCGTTCCAACTTTTTAGTAGAAAAGATAGAAAGATTAATACTTGAATTTCATTGTTGAAATCGATTACCACCAAACATAATTGTGTTATGGTCGTACTAAATTTGTTGATGAGAACTACTACTGACGTGCCTTCTGTCATTCGCAAATTAAACAATCGTCTTATCAAATGCACTTTATTTGAAGTGAATGAGTTCTCATACATGTCAGAGAGAGCAGCTATAAAACCTTTTGTGGTCTTCTCTTTCACTATATTGAAAGCGACATTGCGAGATAACGTCAATCAGATAATACTAAGCGTCTGTCTAGCCAGTATAGTCCAGTCTGCATCCTTAATAGCTCCTGGTTTTTCCCCGAAAAAGGCAAATGCATGCCCTTTTGATATAGATAATTTTTTATCTACATCTTCCAGAAACTAAAATCTTTACCATTGAATTTCTCAACTTTGATATTTTGTCCTTCATCTGCTACCATCGCTCCCATTCAAATCTAATTCCACAAGATTTCTGCAAAATATTGTAAAATTCCACTCGAAACTTTAAACTGCCAAAAAAGTTCCCAAGAAAGATTGGAAGGGTTACAATGGTCCCACTTAAAATCTAACCTCTTTACACAAAATCTTAGAAAAATTCTCAGGAAAGACTAGAGAGATTACAATTGTTCCATTTAAAATCGAGTCTCTTTAAATAGAATTTCTTTAGACTACCACCAAGCTCCTAGAACATAACCTAAAAAATTGCTATTCATGTGTATAGTAACTCTACAAAAAAATTTGCAGAATTCACAACCTGAGCTCTGATGCCAATTGATAGGAAATAAAATTTCCAAAACACCAGATTAATAAAATGATAAAATAATATGAGAATAATAATAAAATAAAACAGACAAAAAATAGAACACAAAATTTATGTAGTTCACTCAAAATAGGTTACGTCCACAAAACCACTGCATATCTTCATTATAGGGAGAAAATAACAAGTGTTTACAAACACTCAAACCTCACAACCCAGATCTTAATTACACTAAGAGAATAACAATTTTCTAACACTCAAGAGAACCTCACTTTTTACTCAAAAAGCTACACCACTCTTTTTTCTCTCAATTCTGAGATGAATGAAACAATGAGAAAGAGACCTTTATATAAGCACCTCTAGGCTCTCTCTCATTAATTACCATTAATGCACTTTCTTTTTTAATCATGCATCAACTGATTTATATGCACCCTCAAAATTCTCCAATGCCAAAACTGAGTTTTCTTATTTGTCAATTTTCAAAAATAGAGAATTATTAAGTTTTTTTATTCTCTATTGTCAAAACAGAAATTAGTGAATTTCCCCATTTTAGGGATCCATTTTTTTTTTTTTTAAGGAATCTAACAAAATGAAAGTAGTTGATTTGCGTTAGACTTTACTGAGTTTGATTCCTAACAGCCAACATATTAAACTCATTAAATAAACTAGTCACGTTTACATTTGTTTTCCTCCTAAAATTGCTAATTCATCAAATGTAATTAAATATTAAATATATTATTTTAAATAATATCTTGAAACAATGTTATTGCATAATTAATAAGTAAATTTAATTTTTGCATTAAATAGAAAAATTAAAATTGTTTTTAAAATTTTAAATAAATAATTAGGTTAATGGAATTGTATTTCTTAACATAATCAATCTATTACCTGTACATTTCAATAAGACCAAAAATAAGATCTAGCCTATTACATGCACATTTCAATAACACCAAAAATAAAATCTTACTTGCTTTGAGACAAATCAAACCTCTCAAATGTTAATAAATACTCATACAATTTCTCTAGATCAATGCAACTTAACTTTGATCACCCGTAAGCCTCCAATTTTTATAGCAACTTCAACATATAAACAATAATTCAAGGATAAAAATTAATGGATAATGAGATAGATTTAATCCAATCTAATCCTATTTTGAACCTAATGTCTATATAACTATATTTATTCAAATAAAAAAACTAACTAATATTATCAAAATAAAAATATGATCCTAAATTTAACATAAATTTACAATTCAAACTTATTTAATTGATTAATTTACTGGATTCTATTTAAGATAGATTAAGAGCATCTTTAATACTCTCATGAATCGCGAAAAAATGAAATGTCACATAAGATTAATAAACATTCTATTAAAATATACTTCTCAAATGCAACCATCAATATCCACTGTTAAGCTGAGATGATAAAAAAAAAAAAAAAATTAACACTATCAATATGACTATTTATTTTCAAATGGTTTGTTGGACAACTTGACTTAGCAAAGTGTGGTTGTTAATTTGATTGAGGAAAGTTTTGAGGTTAAAAAAAAAAAAATCTCGTCTATTCTCTCGCCTCAACGCTTACCGCGCCTATTCTCTTGCCTTCGTCAGATCTTCAACTCTTAGAATTGTCACCTCATCATCGCCGTTCTTCAAGGTGCGGAGTGAACTTACCGGTTTGAATTGGAGGAACCGGACCTATGCCACTCCTACCGCACCCAATCTCTTACCTCCATCGCATTTCTAGCTCTCATTATTGTTATCTTGTCATTGTCGTTCTTTAAAGCGTTGAGTGAACTCACTGGTTTGAATAAAAGGAATCAGAGCTACTCCACTCCTGCCACACCTAGACCCTCGCCTCCGTTACATCCTAGCTCTTAGAATTGCTGCCTTGTCGTCACTATTCTTCAAGGTTCTTCTACTTTGATTCTTCTTCTGTTCTTCAAGGTTCTTCTACTTTGATTCTTCTTCTTTCAGAGATGGTAGCAAAAACAATGGTTTGATTGTCGAAGTCTTCTACTCTGCTTTTCCTTCTGCTCTGATTTCATTTTTTTTTTTTAAAGTTTTGAGTTTTTAATGTATTTTTTAATGGCATTCTTATGGTTTGAACAAAAATTTTCAAGTTTATTATTATTTTATTGTTTATCGGTCTAATAGTGCTTGAAAGATAATATAATCACTCGAACTTCTAGAACTTGTTATTTGAGGGTATGTTTGGTACATGAGATTTGAGATGAGATTGAGATTCATTTTTTTCCATTCTCTCACATCCCACGTTTGAAGCCACTGATGAGAATGAATATTTCATTCTTAAGTCCCCTTTTATTCTCATGTTCATGAGATATTTCATTCCCAACCTTACTCATGTCTTTACAAAATCTCATGCTCATAGGATTCCCTTTTTTTATTTATTTTTTATTTTTTCATTTCATCCTCTCTCTCTCTCTCTCTCTCTCTCTCTCCCCCCACGAAATCACAACTTCTCTCTCTCATCTCTATCTCGCCGACCCACTACCACTACCGCTCTTCGTCTCTCTCATCTCCTCTTCCATCCAGATAAAGTAGCTCTACCACCTCTTTTTTTTTTTTTTCTTTTAAGTTGGAACCTAGTTCAGCAGGTCGAAGTTCTGGGTTCGACAGACCCAAAACCAGGTGGTTTTGGGTTTGACGACCCAAAGCCCGAACCCGGTTCTAGGTTCGACGACCTAGAACCCAGTTCTAGGTTTATTGTCGATGAACGCAGAACTGAACCCAAAACTAGATGGTTCTGGGTTCGACGATGGACCCAGAACCATCTGGTTTTGGGTTTGAATAGTTCTAAGTTTTTTTTTTTTTTTTTTTTTTTTTGGGAGGGGGGAGTAGGTTAATATTATGATGTTTTGATGTTGTTGATGATGTTTGTGAGAGATGATGATGGTGATAAATTAGATGGATGATATTGATATACTATGAGTTAATGATGTTGAATTGTGAGAGATGATAATATTGATTAACTATAAGATTGGATATTGATGAATTGAGGGAGATGATGTTTTTTTTCCCCTAGATTTTTTATAAAATTAATTTTATATAATAAAAATTTTAAATTAATTTTATTTCAATCCAATCATAACCTACACCAAACATGATAGGGTATAATTTTTAATCCAATCCTAAGTTTTACCAAACATAGGACGGTGATTTTTCATTTCAATACAATCTAATATAATTTAATCCATTCCAATCCAATCCAATCAATTTCATTCCAATCCAATCTGACGTGTCAAACGGAGCCTAAATGACTTTTTTTTTTTTTTTTTTTAAGTTTTGAGTTTTAAATGCACCATTTTGTTATACAAAGTTGAAAAACTTAAAAAGTTTCGATTTGTTTTTATTTTTATTTCTGGTGATTGAGTTGATTTGATTGTTTAATTGGTTAAACATTGAAGCCAAAGACTAGACATCGAATGTAAAATTTGAATATTTATAGCATTATAGCATTACGATGGTTTAAATTGAAAATTTTTGAAACTTTTATGGCTTTAAAAAAAAAAAAAAAAAAAAAAACACAACTAATCAAAATGTATATTTTAAATACAAACATTAGAAAACACTTGTTATTATCACTGTTTATAAAATCATATTTATGCTATGTACAAAATAAATTTTTTAACATTGATGACATGATATATATATATATATATATTTTTAACAAGACAATTCACTTCTACATTGAAGATACTCTAATAACAAGCCAAGTTTCACCCGTCATATGTGAACAAATGCAAACACAATGTACAAATAACCTATAAGCTATCATCTGAATTGTGCTATTACTGATCCATCTTGACAGTCATCCTCAGTTATGGAAGTAGTCATCTGAGTTATGCTATTGGTGATCCCCAGTGTGCTATCGGTAATATAGATTGATAGGAATATGAATCGTAAGATGTAGGCTGCTATTAAGAAAAATGAGATTTTGCTGTTCGAAAATTATGTTATAGATTATAAATGAATGGAACACAATCCGGTGTCACTATTTGAATGGCCACTCTAGATAAAACATTTGGGTCAAGTTTTCTTTTAGCAAGTAGAAATTTTCTAAGGAATGGAAAGGATATAATAATATGGAGATAGAATAATATAAAATGGTAGAAGTCAGTCGTCCATCATCATCATCTGCAACAGCAGTCGATGAAAAACAAACAGACCGCATTAAAAACAAGAATTCATAACCGTCGAATCGAAGCAAAAAGCGATGAAACGCTATCTTCTGCCATCGCCACCAGCTCTCGCTCTTACTCTCCTCTCGCCACGTGTCCCTTCCGAACCTTCCGTATTCGATTCCCTCCCGATAATATTTATCCCTTCTTCACTCCCACGCTTTCTCTCGAGCCTCCCAATCTTTATCCTTTCAAAAAATTCAGAGCCGTTGATTTGGTGGTGGAGAGATGGGTCACGAGGCGGACGCTCACCGGACCAATTTGATGACCATAACTCGTTGTGCTGAACGAGCAGTCCAAGCACCCGGAGTCTCTTGGCGACTTCACTATCTTGTTGAATCACATTGTTCTCGGTTGCAAGTTCGTCTGTTCTGCTGTCAACAAGGTCATTTTCTTCTTCTATTGCCTTGTTCTTGTTGATTTATATTTGTTTTATTATCATGTAAATTTAGATTCTTATATTAATTTTGTTTTGGTTAGGAGAGTTGATTCTCTCATGCAGGCTTTACTTTGTATATTGTAAATCACAATGAAATACACAATTTATTTGTGTTCTATCGACGTATGAAATTGGTCGACTCAAATTCTTGATCCAATACCTACAATTAAAACAAAATAAAAGCAAACAAGAAAGAAGGGAAAAGGAAGAATGGCATTTACACGGTGGTTTTTACGTGGTTCGGCAAGAGCAGTGTCTACGTCTACGACTATATTCTCTGGTTATTTTAGCAGAATCATTGTATGTTATTAATTGTTGTATGTTTATAATGAAATTTTTGCCTCTATTTATAGCGTAAAGCGTTACAATTTGAATACAATTAAAATATGAAAGAATTTCACATTAATTACACTTCCAAAATCGGTTTCCACCATATCAGGGATAGATACCGCCATATCAGAGATTGATTCTATCGACATAAGAATTTGAATTTATTTCCAAGTTTAATGGTTGACTCCTTCTCAATTAGGACCGTTGTCATTTTGGAAAATTCTCTTAACGAACGCTTCGATCTGTGATCTGAAACTTGCCTTAGATGACTTCGAACTGGGCATAAGACGAGCTGGATTGTGGCTGACTAGTGACCCGAGAGCTGCATTAGCAAACTGTGAGCTCGTTTGTACAAACAAGGTGTTAGCGAACTGGGCCTTCGTGTACTGGGTCAATCCATTAGATTAATTCCTTGGACTTTTACCATCCCATTTACATGGTCTCAAATATACCTATAACATTAGCCCCTAGCTCTCAGTGTGATCTGTGAATTGGGAGCTCAAAGCTCATTGGTAAAGTTGACGCATCATATCTTGTTGTCCCGCGCCTTTTCAAATTACATCCCATCATTCAACATGTGGCGACTCTTCGGGTAACTACAACTCGGCACGTCTCGTGTCATGCGTATTTAATGCGCACGTTTCTCAACTAATAGCTCATAATAACAAAAGCTACATCTCACGCTGCACCGTTAGATTTAAAGCGGTTAAGCAACCCCTAAATCCAGTGATTAGGGTTTGAATCTCGCGTCTATATATATAAGTGAAGCCCTTTCATTTTCCTTCTCACTTTGTCATTTTCAACCTCAGTCGCCAAATCTTTTCCTCCTTTTTTGTTCATCTTGCTTCCTTGTGTCAGTTCTTCTCGGATTCCACATTCTCAACGATCAAATTCTTCGTCCTTAAGCAAGCGTTTATAGTAAGTCTTTATAACCGATTCTCGAGTTTTTGGTTTCCAGTTTTGTACGCATTGTGTTTTCTGGATCTAAGATTGACCTATATTCTTTATGTTCTTGGTGTTGAATGTTTGCGACTTTTTATTTCTTGTTGATTTGATCTTGTTAGTGGAGTATTTGTGAACGGTTTGTTGTTTGTGGCACTACGTGTGCGAGCTGTAGGATAATATTTTTGTAGGTTATTAGCTCGTAGGTCATTTGCCTGTAGGTCGAGCCTTCCATAGCTTTAGCGATATATATATATGTGGCATTTGTGACCTGTAGACTAAGAAGTCTCTTGCTAGGAAACTTAGACTTTTAGGCATGGTCTGCTTATAGTGACCTAACAGTTCCCTTTTATATGTAAATGTCTTCAAGTCGCAAACACTGATCACACCGAGTAGGGGATGATGACTTGTCCAGCTTGGAAGAGCTCGACTCGAGAGCAATTCATACTGTAGAAGAAACAACCTCCACAAGCGATGAGGTCGCTGAGGGGTTTGTAGCTCGGGCTGACCCCATAGTAATTCGTTAGCACGCTATGAAACGATGAGCCCACGAAGTGTTTATTCACTATGCTTCAAAGATACGATATGATAAGTTGAGGGGAATAAGTTTATAATTATGTCTTCTCAGGGGTTGTCATATCATGTCACCCACATTTAGCAACCATGCAGCTTATCCTCCCAAGGGGTTTGTTGCTGTCAGTACTCACTATCTTAAGCACTGGCTTAGATTTCCAATCTTTGCCTACCTTGTCTACCTCTTGAATAGACTACAACTTAGCCCTTTTTAGCTTACCTCCAACTCATACTTTCAGCTCACCTCCTTGGTATTAGTCTTTGTGAGAAACGGTATTCCGCCTCCGAACCCCAAAATCCTTTGCCATTTCTATAGTATCAAGAGCGTTGGTGGCATAAGAGATGAAATGCGAGATGAGATCTACTATCTTGCAGCTCGGAAAACTAGCTATAAGGGTCTCCTGCCTCAAGACAGCGCGAAAGACAAATCTAATGTAGGAGATTATAAATCAAACTGGTTTTACATTTTTTGCCCTTCACTCAGAGAGCTTCACAATTCTCTTTCGTTCTTAGCCTAGGTAGTTAGATAGCACAAACCTCTTACGAGCTGCAGTAGTCTTTTTTTTTTTTTTTTTTTTTAACTCTTCTTCTTTTTACCTCATAGACTTGACAGGAGATAGGACAACCCTTACTGACGAGGAGGACGAGATTCTCAAAATACTTGCGAACTCGGACAAAGCGAGAATTAATAACACGTTTGACGATGAACTCCTCAAGGTCCACCAGTTAGCCCCTTCTTTTGACAGTGAGCTTTTGGACAACATGAGAGACATCGAAAGCAGGGTGAATTTGAGCTCGCCTCCGTCTTTGAAGCTACTAGTGAAGTAGAGGCTATCCCGATCCCTCAACAGACTCCGATTCTTGCCCCTCAACGAGCTACAAAGATGGTGAAACTCACTTTCCAAAGGTCTTTACCAGATCAACCTGATCAGCTCGTAGCTCTTTCAGTCGCTACTTCTGTCAAAGCAACCACCTCAGCATCGGGTTCGGATCCTCCACCAGTCGAGGTCCCTACATCGTAGCCAAAGGTGGTTGAGGTTTGTAGTGAGTAAGTGAGAGCTCCTGCTCTCAAGGTTTAAGCGATTCCAAGCAGTGGAGTCAGAAGAAAATCAGTACCTAATCCTTCTCCGGCAAAGCGATGACAAATAGACAAGGATAAATATCCTACGGTTGCAAAAAGAAGGGTTAAGCCATAGGCCAGGGCGCAGCCCGAAGACAAGCCAGAAGGGATACACTTCGATTCCCTCATCGATTACTTATCTGACATCTTGGGGAAATCAGCCACCAAGAACCTGGATAGAGAGGACTTAGTAGGTGAAAACTCATCTGGTTACATAGCCCGCTATGGGCTGCTGTTGATCTCTAACACCTCTGTCTTTCCTGCTTTCTTTCTTTCTTTGTCTAAATACTACGGTACTACATTCCAAGCTGTTATGGAAGCAGTAAAGCAGATGGAGGAAGCTCGAGCTCTTTAGGAGAAAAACAAAACGTTTGAGAAGGAGGGGAGGAAGCTGAAGGATGAACTCTTATTCATAACTTCAGAAGTTGAAAAAGCAATGAACTCGAACAACTCTTTCTAACGAAACTGAAGAATATTGAAGAGGCCAAGAAGGAAGTTGAGGATGCTCATGTTCGTGGGGAAGATGCTCATGCAGCTGCGAGGTCACACTTCACCACCAAGCTTATTAAAAGTGCAGAAGAATTAGAGAAGGTAAAGGTGCAGCAAGCTGAGGCTGCTGAGAGAAAGCTCGCCCTGGCTAAGGAGGAGATTGCCAAAACTAAAGAGGAAGTCGAGGTGTGGGTCACCAATTCTAGAGAGGATGCAAAATCAGAGCCCTTCAGTCTGTTTCTTTTTACTTTGTGGAAGGTTCATCCCAAGTTAGATCTCTTGTTCTTCGGCGAAAAGACGATTGTTGAGGTAGAGAAGTATAAGAAGCGAGCCGTTCAAGCCTCAGTTGTTCCAGATTCAGCTCCTCAAAACATCGAGCTTCTAGATGCGACCACCCATGATGAGACAGCTTAGGTTGTAGAGTTTCTATGTGCAACTTCTAATGATGCAACTCTCATCGAATCAGCCCTCCAAAGCCAGGGCAATGAATAGCTTGCCATGTTAACCACTTTTTCTTTGTATTTTTTCATGACTTTTATTTGCCTCGCTTGCGAGCTTATCTGTAGTGAACATTTCGACCTTGTTTCAAGGATATTATTGTTGAATTATTTTTTCCTCATTACGAGGTTTATATAAAATTGATTTGTTTCACTTCAAATGTATCTTGTGCCTTGTTCTACATTCATATTTCTAACTATTTGAAGTATTTGAATTTCTTGTGAATTAAGAAACAGTGATGATTGTATAGATGTATATATTAGTGATAATAAATCCTGGTGATAACTCAGGAAGTCGTTGATCTTGAAAAGTCGCAGCTCGCAGATTATAACTTAATTCAAAAATACAAACCATTATAAAATTATTACGAGCTATGTAATGGGTCGGAACTTCGACTACCATAGCGAAATGTTGGCAAACTATGCAGGGGGTTGGAGTCTCGCTTGCCATAGCGATACTTTTTTCAAACTGTGCAGGGGGTCGAAACCTCACCCACCATAGCGATGCTTTAGCAAGCTATGCAGGGGGTCGTAACCTCACTTACCATAACGATATTTTTTCAAGCTATGTAAGGGGTCGTAACCTTGTCTACTATAACAATATTTTTTCAAGCTATGTAAGGGGTCAGAATCTCGCCTATCATAGCGATATTTTTTCGAGCTACGTAAAGGGTCATAACCTTGCCCACCATAGCGATATTTTGTCAAGCTACGTAGGGGATTGTAACCTCGTTTACCATAGCGATATTTTGTCAAGCTATGCAGGGGGTTGTAACCTCACCTGCGATAGTGGTATGTGGAGTTGTTAGCGTAATAGCGAGTTAGTAGGTCGGAACCCGTTAGCTTAATAATGTAACTCATGAAATTTGGAGCATAGCACATAATAAAGAGATCAATAGAGTAATCACTCAAAGTAAATCAATATGAGGAATATGAAACTTTTATTAACTTTTGAAAATTAAATATATGTACTTAAAGAGTTACCGAAAGTATGGGCATAGGTGTTCAGCGTTCTAAGCTCGAGGGACTTCAGCTCTATTCATATTAGCCAAACAATATGCTCTATTTCCTAGGCTTTCCTTGATAATATAAGGACTTTCCTAGTTCAGACCTAATGACCTGTCATTGGCCTTGCGAGTTCCAAGTAAGATAAGGCGCAGTACAAGATCACTCACGTTGAAACATCGAACTCGGGTCTTTCTATTGTAGTACCTCGCGATCCTTTGTTGATGAACAGCTACTTTCAAACGTACTGTTTCTCTTGCCTCTTCGAGCAGGTCGAGATTTGTGGGCAAGGTTATGGCCTCGGATCCGTCCACCATATAAAAGGGAGTTTTGCCAGTAGTGCTACGAGCTGTGGTTTTGTAGGCCCATAGTACTTTCTATAGCTCGTCCACCCATGCTCATTTATTCGCTTCCAGCTTTGTTTTCAAGGTCTGCTTTATGATTTTGTTCACAGCATCAACCTAGCCATTGGCTTGTGGATGGTCTACGATTGAGAAGCTTTTAACGATCTTCAAGTTGTTGCAGAACTTGATAAATTGGTCATTGCTGAACTGGGTTCCATTGTCTGTCATTATCTGTTGAGGGACCCCGAGCCTACAAATAATATTACTCCACACAAACTTTTCTATCTTTGTAATGGAGATTTCCACTAGCTCTTTAGCTTCTGTCCACTTAATAAAATAGTCTACTATGACCATGGCGTGCTTCCATCTCCCGCGAGCTGTTGGCAGAGGCCCAATCAGATCTATCCCTCAAATTGCAAAAGACCACGAGCTCACCATTTGCTGGAGATAAGCTGGTGGAGCTCACGGAACCTTGGCGAACCTCTGGCACTTATCACATCTTCTGACTAACTTATTGGCGTCCTACTTCATAGTGGGCCAGTAGAATCCTTATCAGAGCGCTTTCTGAGCTAAAGATAGCCCCTCAAGCATGATTTCCACAATGACCATCATGTATCTATTTTAGCACAATCTCCCAATCTTAGCCATCGATGCATCTCAAGAGTGGAGTTGAGAATCCTTTCTTGTACGGCATGTCATCATAAATGCAATATCGAGCTGCTCTAGCTCGCAAGCGACGTGCCTCCAGTTTGTCACTCGTTAACTTCTCATCTTGTAAATAGTTAAAGATTGGGCTCATCCATGAGTTTGGTTAGACAACTATGGCCATCATAGAATCCCTCTCTTCTGTGCTTAGGACTAGGAGGAACTCCACTGCAATAGCTCTCAAGAAATCTGCATCTCAGGTAGTTGTTAGGCAAGCTAGTGCTCTACATAGGAGTTTTGACCTCGTAGGATCTGTTTCACCTTAAACTTCTGGAAAATATCTAGCAACTTCTGAACTTTCTGGAGATACACAGCCATCTTAGTTCCCCTGGTCTGATATTTTCCACGGATGTGGTAGACCACGAGCTAAGAGTCATTGAAAATTCTTAATTACTCAGCTCGCATCTCTTTAACCAGGCATAGACCTGTGAGTAATGCTTCATACTCGGCTTCGTTGTTGGTAGCTTGAAAACCAAATCTTAACGCACAAAGGATCTTGTGCCCTTCGGAGCTGATTAGTAGAACTCTAGCTCTAGCCCTTTGTTCGCTAAATGACCCATCAACATATAACTCTCAGGTCGGACCTTCAGAACATTCAGCCTCTTCTTCTGCGGGCCCCATAAATTCTGCAATAAAGTCTTCTAGACCTGGGCCTTAATTGCAGATTTCAACTTAAACTCAATTTCAAACTGTGTCAGCTTTACTGCCTACTTAAGTAGCCGGCCTGAAGTGTCCGATTTCTGGAGGACCTGCTGCAATAGATACTGAGTGAGGACTTCAATCTTATGGGCTTGGAAATAGGAGCGTAACTTTCTTGACGCAACTACCAGGCAATAGACAAGTTTCTCCATCTGTGAGTACCTGGTTTCGACATCAAGCAATCTCTTACTTACATAGCACACAGAAAGCTACGTCTTCTCCTTTTCTCACACCAAAGTTGCGCTCAAAGCATGTTGAGATACCCTCAAGTATAAGATGAGTTTCTCTCCCTCTCTTGGCTTGGATAAAAGTGGAGTTTTGTCCATGTAGTCCTTTAGTTGCTGAAATGCCACCTCACACTGCTCAGTCCATTCGAAGTTCTTTGTCTTTTTCAGCACGTCAAAGAAGGGGATGCACTTATTAGTAGCCTTTGAAATGAATCTACTGAGAGCTGTGACCTGGCCATTGAGGCTTTGCACATCCTTAACCCGAGTAGAAGACCTCATATCAATTAGCGCCCTAATATTCTCGGGATTGGCCTCGATCCCTTTGTTGTTCACTATAAAGTCAAGGAATTTTTCGAAGGCTACCCCGAATACGCACTTGTGTAGGTTTAGCTTCATCTAGTAATTTCTCATAATCTGAAACATTTCCTCCAGGTTACACACATGGTCAATCACCTGCTTGGACTTTACCAGCATATCATCCACATACACCTCCATGGTCTTCCCAATTTACCTCTCGAACATCATATTGACCAGGCACTGATAAGTTGTCTTTGCATTCTTTAGTCCAAAGGACATCACTTTGTATTATACAGGCCGCGATTGTGATGAACGAGGTATGCTCTTCGTCCTCTAGGCTCATAGGTATCTAGTTATAACCCGAGTAAGCATCCATGAAGCTCATGAGCTAATGACCAGCTATTACATCTATGAGCTGGTCAATTGTAGGCAAGGGGAAGATGTCCTTTAGGTACGCTTTATTTAGGTCCGTAAAGTCGATGCAGGTTCTCTACTTTCCATTCTTCTTCTTTATAAGCACAGAATTAGCGACCCAGGTTGGATAGTAAGCCTCGCGGATGAATTTATTGACTAACAACTTATCTATCTCCTCCTTCAAAGTGGTGTAGTGTTCCCCTATCATTGGCCTCCTCTTTTAACAAATTGGTTTGTGGTGGGGGTCAATATTTAACTTATGCGACATGACCTTGGGATCTATTCCCACCATATCTTCGCGGTTCCAAGCAAAAACGTCCAAGTTCGCTTTAAGGAAATCAATAAGTTAGGATCTCGCTTTTAGAGTTAAGCCTCACCCTAACTTGAGGCATCTTTATATACCTACCTCACTGACTTGGACATCTTCAAGCTCTTCAACAGGCCCAATTGCTTTGTCCGTGTCTACTTCGCTTGGGTCAAGGTCATGACTCACCTCTTTCTCGCTCATAGTTCCCGGCTTGCCCCCCGAAACCACATTTACTTTCTTTCCTCTATCCTTTATCTTGACAGTATCTTCATAACAGCGTCTAGCCAAGTGCTGCTTATCTCGTACATAGCCTATCCCATTGGGGGTTGAAATTTTGATTGTGGGGGTCCTAGTGTAGGTGACTACATCCAGACCATTCATCGCAGGCCTCCATAGGACTATATTATATGTTGAGGGGCAGTCAATGATTAGAAAATATGCCAGCACAGTAACTTGACGACTTGAATCCCCAAGTGTAAGTGGTAGTCTAATCTGGCCCATTGGAGTGATGGCATCTCTGATAAAGGCGTAAAGAGATTTTGAGAAAGGCTTCAGCTGCTCTACTCCCAGTCTCATCTGGTCAAAACACCATTTGTACATGACATTGACTGAGCTCCCTATGTCGATCATGATCCGTCGCACCTCCGCATTATTGATCTTTGCTCGGAGGACAAATGCATCATTGTGAGCCCAGCATACACCTCTGGCATATTCCTTAGTGAAAACAATGTCATCCGAGACCATCCTTACTTTCTTCGCACGTCCTTCCAATCCACTGTGACTTGTGAGCAAAACATGATTTGCTTCTCGTACATATCGTTCATGCGACCTGTTAGATGTACCTACAATATGAGGGCCACCATGTATAGTGAAGATGGTTCTTACCGTAGGTTCATGTTCTTGCTCAGGAGCTCGCTGGGGTTGCTGTTGTGCTGGCTGTGTTGGTTGTTGAGATCGTTGTCGTTAAGGTCACGGGTCTGCTAGTCTCACTACATAGTCTCTCAAGCAACCTCTCTTGATTAATTCGCTAATGGTGTCTTTTAACGCCCAACATTTTGAAGTATTGTGTCCGACCTCATTGTGATAGACATAAAACTTGTTTCTGTCTCTACGGTTAGCGAGGGTCGTAATAGGATAGGGCTTTTTGAAGTCCTCCATGTTCCTTTCTGTTGCAAAGATCCTATCTTATATATCTGACAGAACACTGAAACTATCATAACGACTCTGATGCTAAGGTCGTAATAGGATAGGGCTTTTTGAAGTCCTCCATGTTCATGCGACCTATTAGATGTACCTACAATATGAGGGCCACCATGTATAGTGAAGATGGTTCTTACCGTAGGTTCATGTTCTTGCTCAGGAGCTCGCTGGGGTTGCTATTGTGCTGGCTGTGTTGTTGTTGAGATCGTTGTCGTTAAGGTCACGGGTCTGCTGGTCTCACCACATAGTCTCTCAAGCAACCTCTCTTGATTAATTCGCTAATGGTGTCTTTTAACGCCCAACATTTTGAAGTATTGTGTCCGACCTCATTGTGATAAACATAAAACTTGTTTCTGTCTCTGCGGTTAGCGAGGGTCGTAATAGGATAGGGCTTTTTGAAGTCCTCCATGTTCCTTTCTGTTGCAAAGATCCTATTTTATATATCTGACAGAACACTGAAACTATCATAACGACTCTGATGCTAAGATCGCTCATTTCTTGGCTCATTTCTGGCCTTCTTAGCGACCTGATGATTTGATTCATTGTTCCGACCTTTATTTCCACTCCTACTATTGCCTTTTTTTCTTTGGCTGGTTGGAACTGCACACTTCACTCTTCTAGTTAGACTTCTTCAGGTCGAAGGCCTCTTCCCACCTGATATCTTTGACAGCTCGCTCGTAGAACTTGCCTAGGTCCATTATTAGAGATTTGTAAATACTCTCGTACAGCTTCCCATCCTTGCAAAACCTAGTTGAAATCGTGATTAAGATACTTTCATCTGATGGGTTCTCCACATTAGTGACTTTGCGTATGAACCTGGTAATATATTCTTTAAGTTATTCATTTTGTCACTAGAAGATGGTGGCAAAGTGATAGGATGATGCGAGTCATTCCTCCTAACTTTCTATGCTGCAAGCTAGGAGACTTTTGAACCAAGTCTGTGGAACGTCCCTTAGGATGGTTGAGAAGACACTTAACCAGCGGATTGTTCGTCTAAAGATCCATTTGAACATTGAATGCATCCAGGTGGTCGTAGGAGTTGCTATCTCTATTGTATTGCGGAATGCTGGGGACCTTGAATCTAGGAGAGAGAGGTTGTGTCTCGATCTCTTTGGTGAAAGGGGTCATCTCCTTATACTGGTCACACTGTTTAAGGCGTCAAGTCGCACTTCAAGCTGCTAGACCTTTTAAAAGAGCTCCTCTATCTGTGGATCCTGAAGCTTTTGTCCCTTCCCGTGCTCGCGACCTGGGGAGTGGCGATCCGGTACATACCCTTGTCTGTCTTTGAGTGAGCAGCCATCTCAATGCGACTTCGCATGTCGTTGGTTATCTGCTTCATCCTCTTCATACTGATAAGGGACTCGATCTTAATCATGGTCAACCTCCGCACGGTAGCTCCCATCCTGATTCACCCTTACTCTTAAACTTGTAGGAGGCATAACTTCTCCCTCTTCATAGGCTTGGTGACCTCCAGCTCTTGATCGTGTGTTAGAGGAATAAGCTGAGTCGGTAGGTCGCAGAACCTCTCTGAATGGTCTTTCAGAAGCTGACATTTCTTCTCGGTGTTGCTGATTAACTTCGCTTGTAGCAACAGTCTCAAATCTAGGCATGTTTTGGGCTTGGGTCTGTGCCAGCACCCTGACTGCATTCACTAGCTACCGCACGGTATTCTCTAACGCCTCTGCCGCTGGTGCCAGGCCAGTAGCCCCTCAGTTGTAGGGATCGTCGGTACTGGTTGGTGAGGGGCTAATGAAGGCATACTCATAGTAGCATCGATTGCGAGGACATGAGATGCACTTGTCATGGGCATGATTGCATCCTCCATTGGCTGGACATCATGTTGTTGCTGATTCGTCTGACTTTTTGGTTGATCGGTCATCGCATCTGAACTCCTGGTTGTTCTTCCTCTTACCATGGCTATCAAAAACTTCCAAAAAAATTACAGTCTGGGTCATTCCTCTAGCGCCAAAATATCGATGTATGAAATTGATTAACCCAAGTTTTTGACCCAATACCTGCAATTAAAGTAAAATAAAAGCAAACAAGAAAGAAGGGAAGAGGAAGAATGTATTTGCACGATGGTTTTTACGTAGTTCGACCAGAACAGTGTCTATGTCCACGACTGTGTTCTCTGGTTATTTTAACAGAATCACAGTATGCTATTAATTGTTGTATGTTCACAATCAAAATTTCAACCCCTATTTATAGCGTGTGGTGTTACAGTTTGTATGCAATTAAAATAAAAAAGAATTTCACATTAATTACACTTCCAAAATCGGTTTCCACCATATTAGGGATAGATTCCGCCATATCAGAGATTGATTCTATTGACATAAGAATTTGAATTTATTTCTGTTATACCCATTTTCTCGTTCGGCCTAAATGGGCCAGTACAGGCCTTATTAACTTGAACAGAAGCAAGGGCCCAAGAGGCCCAAGATTGGAACCAGCGGTTGCAAACCCAGCTCGTGAGGCCGTTCAGATCGCAAGCCAACAACAGTTCCCAAATCTCCCGCGCATGCCTCCTGCCCGCACCTTCAGCTCGTGGAGCTCGCGAGGTCGCCCAGGTCGCGAGCTCGCGGGAACCTCCAGACCGCCTTGTCTCTCCTCTTTGTCATGTCGGCTCCCCTCTAGTGTGCATCACCTGGCTGACCAGAGGGCTTACTCAAGAGATATTGTGTATAGCAAGTCAACAAGGTCACCTACTCCTATGGTTTCCCGCCAAAGACTGTTTACACCATAACGAAGACACATCCGATGCGACGGCTCTGCATTTAATGAAGAGAAGACTTCTCCAGAAGCATTAAATGCAGACGTGTGCATGCAAGAAGGAATGATGGTTTCACATTTAAAACAGTATGGCTGTGTCAGGATTAGTTGAAATAACCATCAGCTGTACCTTACTTTTGTATTTTTTTTATTGCTTTCTTTGTATCTCTCCCCTCCATATATAAACAGGGGAGACCTTTATTGTAGAAAACAAGCTGAAAATACTAGAGAACTGTCACTCTGCCGGATTTTGACTTGAGAGTGGCCGTGGATGTAGGCGTAGTCGCTGAACCACGTAAAAATCCTTGTGTATTGCATCCTTCTTCCTCCTATCCTCATTGTTTATCTAATTGCATTTACTCAACCGCCACGGCCAACATTCCCTCGTCTTAATTAAACCCCACCAACCTTAAAACTTCATTTAAAAACCTCATTTATCACATACCTAACACCGTAATTGTTCCTTAATTACCCTGTTCGCCGTCTGGTCCCTAGAATCTCTGGGTTGACCGTTTCCGAACGTTAACATCTTTTGGCGCTAGAAGGAGGGCCCAACAGCGACCTGGTAATCTCTCGCTAGTTCATTATTCTATATTTGCTCACGTTTGTTTATTATGGCCAGAATCAAGGCCACGAGGAATGTCGGAGTGTCAGATGAACAACCTGAAGTCCGAGAAGACTAGCAGAGCGCCTCACCTTCCAGAGACGAGGTCGCTCAGGAATGGCAGCAGCGCCAGCGAGCTCTAGAAGATACAGTAAGGGAGTTAACAGCGACGGTCAGGGCGTTGGTAGAGGTCCAAGCCCATGCTATGCAAAGGCAGGTGGAGGCCGCACCGTCGGGAATAGCTCACCATCAACCTTAAGAAGAGATCCCAACCCCAGAGGGAATAGCTGCCAAGGATAAGTCACTGACAGAAGGATCAACTCGCTCCTCAAATCTGAACCCAATGAGAGCCAGGAGACGGAACCAGGAGCGAGAAATCTCACCTCGCCCCAATGATAATGGAGTAAGGGTGAACTACGAGGGCGAGTGACACGCGGAAGGAAGTCGAAGGCAGGAGCGAGCTCGTGAGCTCCGCGCAGGTCATGAGCCCGAGCCGCGAGGGACTCCCAGGCACGCAGGAGCCCTCAGAGAGGAAAACAGATCGCGGGACCGTCCCTTGGGGGAGCAGGAGAGCACAAGTGAATGGAACCCCAGTAGGCGATCTCTAACTCAGGACCCGATGGTAGAGGAATTATTGCAGAGGGTCCGACAGTTGGAGGCATGACCTGGAGGCTAGAACAGGGAAGAGCGAGAGGATCGCAAGGTACCATTCACCCGGGAGATCGAAACAGTACCCCTGCCAGCGAAGTTTAAGCTCTCCAATATCCCTCCGTACAATGGCAGAACTGACCCATACGACCATCTGGACGCCTTCAACGTACAGATGGATCTCCAGACGGACGACCCATTGGTGAAATGCCGGGTGTTCCCAGCTACTCTAGGGGATGCCTCGCGAGCTTGGTTCAGAGGCCTTCCAGCCCGTAGCGTCAGGAGCTGGAGTGAATGTCAGAAGAAGTTTCTAGATCAGTACAAGGCCTTGAGGAAGCAGCTCGCGCCCACCTGCCACCTCGCTACCATTTTCAAAGGCAAAACGAGTCCCTAAAGGATTACATCACTCGATTCAAAAAGGAGGTGAGTAATGTGGAAACCCCCTCAGACGAGAGTATTCTGACAGCCATTTCTGCAGGGCTCAGAAAAGACGGGAAATTATATGAAAGCATCTACAAGTCCCCGGTGAATGATCTGGGAGAGTTTTATGAAATGGCTGCCAAAGAGATCAGGTGGGAGGAAGCTTTTAGGGCCAAGAAGCCTAGCAGTCAACTAGGTGAAGCTAGCAGTTCCCACCGCAAGAAAAGGAAGAGCCACGACGGGGACAAGCCAGGAGAGCAGAGGCATCAATCCGCCCATGTGGTGGCGAAACAAGTTAAGTCTGGGCCAAGGAGGGAGCGACCTCGGCATCAGGGTCGATATGAAAGCTACAACATGCTATCAGACAGGCAGGACAGAATCTTTGCCACGGAAAGGAACAGGGAGAATTTCGGGAAGCCACCCCCAACAGGATACCCAACCGGCGTCGGGACCCGAAGAAGTACTGTGCCTACCACAACGAGAAAGGGCACAATACGTCAGACTGTTGGCGATTAAAAGATGCCATCGAAGAGTTGATAAGGCGAGGCCGCCTAGGAGAGTATGTTGTGCAGCCCGCGGGGAGACAACCTCAATATCAACGACCTCGGGACCAAGACCAGCAGCCCAAGCAACAGCAGCCTCAGCAAGCTCCGGAACCCGAGCGCGAGCCCGCGATAAGGACGATCTTTTCTATTCATGGTGGGCCTCATGTGGCAGGTACTTCAAACAGGTCGCATAGGAAGTACATCAAGGAGGCCAACCATACCTTGCTGGCAGAATACGGAGAGGCTGAGGGACCTACCAAAAAGGCCAAAATGTCTTAGATAGATTGTGTTCACAGAAGAGGATGCGAAAGGAGTATGCTGGCCCCACAATGATGCAATTGTAATCCGGGCCCAGATCAGTAATGTCGAAGTACGGGGAATAATGATTGACACTGGCAGCTCGGTCAATGTCATGTACAAGCATTGCTATGATCAAATGGAATTAGAAGCTGAGTAGTTAAGGCCTTCCCCAGAACCCCTCTATGGTTTCATAGGAGATGCAGTGATACTGGTGGGCCAGATCACACTACCTCTCACCCTTGGAGAGTCGGGCCGACAAGCTACAACCCTTACTGATTTCCTGATTATCAGCAGCCCGTCGGCATACAATGTGGTCTTGGGGCGACCTTCCATGAACGAGCTAGATATGGTCACCTCCACCATGACACTAACAGTCAAATTCCCCACTCCTAACGGGATAGGCTGTGTCAGGGGGGAACAGCGTCTGGCCAGGCGATGCTATGAAGACACAGTGAAGATGGGGGTCCGAGGAAGAAAGGTGAATGTGGTCTCAGGTGGCCAACCTCAAGCAGTCTTTACAACAAGGGTGAGCACCGACCTCGATCCTCGCGAGGTGGACCCAGATAGGGCCACAGGACCTGTTGAAGAGCTAGAAGACGTGCAGGTCAGCGAGGTAGACCCGGAGAGGTGTGTGAAGATGGGTAGAGACCTGCTACCAGAAGTGAAGACTGAGCTCGCAGAATTTCTGAAAAGGAACCTCGATGTCTTCGCCTGGAGTCACGAAGACATGGTGGGGATAGATCCTGGTGTTATGTGCCACAGACTGAATATAGATCCCCAGCACAGGCCAGTCCCTCAGAAGAGAAGGCCAATGACCCCAGAACGCTATATAGCTTTGAGGGAGGAGGTCGAGAAGCTGCTAGCTAATAGGTTCATCAGGGAGGCGCGTTACCCTGTTTGGGTCGCAAATCCAGTCCTCGTGAAGAAGAAGAACGGGAAGTGAAGGACGTGCATTGACTTTACCGACCTGAACAAGGCTTGCCCAAATGACAGCTTCCCATTACCTAGAATCGATCAGCTGGTAGATGCGACAGCAGGGCACCAGCTCTTGAGTTTCATGGATGCCTACTCAGGATACAACCAAATCCCCATGAATACGGAAGACGAGGAACACACCTCTTTTATCATTGACAGGGGGTTGTATTGTTACAGGGTGATGCCCTTCAGACTGAAGAACGCAGGAGCGACCTACCAGCGACTGGTCAATGCCATGTTCCAGGAGCAAATTGGAAAGACCATGGAGGTGTATGTGGATGACATGCTAGTGAAGTCCTAGAGAGCAACAGATCATGTCCGCGACCTGGATCAGACGTTCAGAGTCCTCAGGGATTATTGCATGAAGTTAAACCCCTTGAAGTGCGTCTTTGGGGTAGCATCTAGTAAGTTCCTTGGGTTCATGGTAAATAGCAGGGGAATAGAGACCAATCCGAAGAAAATTAGGGCGCTTATAAAGATGAGATCCCCCTCCAGAATCAAGGATGTGCAGAGCCTAAACGGTCAGGTCGCGGCTCTCAGCCGATTCATCTCGAAGGCTACTGACAAGTGCATGCCTTTCTTCGAAGCAATAAAGAAGGCTAGGAACTTCGAATGGACTGAGCATTGCGAAGAGGCATTCCAGAAGCTGAAAGAATATATGGGCCGGGCACCCCTCCTGTCCAAGACAAAGGATGGAGAGTAGTTATTCTTATACTTGGGTATATCTGAGTATGCTCTGAGTGCAGCCTTGGTGAGAGAAGAAGAGAAGACGCAGCTGCCTGTATACTACATCAGTAAAAGGCTGGTTGATGAGGAAACCCGATATTCACAAATGGAGAAACTCGCATACTGCCTGGTGACTGCCTCGAGAAAGCTGCGTCCGTACTTCCAAGCTCATCAGATAAAGGTCCTCACGCAATACCCTCTCAGACAAGTCCTCCAGAAAGCAGATACCTCAGGAAGGCTCCTCAAGTGGGCCATCGAGCTCGCTCAATTTGATATAGAGTACAGGCCTAGGACAACAGTCAAGGCCCAAGCACTCGCAGATTTTATTGTCGAATTTACAGGGCCAACACCAAAGCAGGAGGAGCTAGCAGGTGGTCAGACTTGGGAACTCTACGTGGATGGATCCTCTAACGAGCATGGCTCGGGGGCCGGAGTAATGTTAATCAGCCCCAAAGGTCACAAGATCCTAAGTGCCCTGAGATTCGGATTTCGGGTGACCAACAATGAGGCCGAGTATGAGGCTTTGCTCGTCGGACTCCGCCTGGCAAAGGAAGTGCGAGCTGAGCAGGTAAAGGTTTTCAGTGACTCTCAACTTGTTGTTTGTCATGTCAGGGGAGAGTACCAAACTAAGGGTCAGAAGATGTCGGAGTATCTCAAAAAGACTAGGGAGTTGCTGGGGGCTTTCAAGGGGTTTGAAGTGAATCGGATCCCCAGGGCTCAGAACTCTAATGCAGATGCCCTGGCTCACTTAGCGACCTCCCAGGATGCTGATCTCCTGGAATCTATCCCTGTGGAATTCCTGCCGACCCCAAGCATTGAGGATAAAGAGGTAATGATGTTTATGCAGGTCCGACCTAGCTCCTGGATGAACTCGTTACTAGCCTACCTGCAGGAAGGGAAGCTGCCGGAGGACAAGTTGGAAGCTCGTCGTTTACGAGCTAGAGCGGCCCGATACTGTATTTACGATGACAAGCTATACAAGAAGGGATTCTCAACCCCGTTGCTGCGGTGTATAGATGATGGGGACTGTGAGGTAGTGCTGAATGACATCCATGCAAGTCACTGTGGCAACCATGCAGGAGCTTTGTCCTTAGCCCAGAAAGCCCTCAGACAGGGGTTTTACTAGCCGACTATGAAGCAGGACGTCGTAAACTTGGTGAAGAAGTGTGATAAGTGCCAGAGATTTGCCAAAGTCCCGCTAGCTCCGCCAGCCTACCTCCAGCAGATGGTGAGTCCATGGCCTTTCGCGATCTGGGGAATGGATCTCATCGGACCCTTGCCCACAGCTTGAGGAAATTGTAAGCATGCTATGGTTGCAGTGGATTACTTCACTAAATGGGCTGAAGTTAAAGAGCTAGCAGAAATTTCCACCACGAAGATAGAAAAGTTTGTGTGGGACAACATTATCTGCAGGTTCGGAATCCCTCAGCAGCTCGTGACAGACAATAGGACCCAATTCACCAGCGAGCAATTCATAAACTTCTGCAACGAGCTCGGAATCGTGAAGAGCTTCTCAGCTATTGATCACTCTCAGGCCAACGGTCAGGTCGAGGCTGTGAACAAGATCATCAAGCAGACTCTGAAGGCCAAGTTAGAAGCAAGGAAGGGGGCTTGGGTGGACGAGTTGCAGAAAGTCCTTTGGGCATATAGGACCACAGCTCAAAGCTCAACAGGTGAAACCCCGTTTTCCATGGTCTACGGAACAGAGGCCATGATCCCAGCAGAATTTGAAATCACCAGCCAGCGAAGGGCCTCTTTCCGACCTGAGGACAATAGACAGTTGCTCGCTGCCAGTTTAGACTTAGTCAAGGAAGCAAGGGAAGCAGCTCGCATGAGGGTAGCAGTATACCATTTTCTCGTTCGGCCTAAATGGGCCAGTACATGCCTTATTAACTTGAACAGAAGCAAGGGCCCAGGAGACCCAAGATTAGAACCAGCGGTTGCAAACCCAGCTCGTGAGGCCGTTCAGGTCGCAAGCCAGCAACAGTTCCCAGATCTCCCGCGCATGCCTCCTGCCCGCACCTTCAGCTCGTGGAGCTCGCGAGGTCGCCCAGGTCGCGAGCTCGCGGGAACCTCCAGACCGCCTTGCCTCTCCTCCTGGTCATGTCGGCTCCCTCCAGTGTGCATCACCTGGCTGACCAGAGGGCTTACTCAAGAGATATTGTGTATAGCAAGTCAACAAGGTCACCTACTCCCATGGTTTCCCGCCAGAGACTGTTTACACCATAACCAAGACACATCTGATGCGACGGCTCTGCATTTAATGAAGAGAGGACTTCTCCAGAAGCATTAAATGCAGACGTGTGCATGCAAGAAAGAATGATGGTTTCACATTTAAGACAGCATGGCTGTGTCAGGATTAGTTGAAATAATCATCAGTTGTACCTTACTTTTGTATTTTTTTATTGCTTTCTTTGTATCTCTCCCCTCCATATATAAATAGGGGAGACCTTTACTGTAGAGAACAAGCTGAAAATACTAGAGAACTGTCACTCTGCCGGATTTTGACCTAAGAGTGGCCGTGGATGTAGGTGCAGTCGCCGAACCACGTAAAAATCCTTGTGTGTTGCATCCTTCTTCCTCCGATCCTCATTGTTTATCTGATTGCATTTACTCAACCGCTACGACCAACATTCCCTCGCCTTAATTAAACCCCACCAACCTTAAAACTTCATTTAAAAACCTCATTTATCACATACCTAACACCGTAACTGTTCCTTAATTACCTTGTTCGCCGTCTGGGCCCCAAAATCTCTAGGTTGACCGTTTCCGAACGTCAACAATTTCCAATTCTGATGGTTGACTTCTTCTCAATTAGGGTCATTGTCATTCTTGAAAATTCTCTTAATGAGCACTTCGATCTGCGAACTGAAGCTTGCCTTGATTTGCTGGAGATTTGGCCTTAGACTAGAGTTTAATTTATGTTGTCATCATCTTTGGGTCTTATTATTTTTGGCTTTTTTTTTTTGTTATTTAGTATTGCTTATTTTGGTCAATATGAATTAGAGCTTCTCCAATGAGTAAGCCGTGTGATTGACATTCTATTGTACTACTAGAACATACTTGAATGGGATATGAAATACGCAGTTGTTTAGTCTCTCTGCCTCTGTATCCTTTCTCATCAAAGTTTGCTCGTTTCTCGCCCTCCTTTTTTTTTCCTTGTTTGGCATTAGTTTGGAAGAATGATGGTGGCAGTGCTGTACAAATGGTAGTTTGGTAGCATTTGATGCAAATGATAGTGGCAGCGATCTGCCACAGCGTGTGCCAAGACGGCGGTGGTATCTATGGCAGCACATGAGATGGTGTTTGGCACAGAACTTGTACTCTTGGGATTTTGAGGTGTAGTGATGTCAGACCAGGACAAAATTGTAGAGAGAAGAGAACAGAATTAAGAGAGCAAGAATATAGAATTCAAAGAGAGAAAATAGCTCAATATTTTCACATCAGTTTCAAGTATGCTCTAGGAAAAGAGAAATCCTAATTCTTGATTTACTAAAATTGACGACACTTGAATAAGCATAAATAAAAATAAAATCCTAAAATAGTAAGACGTTAAGTATGCTGATCAAAGAAATTACATCCCAGATTCTACATCTAGCAGATACCTCCATTAGTTCAAGCATTGCTCCATGTCAAGAGTAGAGAGGTTTTACAACCAATATCTTGTAGTTATATTCTCGTGTGTGTAAAAGGAGGAGAATGGGGCATATAAAGCTTGATAACTTGCGAAATTTGAAGTGCCCCAGACTACAAAATATGCAATGAGACAAATATTTGTCACCTATGCTTCCTAGCTTGCAGTGATGAAAATATTAGCTGCTGCAAGTTAGTATTGTGTCTAGCTCGTGGAATGGTATCTTATTATTCATGAACAGTCTTGAAGAAACAGGAGTAAGATTTGGAGGTGGCCATAAATTATTTAGGGGGATGTTATTTTCATAGACTGAGTAATGGATATCATCTGAAGCTGAAAATTTTCTTGAGAGGATTGTGTTTAGCGTTTAGGCATCGGTTCAATATTCAAAGGTTATTGACAATTACTAGATAGTATAGTTTGAATGTGGCGAAGACAAATGTTATCAATGATTATAGACTAGCTGGTTTATAAAAATCTGTTTCCATTCAGTTGAAGCATGTTTACTGGTTTTCCTGCTGGATGTCCCCCAATCAGTGGAGTCTCAGTGAAAAGGCCTTGTGTTTTCCATACTTCTTACTTCTGGATGGATAATATTCTCTTTCTTTCTATAATCATATTTTTTTCTATATTTCAGGATGATCCAAACTGTAAAGAGTGAGGCTACAAAATCAGAAGATACGTTTGTTCATCTTCAAGAAATTCAAGAATCTGTTAGACTCTCAATTTTGAACCGGTTTCTGGATTTTGCTGGTATGCTAGACACATGACTTTTATTTTATGTTTGGAAGCACGTTATAAACATCTTGGCAAATCTTTGATGCTTCAATTTCATGCACATCCATTAGGTCATTTAGAGCGCATTGCGAGTGAGCTAGCTGAAAACGAGCCTGGCAAAGACGGTATGCATTTACAAAATGGATATTCATCAGAACCACCAGCAGAATCATTATCTGATCTTCCTGGAAGTGTTGTTGATCCACATCAAAGACTGTTGATTGTTTTAAGCAATATTGGGTATTGCAAAGATGAACTTGCTTCTGAGCTGTGCAACAAGTACAAACATATTTGGCTGCGATCAAGGTATATAGTCAATTCTTTGCCCTCTTCACTAGGAAAACATTATGAGAATATCATAGGGGATGCATAGTGCTAAGGTCTTGTGGCAACTAATGTTCTTAATACCTGAAACATCTTCTAATTATCATTTAATGCTCAGATATCAGGAGGTAAAAAAATGAAATTGACATCTGTCTGATTTTGAAATTATCATGTGAAATATAAGTATATCATCAAAATGTCACGTTTTCACACATAAAAGTCAAATGATAAAAGTGCAAGCGAATGGCTTATGCTTACGGGCTTCATTTAATATTTATACTCCACTTGGTTTTGTACGGACAGTTAATTTCATTAGCCTTTCTTTCTTTATAAAATATGTTTAAAGATCAAGGGCTTATAAATGAAGGAAAATGTATTTTTTGGTGGATTTGATGAGGTTATCAATAAGCAATTTAACACACAAAACAAAGAAGGAATGTTGCTGTCTGATGGACATACTTGGCAAAATTTGTATGTTTATTTAATCCGAGTGGAACTTAAAGTAGTACTTTTACAGGATTTGGCACAGGGAAAAAAATTTTGTAAGGGAATTCCCAAGCTGTGTAATCATTATAACTCCATTCTAGCTATTTGAATAGGCTACCTGTCATTGGCCTTTCTAAAATTGACAAAACAGCAAGTCTCAGGGGAACAAATCTTTATCGCTAGCAAGCCGAAACAGTTTTGATTTGCTGGTTTCTAAAATTATAAATGAAGAGAAATATGCTCCAGATTAGTATAATTAGTTGAATTGTTTATACCGTAGACAAAAAGGAAATTGTTGAAATTTGATAGGTTGCAATGAGTTAATGCTTATTTGATCAATGTGCAATCCAAAAGCTAGCTTATTAGCTTACAAATCCAATTTGTCTATAAATTGTTCTTGATATGTTTACGTTTTAAATGTAGGATTTTGTATTCACACATGATTTCCAACACTTGTGCGATTCGGGTTTGCTTTAGCCATCATTTTTTTATTTTGGGGTAGGGTTTTGTTTAAGTTGCCTTTTTGACATAATTGTCTTTTTGTCTGAGTTTTTTTTAGCCTTTTTATCTAAGTTATGACAGACTGTTAGAAAGTAATATCTTGAAATGAGCTAATATCTATTGGATCAACGTCTAACCCAAGCAACTAGCTTATTAGGTTCTTAATATTTTGGATATCTATTGGATCAGTTTATAACCCTATAAGCTAGCTTCTTAGATTCAAAGTTCAATTTGTATATTAATTCTTCTTCTTCTTCCGTTTTTTTTTTCATTAATAAAGTCTCTGTTTTCTGTCAATATATATATATATATATATATATATATTCTTATATTTACTCTGTCATCATGGGATTTTGTTGTCATAAGTTATGTCCAACGGTAATCATAAGCAAGTTGTTCTAATTCGAGTAGAGTTAGGTTTATGTAAGATATTTGTGATATCGATTGAGTATTTTCATTCTCATTCTAGTTTTTATTCTCTGTTTGTAGACAACCCTTTCTTTTTTCTTTTTTTTTTTAAATTTAAACTGGAGACAAATTACAGGTTAATTTTGAGTTTTGTAGGTGCTTTTTTGATATTCATCCTATTTGGTATTGGTTCTGCTTTATTTCCAGGAGATCTCATGATTGTGGACAGCTTATTTACTTTTATTTGGCTTCCTTCTTAATGTAGTAGTATTTTCGATTTTTCACTCTGTTTTTTAATTAAAAGGGTTTTAAATGTTTTGCGTGATTTTATCTGGTAAATACTACTTAGCAACATGAACCATCATTTGCCAAATGTTATGTATATCATTCCATTTAATGTACAATAGTTTGAGACCAAAGTACAACATAAATGCATGAATTCTCATTTGTCAAGCGCCTTTCAAATTTTGCTTGCTTTACCATAATGTTCAAAATCCATCTTTTGTCTCATCTATGTGATTATTGGCACATTATATATTGGGAGCTTTGTATATTATCCATCAATAGCTGTATTCAAAATCTCAGTGCCAGTTAGAGGGATTAGATGCCAGGCCTGCTGACAGCCCTAAGCTGTAAGGAGTGAGCATGGACAATATCAGTCTAGCCTATTCAATTCAATCCTACTTATTTATTTGATTAGTTACTCTTGTTAGACATACGGTCATGAACAGGTGCTTGGACAAGGTGTCCCTCTCAAGAACATGTTTTGTGTAATTATTTATGTGCTTTTCAAGTAGTGCTACACGATTTGGCTATATGACAACATTCTCTTGCCCTTAAAAAGACTCACAATTTCCAAGTCACAATTTCCAATCTCAAAGTTCTCTTGCCCTATGCCCTTCCATAGTATTTCTGTAGTTATTTAATTATAACAAAGGTAATCTTTTTACAAGGTATTGATAGCTTGCATTTTGTATCTTATTTTTTATGCTTCGAAATTGTGAATCTATCAGTTAGTTTATCTGGTGATGCTTATTTTTGCCTAGAGATCAAGAGGATGCTGACCTTAAAGATTTAGTGATGTCTTTCACTGGACTTGAAGAGAAGGTTCTTGGACAATATACTTTTGCAAAGGTATAGCTGGAATAAGGGTCCTTGGCTCTGCAACTTAGCTAAGTTGAGAAACAATTTTTTCCTGTACTTTCTTGAGTCCTTACATAAACAATTTTGCATCTTCTCCTCAGGCAAATTTGATCAGAACAGCAGCCACGACCTTTTTGTTGGATTCTGGTGTTCAATGGGGGGCGGCACCTGCTGTCAAAGTGAGGAATCAGTGATTTCATGCTTGGTTATATTCTTCTTCTTGAAACTACCTCAACAAACATTGCTTTTTGCTGAAGTAGCTGTGAAAAACTGATACCTTGCAGGGTGTGTGCGATGCCGCTGTGGAGTTGTTGCACACTCTAGTTGCTGTTCATGCTGAGGTATTTCCCATGTATGTTGTGGGGATTATACACAACAGTTTTTATCTCTGGTTGAGTTTTTATATTTCTGGTTACAGGTCTTTGCTGGTGCCAAGCCTTTGTTGGACAAGACACTGGGCATTCTTGTTGAAGGTCTGATTGATACGTTTCTTAGCCTTTTTAATGAAAATGTATCCAAAGATCTCAAGTCACTTGATGCAAATGGCTTTGCCGGCTCATGCTTGAGGTAATATATAATGTTTTAAAAAAAAAACTGAAACAGTATTAATTCAAGTTAAAAGAAGATATAAAATGTTATATCTTGAATCAAGAGGAAGAAAAATGATGATTCATTAATAGTCAAGGAGGAAAATGATAATAACTCATTTGCTTATTTAGCATAATGAGAGAAACAACCATTGTACTGTGTTTCAAGTTTAGCTTTTAACTATCCTATGGTTCCGCTGCAGGCTCTTGCGCAGCAATATAGCACTGAGTTACTTCAAGCAGAGCTTAAGAGGACTCGTATCAACACAGCATGCTTTGTGGAGTCTATTCCATTAGATTCTGTGCCAGAGTCTGCTAAAGCTGCTTATGCTTCCTTCAGAGGTTCGATGGATTCACCCAGCAGAGCTGCACAAGCAACGGGATCTCCTAGTTTCTCTCCGCAGAGCTGTAGATGAATCAGTTGGTAACCACAGTTTTTGATTATTTGATTTACCCTGTGTGTATGTGCAATTGTTGTATTCTAGTTTATACATTCAATTGAACATAATCAATATTCTTTTTATTGTAATATAATGAATTTTTCATCGTGGGTAGATAACGACAAGACTACGTTAATAAAAATGTCCTAATTGATTTGTGGTCTTTTGGATTTAGAAAACGATGACAGATGATATGCAGTATGTCACTGTTGCTAATAATGACTATGTGTTTTCCTTGCCAAGAAATGCATTTGAACTTACTTATGGTGATCTAACGATATCAAAGCAAACTATTGTAGGTTAAAATTGTTTAATAAAATTGTTGTTAAACTGTTGAGAACACCGAGAAAACGTTGAAATTTTGAAGTGTACAATTAATGCATGATATTATTAAATTCATAACCTACAAAAATAAAATGAACTATCGTTTATTCACCAATTCACAGGGTCATGATTTGTTTGCAGGGTTATGATTTGTTGATAATAGAATACCGCAGCTGCAATCCACGATGTAGCATATGAATTTGCACGAGACATTTTAAATAAGAGTAATCTTAGGTGTCTCTAATTTTTTCTTTAAATCTATATTCAATGATATGAATATGAATTATTAAAATCTTATAGATCATGAGATACTATGATAATAGAGTAATGATAAGTTTGAATGAAAAGTTTAAAAATATATAGTCAAAATGATTTTTCTGCCCTTAATATAAATTAATAAAAATATAATACTACATACTACTAAAAAAAATTAAAATTGAAGGAAAAAAAATTTAAAAACAAGTCTCTACATCAATTAATTTCCATCGTGTTGACGATCCCTATTGGGACAAGATCACTAACAGCCACCCAAACAGAGTCCAAAACTCCCATCACACACTTCCCACCACCCAAACACCCACATTACACTTTACACAACCACAACACATCAAGATCCTCCCAGTACCAACAAATCTACACATTCTCAACAATCCATCTAAAGCAAAAACAATCAACTCCTAAAAAATTCACCAATAGCCCAACAACCCCAACAACATCTAGTAAAGACACTAGAAAAAAAAACCCAAATACACAAAAACAAACATATTTACACCAACCACCATATGTTGATGGAATCACTCTTTTTAGGTTTCAGATTCACACCTACCACTACAACTACAACATCCACACTACCATTCCAACAAACACCGACCTTCATCGAAAGGAATAGAGAACAAAGAAAGGAAGATGGTTTTTCATCGCCGATCTCCTTCTAACGGAAGAGATTGTCGCAATAGGAAAATCAACAGTCGAAGAAGAGATGTCAAACTTAAGAGAGAAAGCAGAAATAACAGAATAGAAAAGGAAAAGGGAAGAGAGGAAAGAGTAAAGGTTTCCTTTACCGTCAACTTTTCCCTTCCAAGGAGATATGCATATGCTATAGCCATTTAGAGACAGCAAAAGCAAAGAATGGCAAGGAGAGAGAGTGGAAAATTGTGAAAAGAGAGAGCAAGGAAGAAAAAGGTAAAAGAAAAGAGTAGAAAAATTATTGTTATTGTTTTTTATTATTTTTAATTTATACATTTTGTTTTTTAAAATCAATTTAAAAGTTTTTTTTTGTTTAAAAAGTTTAATTATATTTCAATTTACCTATCTACCCTTAAAGTTTTAAGGGTTCTCTAACAAAATATTGATGGTAGAAGGGATTCTAAAAATTTATGTAAACTAAAGGGGTGATTTTGTCGAAAAGTGAAACTAGAAGGGAAACTTGAGAAGGACGCAAACTACAAGGGGAGAGTTCAATAATTTCCCTAATTTTTAAGTGCAATTATCCACAAATTGAGCAATCATGTAAGTCAATCTGTCACTTGTTTTCCCATAGCAAGGTTTCTATAGTAATAGTCTACCACATATGAGCTAAAATATGACCCAGCATGTTTAAAAGATCAAACAGTAATAGGAACAAAACAAATTACATGTGACAAGTTGTGATTAATTCCCAAAACAGATTTCTACACTACGTTCTCTGGATTAAGCAGTCCTTAGCGGAGGAGATACCAGTATGACTCCATCACCCCTGACAAACAGAAAAGGAACAGTTCGCCTTGTTGTCTGAAACGGAAAAATAGAAAATACATATATCAGGCAACCACTCCAACAAAATAAAAGATATAAAACTCTATTTTCATCCAACATCTATCTAAAAATTTGCGGACTAGATAGATAATAAATAGTCCCAAATTTATTTATTTTATTTTATCCTAATTAGTTTCATGCACAACAATGGCATTACCATGCATTACAACAAACTAGTGCATGACATTCGTCAACATTGTGCTAGTGAGTCTTCTGGGTCTTTTTCAAAGTTGGACTTGGTCCTCTCTAACAAAATTATTATCTAATGAAAATTTGCACAATTTCCACATAACACGAGAAAACGTATTCCTCATACACAAGGAAACCTTGTTGCTTTATTTAGTCCTCTTAACACATTCGATAACAATTGATTTTTAAAATTTAGCATTAGAAAAAAAAGTTTAAACAATCCATGAATTTGATATGAACATAGAGGCGGTTTTTCTCTTCGAGGAAGCAGCTATAACATAACTCAATAAGAAAATCCTGTCTTTAAAAGACCTTAGAAAGTCCCAACTCCTAATCAGCGGTTTTCCCATATCAAAGCAAGTATGTTTGCCAAACAAGTAAGTGTGACTATTAACTGAAACTCTATAATTATATCTTAATTAAGGCTCGGATCTCTACACAATAATTTAATAAAATGAACCCACGGTTCCACTTTTAAAGCAAAAAAATACGATCTGAAATCCGTGGAAAGAATCTAATAACATACCCGAACAATCTCTTCATAGGTTTCATCATCAATCTCTACAGTAGTAACGACTTCTTCAACATCCCCAAGAATCATATTTAAGTGCTGATCATAAGCCTGTAAAGCCAGATTGGCAACAATACAGAGGAAGATAAGTATCATACTCAAGAACTGACATGACATCGGTGCTTTTTCATTACTAAATCAAGTGATCAAAATTAGCAAAATACATAATTTTCTTCAGTGTAGCTCCCGCATTTCAAAACAATTTATCTACTCAAAAGCGGTCTACTATGCTATTTCTTACATTAAAACCAAAAAACACAACGAAATTTAAAAACAAATGTCCAATTGTTAAACATATTAGCTTAAACTGAGTAACAAAATCAACCTCTAGTGATCCAACAAACAAACTATAAACTAGTATCCTCAATTCTCCTCTACGCATGTGTAAACATATCAGAGAAGAAATAAAAACCCAATTATCTGTATACCAGTACAATAAACCATACAAATTCAACACTCATGAGAGGATAGTAGAACAAGTAGACAAAATGGGTTGCTCCCACAATGTCTAGAGTTCGAATCCTCATAGTTACCTACACAGTCAGAGGCCATAGTTTTCTAATTCCCAAAGATTATAGAGTTCCCTAGTTCAAGGAGAAAACTCTACTTTCAAACTCGGATTCACTAAGTGGGTTAAGATATTTGCTAATTTACTGTTTGAGGACGGTTATGTATCAATAATAACCCTTGGATTCATGTAAGGGTGGCTATTGAAGAATATCCAAGGATTGTTATTATTGAAAAACCTTACCCAACCAGTGCCAAACCAAAAAAATATATTCAGCACAAAGTTTAATTATGCTAAAACCATTCTTCCCATTGCTTCACCAACCTTAGACATGAATGACAAATCTAAAACCTAGGGTTTCTCCAAATCTTGAGTACCCAATTCAGGAACCCTAGATCAAAATAAAGTAATACCCACATCGCTCTCTCTCTCTCTCTCTCACACACACACACATACACACACACACATGGATGTTGTACTTATGAGTGCATATATAAAAAAGAGAAATTGGTACATGAAGTTTGCCACGGAGTTCACGGTCGGATCGGAGCTTGACGTAGATGCGCTCATCCAAACTTAGTCTTATCAGATCCAACGGCTCCTTCACTGCGCTCTCTTCTTCGCTAGCCATCTCTATCTCCCTCGCTTTTCTCTTTCAATTGTTTAGGTCTTTGTTGCTAGTTTGAGCAAAGCAATTACTCGAAGACCTATGACCCAGTTATGCACTTGGATAGACCCACCCACCCGCGTTGAGTAAATTGCACACACCCAACTTGAGGTTTGCTGTTTTGAGACATGAATCAACAACAAAAAATAAAAGAGAGAGAAGAAGAAAGATAAGTACAAGATTTTTATGTGAAAAACCCAACAAGGTAAAAACCACAAGACTATATTCCTTTCTAGTCACTTACAAACGAAACTCCACTAGTAAGAGAAGAATTGAACAACCAAACAATTTACATAATTTAAAGAGTTTTTTAAATTGATAACCAAATAATTAATAATCTTTCTTCAAATTAAAGTACTACTTGTAAAAGATTTACTTCTAAAAAATTTACTATTAAAAGCGCTACTTAGAAAAGCTTTATCAAACATAGCCAAATAGCATAATGTAGAAAGTTACAAAAGGTTGATTGAGTATACTAAACAAAAGTATAATGACCAGAATACCCCAAAGAAAGCCCAATAGTAACAAAACATCCAAACAAAAATAGTATACAAAACGATTCGAGCTTAAAAACAGGAGCACTAAAAGTTAGAGCACCATCTTACTATAACAGCCTAATTGCTCAATTTGTAAAGGAACATTTATGAATTAAAAAGACAAAAATGCCCAAAATGAAATTTGCCATATAGAAGAGTGAGTTTCCCATTCAAAATAAAATAGACATCAATAGTTAAAAAAACTATGGTGATTGTCAAGTTTACTATGGAAACATTGCAAAATCATATCTTGTGGAATTTTAACATGGTATATTCAAAATTCTTGAGATTCAAAAGAAAAAGTTCAAAAGTTAAAAACTTATATTGTCATTATCGTTTGTTTCTTGTTATAGATCATTCTATGTAATTTTAGAATTTTCTTTTGATTTTATGCCATTCTTTTGGCACTTTAAACTAAAACAGAATTTTAGAAAGAAAGTAAGGTGAAAGTAGTCAACTAATAACCTAGAGGGTGTGAATAGGTTATATCCAAAATTTATGGGTCTATTTCAAAGTTAATATGTAGCTAAAATGAAATCAAAAATGAAAAAAAAAAAAAGGAGAAGAGCAAGAGTGGCACAAAAATTTTATGTGGAATTCCAAACGGAAAGAACCTTGAAACTAAAACCCTTCTAACTATTTTCAAATGAAATGCATTATTAAAAATAGATTACACGTTTCAATTATAGCCCCATCTAGCCACTTTTTGTTGAACGGGATACGTAGGTTGACCCTTTTATGACCTAATTTATTTTTTAAATCAAACCCACATTTCTTTGGTTTTTTTTTTTTTTAAATTGGAACCGAATTACCATGTTGTGACCCCCATTTTGGCCCCCCTAACTCCAAGTTTTTTGTTGTGGTCTAAAGGTGGGCGTTTTTGGATTCGGGTTCGGGTTGGGTTGCAAATGCAACCCTCCAACCCAACCTAACCCAATCAATTCTTCAATCCAATCCAACCCAACCCAACCCAATAAACATTGGGTTGGGTTGGGTTAAGTTGATCGGGTTGACAATTTGCTAAAGTAAAAAACATTCTTGTTGATAACAATTAACATGTCTAATAGAAACAAAATTACAAAAGTTTAATCCACCATAAAGACACCTGAAAACCCAAAAAAAGACAAAAGTCCTAATAGAATCCATTAACACAACTTAGTTTGATATCATCATAGCCTCCACAAGCATAAAAAACCACAAGTCCAAATGTCCAATTGATAGCACATGAAAACAGGAAATAATCAATAAACCCACTATACAAACACAACCCCACCCCCAAAAAAAAAAAAAAAAAAACAAAAAAAAGAAAAAGAAAAAAATCAGCAACACCACAACAACAACAACAAAAATCAAACCAGTAAAAGATATAATATTAAACATATTCATAATTTGGCACCCACAGAACACATGCATGTCACAACAATCCACACAGATACAAAATACACAGAGTCACATTAAAAGATACAATATTAAATATCATTAAAGCTTTTCTAAATTATAAATACGATAAACAGTGACTCAGTGAGTCACATCTTTTTTTATAGATACAAGAAACACATACAAGTTCCATTTTTCCTCCATCCACTATCCATTTCTACACTACAAAAATGTTGAACAGCGACCGCCCACTCACTTGAGATTGAAGAACAACAATCCTAAATCAAACTACAAACAACACTTCAAACAAACCTAAATCAAACTACAAACAAACCTAAATAGTACCACAGACAATACATACCAATTAATTGACAGAGATTGGTGTTAGAAACATACAAAATCAGTAGAGTTCTTTGTTTGAGAAGCAACAACCAAAATCAATCAAGGAGAAGCACGATACCGTAAGCAACCAACCACTAGCGAGGAGAAGCACGGCGAGGGGAGAGCGAGAGGGAAGAGTGCGTACGAGTGAGGAACCGGCTATTAGAGACTGTGGAAGCTGGAGACTGGAGGACCACCGTAAAGGAGGCCGTGGATCAGCAAGGATGAGATGGGCTGGCTGACTGATCGGAAAAAATGGAGGAGACGGAGCAGCAAGGCGTGGCCCGTTAATGGATGAAGAAAAGGAGATGGAGGGCTGACTGACCGGCGGCAGAAGGGAGGAAATCAGTGAAGATATGAGAGAAATGGATGAAGAGTGCGGCTAGGGCTCATCATTTTCTTTATATAGTCTCGGGTTCGGGTTGGGTCTCGGTTTTCCATCAACCCGACCCAACCCAAGAATAAATCGTGTTGTTTGAATTCAACCCGAGTCGGGTTTTTAATAGGCATTAACCCGACCCAATCCTATCAAAAATGATCGGGTTGGTCGGGTTACTTTGGTTGGGTTCAAAATGCCCATCCTTAAATGTGGTCGGTTTGTTAGGAATCTTATTTTTATTATTATTATTTTTAATTTAAATAATAATAATTTTAATTATTTAAATTATTTTTAAATTTGAGTGTGACGTGGCAGTTTATGATTGGATTAAATAATTTTTATATGGTAAAAAGACCGATCTACCCTTGTTGAGGTGTTAGCAGTGCCATTATAATATGCATGTCCCTCCAATCAAAGGTAATTTGGGATCTAACAATGATTGTGGACATGGTGGAAGCGGAAGAGAACGAGACGCCGAATCTCAGCAGGAAGGAGAAGAGGAAGCTAGCGAAGAAGAAGAAGAGGAGAGAGAAGAGGAAGGAGATGGCGGAGAAGGAGAGAGAAGAGGAGGAGGATCCAGAGGAGGAGCAGAGGAAGCTAGAGGCGATTATTAGAGAAGCGGAGGAGGAGAGAGAGCGAGCGTTGAAGGAGTTCGAAGAGCGAGAGAGGCTGTGGTTGCAAGCGATGGAATTGAAGAAGAAAAAGGAGCTAGAAGAAGAAGAGGAAGAAGAGAGAAGGAAGGCTCTAGAAGAAGAAGAAGAAGCCAAGAGGCAGTTACAGGTGCGTTTGTTTGTTTATTTGGTTGCTGATTTTGATGCATATTTACATTTTCGTCATCATCAAAATTTAAGTGAAAGTTCAGGACTCTAGATTATATTATGTTTGCTTTCTGTCAGGACGTTGGAGTAACTGTGTTGTTTGGATGCTGAGAAAATGATGTATAGGATAGGTTTGGTTGGTAATTTTGGGAAAACGAAGGAATTGATTTCTGTGACTCCATTTTAAGTGAGTAATGTATATAGGGAGAGAGAAAGGCTTGCTGTTTTGCTGCGAAAGTGTAGGTGTCGATTGTGCACATTATAAGATCCTTTGGATGTAGTATCTGGAAATTTGTTGGAAATGAGAATAAATTTGAATTTGGTATTAACAATCTTTGTAGGGTCGTATTATTTGGTTCATGTGAAATTTTGGGAAAGTTTTACCTCGGTGTGATTTTGTGAAATGGTTTCACAGGATTCATCCAACTGTTGTGATCATGGGATATCATTGAAAAATAGAAATCTGTGTTATAAAAAGATTTTTTGCAATTATTTTTAGCATGGAATGTGTCAATCATCCACTTTGGTATCTTATTGAATGATAAAATGGTGATATTCTTTCCTGTTGATCAAGAACTTCAATTCTTGGGAAGTATTACGATCATCCGATACAAGGTTTTCACTTTTTTAGTATGAACCATTTGAAGACCTATTGATTCTAACAACTGATTTCGTAAGTGCTTGTATTGGTAGTTACTGCTTTGTTTTAGCATTTCTGGGAAGTAATCTATTATTAGAAAAAGTGGAGGAAAGGAAATATTTCGATATTGTTAGTTCTTATATTGCTTATTAAACTACTTGGTATTGTTAAATTATTTTTCTTCCTCTCCCATTATTAAATTTTGTTATTTTAGTTGGTTTTGTTTAGTTCTAAGAAGATGCAGAAATAGGTTGGCTTGGAAATTATTAATGGTTATATAACATCTGGTAGGTTCAGAAGGAGACTCGGTGTGATGAGGATGATGAGTGGGAATATGTTGAAGAAGGGCCTGCAGAAATTATATGGCAAGGAAATGAGATAATCATTAAGAAGAAAAAGGTCAGAGTTCCGAAGAAGGAATCAAACCAGCTGAGTGGAAAAGAGGTAAATTACCCTTAACATTAACAAGGATTGATACTCTCTACATTTTTTTATGTGCTTTCTCTTTTCTGGTAGCAGAAGTTGAAGTGTAAAGGTTATTGTTTGCTTTGTAGGATGTTGATAGGCCTACTTCAAATCCTCTTCCCCACCACTCTGAAGCCGTTATTGATTACAAGAGTGCACAACAGGCATTAGAATCTGTTGCTCGACAGGTACCCAACTTTGGAACTGAGCAGGTATGCGTTTCCGTTTGTATCATGAAAAGTTTGTATCTATGCTGATAGTTTTAATAACCGTTTTCATGTTTGCCTTTGATTATCTAGAACTGTGGTTACTAATCTTTTTTATAAATGTATATGTGGCAGGATAAAGCTCATTGTCCTTTTCATTTGAAAACTGGAGCTTGTAGGTTTGGTCAAAGTTGCAGCAGAGTTCATTTTTACCCCGATAAATCATGCACCCTACTTATCAAGAATATGTACAATGGTCCTGGCCTTGCTTGGGAGCAAGATGAGGGACTCGAGGTCGGTTATTGATGTTTCTCGTATCCTGATAATGACTCTGGCTTGCTTCTGTCATTTGGTATTAACTAATTGGATTGATTTAATTTATTTGGTAAGGCTTTATGAGATAACAGATAAGGTTTTCTAATTTGTCAATATAATAGTTCAGGCTATGTCTTTGGTGATTTTTTAATTTCGCATTTCAATTGCCCTTCTTTGACTTAATTAAATCAGAGATTTATGGTTCCACATCGATGGAGGCTCATGGGTTGGCCTTGATCAGGTCCAAGTGAATGCTATGAGCTATTCTGTGTCCTGCTTGCTGCAAACAAGATTGGTTATTTTATGGAATTTCTCAACTTTCTGTTTGGCAAGGTCTTTTGACTTTTTTGTTTTGTATGCAATCATCTTTTTATTAACATTTTTCCTTTTATATATAGTTTCTCCATTCTTATTCTTAGTGTCATCATGATGACTGTATTTGTGAACTTAATAATATACACTAGAGATTTGTAGAAAAGACTTTTGTCATGTTTTGTACATATACCTAAAATATTTTGGTTCAAGTTTAATTTTTAAGTTCTATGTTTTTCAGTGGTTTTTGTCACATAACTGCATGAGTCTATTTTAGTTATAAGTTTTGTTCGTTAACAACTAGTTAATTGTTGGGCTATATGTATAAATATGAGGGGTCTTTGGGTCTATTCTGCTAATAAAGATTGTACTTCTGGAGGTTTGAGATTTGGCCCAGCATCACCGATTTATATGTGGATGTAATGCGTTCATCTTCACTTTCTTTAGAGTGTGCTCAAGGAGATTTAAAAGAGGATAAAAACTTTAATGTTTCCATATGAATTAATTGCAGATGCGTACTTATGTAATAGTTTTATTTGGTTGATTTTTGTATCTCTTTTCAGCATACAGATGAAGAAGTTGAACATTCTTATGAAGAATTTTATGAGGATGTGCATACAGAATTCCTGAAATTTGGAGAAATTGTCAATTTCAAGGTTGTTGACTGTCATCCGTGCCTGTGCCAGTCTTTAACCTAGACTTTTTTTTTTTTTAATTTTGCAATTTAGATTTGAGAAATATAAATTTGAGAAGCTACTTTTTACCTCATTTTCTCCTACAACGTCAATGAACTCTTTGTTTGGCCTCACAGGTTTACTAAAATAGTATGACAATTATATTTTTTGCATGTGTACTTTTTTACATGTAAAATTGTTGAAGTTCATTTTGTAAGTTTGGGGCCGCTGGACTGAGCTTCCACTTCCCCTTTGTAATAAGTATATGTATTCTGTCTATGCAGGTGTGTAGAAATGGTTCATTCCACTTGAGAGGAAACGTCTACGTTCAATATAAGTCTTTGGAATCAGCTGTCCTTGCTTATCAGTCTATCAATGGCCGCTACTTTGCTGGCAAACAGGTGTTTTATGAAGAATAAATTGGAGTTTTAAGCTCTATGATTTGTTTACAAGTATTCAATAAAGTGCATTTTTTTGGTTGGTTGCATTAGGAAGAGGAATGATTATTGGATGTACAGTCATATTGCCGTGGAATTTTTTGTCTGTTTGTTGTAACTTGGAATTGGACTATAGACTGGGAGGTGAGGCAGACTTCTTAACTGAAAGAGCAGCCTGGAAGAGCAGTCATGTAAACATGCATAGTTCGAATTTGTAGTCTATTATAAGGAACTAAAATTCCTATTTCAGAGATAGATAAATTTGTTCGCATACCTGAATTATCATTGATCCATTATCCTGACTTTGTTTAGATGCTTAATTTTCCAGTTTGTATTTGCTAGATGATGATTGTATATTGAGCTGGGTGTGGTTCTTGCCAGGTCAAATGTGAATTTGTCAATGTGACAAGATGGAAGGTTGCCATATGTGGGGAGTATATGAAGTCAAGGTTTAAGGTAAAACTTATTTCCGTATCATAGTTTGTTATAGGTGTGGGTAATGCTTTTGTGATATGAGTTGTCCTTTTCTTAACTTTAATTGTAGTAATGGAAGAATATTTGTTCCTTGGTATCTTCACTTGATGAATTTTCTTTCGTTTCACATTTTGACAGTCATGTTCTCACGGAACAGCCTGCAATTTTATCCACTGTTTCCGCAACCCTGGTGGAGACTATGAATGGGCTGATTGGGATAAACCACCCCCAAAATTTTGGATGAAAAAGATGGCTGCTTTATTTGGTTATTTTGATGAATATGGGCATGAGAAACAGGTGGACCAAGATAATGTGGGGCCAAGGAAGAACTCTAACAAATTTACAGCAGATTCAGACAGGTGTCTTTTTAAGACTTGTATTCATAGATCTAAATTCAGTGTTTGCCTGTTTGGGCATAAACAAAATATGGTTTATGAATTTATGTTTTGGGATTTATATCTCTTTCATTAAAGCATCCTCACTGAATGGGGCAGAGTAGGTGGATTTCTTCTTAGTGTGGTTTCTTCACTGCTTCTGTTATGACCCTGCTGTTTATATGCAATTTCTTTTGTATGTTTAGTTTTGCTTTGTCCTTTTTTTCTCATTCATAAGTCCATCATGAATTTCTTAATTGTTTTTCATAATAATCCATTATTTAATGTCAGGATTTGATTAGTCTGATGAATGTTTTTTACTTAGTGGTATGAATTAGTAAACGACCTTTTAGGAGGGAAAAGCATTCATGGTTTCCTGATTTACCATCGCAGGCATCAGTCTAGAAGATCTAGATCCTGGGAGATGGATAGTGTGAAAGGTGGTTCTGGCAGAAGCCATGATAATGAAGATGATCTTTGGGAGAGCACACACAACGAAAGGGGTAACAATGACAATAGAAAGAGAATCAAACTTCTTGATGAGAAATTGCACAAAGAGAGTACAAAGTTTAAGGATCACCATCACAGTGAGCGCAGAAGTGATGAAATTCGTTCTGATGACAGAGACAAAGATAGAGATAGACACCATGGTCACCATAGGAAAGGCACACAGCATAGTAGCAGATCCTTTGAAAAATCAGCTGATTATGGAAATGGCAAGAGAACCCTTGGAGCTGATTCTAATGGAAATTGGTTGGGGAAAGACAGGGACACACCACTACACCATGCTCGGACTAAGAAAAGTTTGAGATCCAGTGAGACAAGGGAACTAAAAGATGATAATGGAGATCACAGGAACGGAAGTAATGAGGCTCATGTTGACCTGCAAAACAGGGATAAAGATGGAGAAAGAGAATTTTGTTACCTAGGGAAAAGGTCAAGAGATTTGAGTAAAGTCCCACTGGATAATCATGAGGAAAGCAAGACAAGAAATGCTGCTGAATCTCGTGGAGACCAGTCTGACAGGGATGGAGACAGAGATAGAGACAGACACCAGAGTCATGAAAGGAAAAGCTTAGGACACAGTTGCAAAGTTTTGAAAGTCCAAAATGGATATGGTGTTGGCAAACATAGGAGTTGTGATACTGATTCAGGTGATGATTGGTTGGATATTGACAAAGAAACACATCATGGTCATAGGAGGAAACGTTCGCGATATCAAACTAAAGAGACTGAGTTCTCAGACGATCGAGGTGAATCTGCTCACAAGTTGAAAGAGAATTTTCATAATGGGGAATCTGACGGTGAGAGATCTAACCATAGAAGAGGTAAAAGACACGAACGTTCGAGGAAAAGATCTCTTTCAGGGAGAGAGAATACCAAACCAGATTACATGCATCATTCAACATCAAATGAAGATCATGAGTCCAGTAGTCATCGTCAATGTGATGAAAGATTTGTTAACATCAGCAATGATCGTTGGGAAACTTCAAGTCTGGAAGAACATCCGACATTTAGTACTGGTGTTCAGAGTTCTGAATCTAGCAGTCCAGGTAGATATGATGGAAGAAGTAAATCGCAAGATCTTGTTTTAAAATACTGCTATGATGATAAAATCGACGATCGCCGCTGGGATTCTAATGAAGATGCTTATGAGGAACATCACAACGTGAGAAGTAAGTCCACTTGTGATGATAAAAATCAATTCAGGGGTAAATCAAACTCCGATAATGACCATTCTAGTGAGCTCTACAATGAAAGGAGATCAAGGAGCAGGAGCCAGTCAAGTCATGAGAGGTACACAAAATGCATGAAGATGGAGACAGATTCTGACGAAGAGTGCCATGAACATAAGAAGAATTACAGATCGCATCATGTGGAACATAGATCCCATGGTCGTAGGCGGCATGGTAAGTGAAACGATTTGTAAAACCAGGAAATTGACAGAAGCACCTGCCCAATAGTTACAAAAATAAATTACTCTCTGATCAGGAAAAAGAATAGGCTTGCTGTGAAAACTGCTCCAAAGGAATCTAGAGACTCAGCATGTCTAGAATTGATGGACTATTGGGACACTAGATAATTCTAGTAGCTGCAACAAATATGGAAGCAGAAGCAACACTGTAAGCTATCTAGTTTCCTGATATTGTAAATATATAATGTTCAAGAATGCAATGTTATTGTTTCACTCTTAATGTTTACAGTATCTGATAGTTTTTGTATGGGTAAATTTGCCTTATAAATTGCGAAAGTCTCCAACGGAATGACTTGGATGTGGCTGGTTAGTTTTCTTGCAGTGAATTAATAACCTCACTTCATTCGCAAGGCAGTCTTGTTCAATATGCTTTGCATTAATTTATTTCTAATTGTTCTTTGTAGTTTCAGTTTGGGTTGTATTAATGATTGTTTAAATACAAATCTTTGCAAATTAAGCTGCTTAAAGCATCAAAACAACAGAGATGATTTAATTTTTTACCAAAACTAAAATTATAGGAAAACAATTAGTTTCACAATAAAGAGTACACCTTTTGTACTTTTCTTAGAATATCTAAGTAGAAATGTTTTCATTGAGCTCTTGAGAATGTCAGGGTTTGGTCTCTCCATCCATGGAGCTATCACACTGCCATACGATAGGATGCCATTAGAGTATGTCGTTTCATCGATCTGAGGATGGATGTCTAAAGAGTTAGAGAAAGCTTTGCTCACTTCCATAGGAACTTGTCACCAATTGGCATCAACCCGGGTATGAAATTAATAATATTGCAAAATGTATGAGACAAACATTTGTTTTAAATGTTTTAAGTCGAAAACGTAATATTGTTATAGATGATGTTTGTAAGAGAAGTGGAGAATGCTCAGAGAATTCGTCCCATGCTTTGTTCTAGTGTGATTCAGCAAAGGTTATCTGGCGTGCTACAACCTTCTGGGAGCTTATTGAGAATCTGAAAGGATTCCCGTGCATGGAAATTTTCAGTGCCCTTCTGATTAAGCTTTCGAAGTCTGCATGATTCTGTGGTGTATTTGGGTTGATCGCAAACCTTTGCTGCCATTGTCTTCTCCTCAAAAGAGGACAGACTTAGGCTTGTTTCAAAGCCTGATTGTATTTCTCTTCTTCTTTGAATGAAAGCGTTCTTATTTCAAAGATAAACAATTCAAGGAAAGTAGAAATAATAATAAATTTAACTTCTTTTCTTAAATAAATTTACAGCTCCGATCAAAAAACATAATAATAAATTTACAGACGTAGTTGCAAACATGTTATTAATTAATCCTTAATATTAATAATCAATCTTTAGAATTATCCCATACTAAATATAAAATGACGCCATAAACAATGAATTTATTTCAACAGATCTGAATGATATTGACTTATTGCTGCTTCTGTGCATGAAATGAAGTCTCAAGAAAATCAAAACTTGATATTGATTTCATGCAAGGATGAAACAATTAAAATAGTGAGGATGGAATTGCATTTAGTTCACGGCATAACCAATACGACCATTAAAATACATTTTTAACCACTAACAAAATGGAGACAACCAAAATCTTCTGTTCGAATCAATACAAGCAGCTGACAGGCAGGGAATGGAGGAGGAAATGAGAAACTAAAGAAAGGAACAGAATGACCAGCCAAAACCTCTGTAGCCAAGAGATATTTTACATACGCTAACCAAAAAATTGTGTTAAAAAATAAGGGTAGATGAAAGTCAAGCTTTAAGGAGGGTCTCGATGGCTTCGAAGAAGAGCGGTGCCATTTCGGGGCTTGGAGTCTTGATTGCACACTTGACTCCAGGATTTCCAATAACTGTTGTGAGTTCAATCAAGAAAGGTATGCCCTGAGGGATCTTTGCCGAAAAGTAGAACACATCCTGGTTTGCATGCTTGCGCTTTGCGATGAAGAACATGTTTGATGCTGCCAGCCGGTCCAGGGTCACTTCTGCGTTGCTCACAACTATTCCTGGGAAGTCCTTCAAGACCTCATTTGAATCAGGAAGAGACCTCCATGTCTGCAAAATACGGAGGACCCATCCAATTATAAGTATATAGATCCAGTTACTAGAATTAAAACCATCAATTCATACAGAAATTCCGACATCAAATAGGAGCATGAATTTCTTTTAGCAATGAGTTTCAGAAGATGTAATTGCATCATTTATCTATCACTCAAGGTTAGCAATGGAGCCGTAACTTATATTTTTCATGAAGTTCATAATTCTAAAATTGACACCTGTTTCTTTTTAACAAGAATTACCTCCCACCTTTATAAATCAGTGATAAACTTGATAGTTGATACTAGATCCTTTATGTTGTATTATGTGGAACTCAGAGAAGATGATTACTTGAACATGATTATGAACAAGTTATATTACCTCAAGAAAGCTTCCTCTTTCCATTCTCCCATCCTCGGTAAAAAACACATTGATTGAGATTTTATCATTGAAGTACCAGACAGGTTGCTGATTATTTTTCACAGCAACCTGCAGAAGTGAACTTGGAGGACCAGTAGACACATTCTGGACCAATACCATTGCTAACAGAGTCGAAGCTGATGTTCCGGGTTGTAGTTGTGGAACCTAGGAGGAAAATATATTAATTTATAGCCAAATAATGCAAAAACATAACTAATTTAAAACCATACAATTATTGACTAAAGAAAATTTATAATTAATAAATATAAGGATTTTAGGATAAAGTTATTTATTAATAACAGCTCTTAAATTTATTATTAAAAAGTTCTTGAAGAATATTTTATAACAGGATGTAGGAACATGATACAAATATAAAATAATATAAAAATTATTTAATATGGTAAAAAATTTAAAATTTTGTTTTTCATCCTAAAAAAAAAGTTAATCATTTTGGTTTTAAACAAAACTTCAATCATTTTTAATTTTTTTCATTTGAATAACATTTCATGTGGGGAAAAAATTGTCAATATGAAATATCAACCAATTTTTACTCAAAATTAACCCTGCCTCCATCTTGGAGCCTATATTAGTATTTCTAACCGCCTTTTTTTTTACACCATTGATCATGGTGAATTCGTCTCGAGCTTAACTTTTGAACGCTCTATTTGGACTTCATTTGGACTACATTTACATCAATGAAAGTCTAGCATCAAATGTTGCACAGATTACAATGAACTAAAAATAATTGAAGTTTTGTTTTTGGCCCAAAGTGATTAAATTTTCTCTTCTTTTTTTTTAACGAATGAATGAACTTGTCCCTAAAATCATTGTAGTAGTTTAATATAAAACAATGTAAAAATGATTTAATATGTCAAAATAATGCTCTTCCCCTACTTCTTGATAGTCTTCCCCTATTTCTTTGCTAGCAATGAATCTCTTCGTAACTGTGTTCCATCCAAAGCAAAAACTATGACACATAAAGTCAATGTATCTTCGATCTTGTGTTTTAAATCATTTCAATTGACTTGGTAATTATTGTAAGTCTTATTATAATTAAGTTTTCGATTGAGAATAAGGAGTATTGATGTCTCCACTGTTTGCTTGCTCAGCAATCCATTAGGATCACATCATCCATGATTGACGGCTTCAACCATTAGTTGTAACAATAAATTGCTCTATTCCACAATTCAACGGTTATAATTTCCCCTAACTTTGCCTTTCCCTTTCTCATCTCCTTGTTGTGTTTCTTCCGTTTATAAGTATACTAATCACCCACGGAAATTACTATTAGTTATATATTTTTCAACCTTGAGTTAGCCTTCTAAATTAAATATCTAACACAATTGCTTAATACACTCCCTTTGCTACTAGCCATAATGAATTTTCCTATTTATTTCTTTCTATTAACAATTTTCAACACCAAATGTCAAATGCTTCCTCTCATCCACATTCCTAATAAATATCTAATGGATGTTTCTTTTTATAAGGGGTTTTTACATCTTGATACTTTTACACACTGTGCTTGGTTAACAAATTTTCATCCACATACTATTCAAGATCGTTAGAAAGATGAGAAACAAGCCTCATAGATGGATCCTGAAACCAAACTCTTTGTATATTTTGTGAATTTGCAATTGCTACTTTGTATATGTTCTTGATTTTGGTTTGTTCAATAAATAGGGTATAGATAATTCCTTGTGTAGGAAATTACTAATGAAATTGATAGAACTTTAAAGAATGTTTTGATAAATTTGAATGGACGTTTATGATTATTGTTCAATGTGTCTTAGTGGTTTGAATTACTATAATGAAAGTGATATAAAGAAACAAATGGAGGTATATGACAATTTTGAATACCATAAGAAGGTCTTTGAAAAATTTTAGAACCAATGGTCTGTTTGTGTGATTATTTATTTAATTTGTTACAACATCGTTCAAGCCACAAGATGGAAAGATATGGTATTTTTTCACACCTAGGGACAAAAAATATAGGAATGGTGATAGACCAAATAGGACTGTTGAAACAAGGTACTGAAAAGCTACTGGAGTTGAAAAAGATGTTATATATCATGATGCTAAGGTTGGACAAAATAAGGCATTGGTGTTTTAACTAGGGGTGAGCAACACCATGTTCAAATCAATTCCGGCTGGATTCAATCCGAACATAGTAAATTTGTGGATTGTCATTTTTAGATTTAAATATGATCCAAAAATGGAAAGGAACCGATCCGATCCGAACACCCAGTGTGCGGATTGGATCGAATCAGTTTCCATGTGTTGAACACTTGCTTTCAATTTCAACATGCTTTCATTTTTCAATTTAAAGGGAAAATAAAAATCAACATTGTAATATCTCCTCCCCAGTTTAGTGTTAAATAAGAGATATAATGATGATGAGTGGCATTAGAATGTTGTACAAGTGTATATTCGCCTAACGGAATAATAAAAATCAATTAATTTTTCGGTTACGATTAAATTTTTATATTTAATCGCGTATTAATAAAAAGTTTTCAACCGAACCGAAAACGGATTCAAAATCCAAGAGATGATGCTATGCATCAAGACACATGTTGGGATTGGTATTAAAGAGATTTTCAAGATTTATTTGAGTATATAAAGTGGATTGTAATAAAAGTTTTAAAAATTATAACATTGTAAGACAATTAGATGGACAATTTGAAAAATTCAAAGCCATGGCATAACTTGTAATTTTGTGTCAAACATGAAAGACAATTGATTAAGTGAATTAAAGTGATAAAAATGTGAAGAAGAATGAGGTTGTACATGGCATAACCCAATAGAAAACAAGACAACAAAGTGTAAAAGAAAAAAATTGAGGGCAAAATGGACATTTGAATGGATGGCATGCAATGTTAATAATTGACAAACTTTAGTGGCAATTATTCTAGCCCAACACAAGCTATATAAAGTGAAGAAGTTAGAAGAAACCAGAAGCTGTCAGCAAAAGAGAAAGGAACTGAAGGGGGTTCGGGTAAGCAGAAACAGACCAACAAAACAACCACTTTTCAAGGGTTTCAAGCCATTTTTCAGCAGATTTCAAGCCCTCAAAGGGTTGTAAACAAGCCTAGGGAAGTTATTTAACAAGAATCAAGTGATTTGGAGAGGTAATGATTGAGTTTTCATGATGTGTTTATGTGAAAAGCTGTTGGATGCAGTATAGTGAGCTGTCTTAGTTGTTGATGAGATTTTTATGCTTGATTTTAGAGATTTTGGAGCTCAGTCTTGTTAGGGAGCAAGGTTAGAGGTTGAAGATAAATTGGTAAGCTCACTAGTAGCCACTAAACTTGATTTAAGCATGAGTTGAGATTGAATGGGTTGATGGTTGTTTTGTCATGAAATTGGATGTAATTGTGATGTAATTTTTAATGTGAAAGCTTAAAAGAAAGTTGGTGTTATGCAGTTGTTAGACTATGGCCAAGTTAGGGTTTTGAGGTTTCAAATTGAATTTGTAGGATATGAGTTGTTTGATGCATGATGTTGTGTTGAAATATAAAATTTGGTGATAGAATGAATGAATTTTTAAAATTTCATTGAGTTGGGTTATATGGAAATACTTATGTTGGCTGTTGTCCTAGGATGAATTAGTGTGATTTTGGTGGATTCTTCATGTTTGATTAGTGTCAAATGAAGTTAAACTAGTAATAGAATCAGTATGAGATTGAAACGGGATTAATTGAATAAGTTTGGAAGGATTTTTGGGGTGAAAATGGACTATGACATGGTTGCTGTCCCCTTGGTCTTTTTGTGTGATTTTGAATAATTTTGGATGCTTGAATGAGTTAACAATTGAGTGGATTTAGTAAGAAATAGAAATGAAATTGAATTGGTGCAAATCGGAAACCAATCGGATTATTAGAACACATTTACGGTCAATTGAAAGCGAGTTAATTCGAATGCGTGTTAATGTGATATTTTAAATGGTTTAAACCATTGGAATGATTAAGTGAGGTGTTTAGGTGGTAAAAATAAAGTGAAATCAAAATGGAAATCATAAAAATTTAATAGGGCAAGCATCCGGTTAACATAGGTGAAAACGGACGATTAATTGTGTTAATGCGATCGATATGAATTTTAAATATATTCACAACGTTATGAATGTTCGAATGGTTTGAATGGAAACTAAATGAGATTTAGTGAATGGATGATGTGATTATGCACTAAAAGAAAAATAAATATGTATTGAAATTAGAATGAAAAATGTGTAGGGAAATGGAAAACGGAAGCGGAGAAGTCGAGCTAGAATCGATGTGGGCTATAAAAAAAAATTGTGAGTGTCTTTTTTTTCTTGAAATTGATTTGATACAGTTTGATTTTAAATTCATGTTTAAGATATATCAAAATGATATTATGGATTAAATGAAATTAATTATATTAGTTGCATGGTTATGGAAATTATTTTACATGAAATGTGGATTTGATCAATGAAATGAATATTATGAGAAATTAATTTAAATGAATTGAAAATGTATATGAAATGTGATTTAAAAACCTATGGTACGCCTAGTTATGATATAGAGATCTCCGGCCTGAGTTGAGTACCTTAAGCGTGCATTGGCCGAGTCAGAGTTGTCAGTTGGTCACTAACCCTACTAACAGCGGGAGGTACCCGCATGGAGTCAACTGAGTCAGTTAGTTAGTGGGTCATCCAATGCACCTACGGGATATATTATTAGCTAGCTTCCATCCGAGTAAGGATAATTCTGCTCCGTAATGAGGACAATTCCATTATGAAAACCGGATTGATAGCCTACCCGAGGTAACATTCCAGGATAGCCCGAGTGAGGACAATTCCGCTCCAGACATAGTGCACCATGTGGTACGGACCATCAATGGTTGGCTCATTTTTATACCAAAATGTTTTTATGAATTAATATTGTCACCACTGATAGATGTTTTGGATAGAAAATGGAAACCATGCAACTTTCTTGTAAATTGATTTATTAAGCATGAATTTATTTGTATTGAAATCGATTTTATGGAAATGAATCAAGAAATGAGTTTTCAAAAAAATTAAACTGATTTTTTATTTTAATAATTTTAAAATGTTTTTAAACGTATTTAGGGAGGTCATTTTATATGAGTTGAATTACCAACAAACCTCATGACACTCACTAGGCTATCAAGCTCACATATATTTTATATTTTATAAATAAAAACCTCCCCAAGTACAAGTAGTCTAACAGTGAAAACACCGAACTATGACTGATGTGCTGTGCTGATGATGTAAATATAATATTTTGAAAATGATGTATTTGATTTGAATAATTGCAAACTAAAGTCTGTGTATATATATAATTACTCTGATGTTAATTGAATTGATATGAAAATGTTGACTTGAATCGATGTTTTGAGTGATTTTAAAATTTTATTGAAATTGATGCATGACGTGTGAATTTTTTTTCAATATGATTTCAAATTGTGAATAAATGTGTGTGGTTGCTTATGGTTGAGAAAATGAGGGTCGGAGGCCCGGTAGTTTGGGGAAAATTATTGATTTTAAAAGTGCACAGTTTGTTTTCAAATTTTGCGGGGTGGCATATTCAGAAAAACAGTCGTTATGTTGCCAAAATTTTTATAAAAATATCTTACAAATGGTTTAAAATAAAACGAAAAAATTTTCCCACGTTTCCGTTATACTAAAAAGGGTTAAAAAGATTTGTAAAATAACAGCTTAGCTCTACGGAAATCTTTTAGCCGAATGAAATATCGATTGGAATGTTAACGTAGGATTGCCGGGCAGACTGCCTAGGGACAGGGGCCTGTCAAACATGACTTGAAAGTCCATATCCATAAAATAAACAAAATAAATAAGCCAACATTCCACAACACCATGGCGACAAAATCCATAGTGACAACTCCACAGCGACGGGCGGAGCTCACGCCGATGGCGATAAATATGACTCACAGCGACAGCGAGCTAAGAGGTAAGAAATGAAAGTAGATTCGGTGAACTATAATTCACCGTGAAAGAAACCAAAATGACAACACCATAGCGACGAGTGGAGCTGACAGTGACGACGAGCTAAGAGTAGATTGCTCAGTGGCTGTGCGATGAAGAAGAAATAGGGCTGTCGACTACTGAGTTGACTAATTAAGGATGTTAGGATTAAGGCTTAAGGGGACTTTATAATAAGGGCATGCAAAATTACATATATACCCATGTTCACGAATCGGATCGATTTTGAATACCCCGATATGATCTAATTCGTGAAACGTAATGTTTTCATAATTGGGGATCCGAACACCTTGCCTTTGAATATGTGATCCGATCCGAATACCTACAGATTTGATTGAATTGAGTCGTTCGGACAAGATCCATGTTTTTATGTCCACCCTTAGTTTTAACAGGGTAAAGCTCCCAGTGGAAAGAAAACTAATTGAAGCATGCATGTGTATAGGTTGAAAGATCCAAAAGAGAACATTTGTTATAACTTCACTGAATACATTGTGGCCTCATGTTTCTTTGTAGCTTCAAACCAAACATACTTTATTGCTCAAAGTTCAATTATTGCTCCAATTGTTTATTGTTGTGATTTTATATGGAGTATTTTATTATTGTGATTTTATTATGCTCAAAGTTCACTTCATCCGCATAACTTATCGATAACAAATTTTATATGGAGTATTTATTATTGTTAAAGCTCATTTGTATAGAGTTTGCTCCACTTGTTTAATCGCCTTCAATTGACATAATAAACAAATCACTCTATGCAACAACTTAACAAGAAATATGAAATAGATCATTACATGCAATAACTCAAAAAATCAAACTTCCATGTACACCCAATAAACAAGAAACATATTACATGCAACCCCATGGTCACTTAACCAAAAAAACCAATATACCCTGAAATATGCAAAACAAAAAGCACCCCTTACAACCTAAACACAAATTGATATGAAAAAAAAAGAGTACTATGAGCCTATTCCAGGAGAAAAAAAAAAAAGAACATATGAAATCTAAAAAATTTTGGGGGTAAGGCAAGATTTCATATAGGTTTTTTAATTCATACCTAAGGGTTAAAAAATTCATTAAAATACATTAAAATTCAATTCCTATAAAATCATTGATTTTTTAAATATATTTAATTTATTTGGATTTTTTAAAAATCTGAATTGAATAAACTAAAATTTTATTGGAATCTTTATAAACCTGAATTAAATACAACCCGATTTTTAAAACTCTTTAAATTCCAATAAACTCCTAAGTTGAATGTGCTCTCCTAGCAAATGCGCTTAGGGATGTAAACACAATAAAAAAGAAATATAAGCACCTAATAGCAAAGAAAATCTCATTAGAATCAAACAAGATAAAAATACTATAAGATTTAAAAATTTAGATTTCCTCGAAGTCCACCACCTCATCATCTTCAACAATCAACACAGAAAAGTACAACAATCTACTTCAAAAACATTTTTGTGGCACGAGGCTCTCGGTTCACGTTACAATATGTCATCTTCAAACGATTAATTGCAAATAATTCATATCATTTTCCTTTTTTTTTTCTCTCTCTCTGAGTGGGGGTGTATTAAATCTACGTTTCATTAGAAAATAAAAAATTTTAAAAATTCGAGCATATATAACTTTATGACATTTTAGAAGTTTGATTTAAAATTTATTGAAATTAAAAATATACAATTTTAAGTAAAAACTTGCCCAAATAATGGAATTATGATAAATTTTCAAGTGAGATTCATGATAATAATATTTACTTCAAGTCTTACTATAACCATTCACCCACAAGAAGTTATAGATTGAGGGTTAATTTGGTAATGTTATAACTTTTAAAGTAATCATAGGTTGTTGTATTGGAGAAATAACGTGTAGTAAAATTGATCAATTAGTTTTTGGTTAATTATGTTATTATAGGTAGTTGTGTTGGAGAAATAATGTATTGTAAAGTTGATCAATTAGTGTTTGGTTAATTATGTTATTAAAACTTAAAAGCAGTTTATATATGGATGATACATTTCATTTTAATTGTTGTGATTTTATTAAATACCTAAAATAAATATAAAAATAAATTATTTTAATTTATATTGAGGATAAAAATATTTAATATAATTAAATTTGGGATATAAATATCTTTTTATTAAAATTAATGGGTATGCTTTGACTTTTTAAAATTAAAATTCTTAAAACTGTTGCAAGTTTTACCAAACCCCTTTTTATGTCAAAAATTATTAAATAATTATATTTTAACTTTTTAAAAATAATACCAAATGGGCTTGAATATAATTTGTAAATTATAAGATAATTACTTTCCTTTTAAATTTAATATTTAATGGATTAACGGTCTATTAAAATTCATTAAAATTGATTTTCATACCGTTTGAAAACTTATTACGGTACATATATGACACCTTGTCTTCTAGAAATGGACATAATAGAATTTGAATCTTTATCACCTTAATGGTCAGGACTTATATAACCATACATGTATTTGGGGTAGTAATTGTTGACACAATTCGATGCTATCAAATGTGTTAAGAAATAAACCTTCCAAAACACTATATTAATAAAGTGATAAAATAATGCGAGAATAATAATGACATAAAATAGACCAAAAAAAAAAAAAAACACAAAATTTATATGGTTCACCCAAAGTAGGCTACATCCACGTAGCCACTGCAGATCTTCACTATAGAGAGAAAATAACAAGTGTTTACAAACATTCAAATCTCACAACTCAAATCTCAATTACACTTAAAAGAATAATAATTCTCTAACACTCAAAAGAACCTCACTTTTTACTAAAAGAATTACACCACAATTTTTTCTCTCAATTGTGGGATGAATGAAACAATAAGAGAAGAGGCTTTTATATAGGCACCTCTAAGCTCCTCATTAATTACCATTAATGTACTTCCTTTTTTAATCATGCATCAACTATTTTATATGTACTCTCAAAATTTTTCACTACCAAAACTGAGTTTCCTTATTTGTCAATTTCCAAAAACATAAAATTATTGAATTTCCTTATTCTTTATTGCCAAAACAGAAATTAATAAATTTCCTCATTTTATGGATCCATTCTTTTTAGCAATCTAACAATCTCCTACTTGAAGATTTACTTTAGCCATGTCTTCACAAAATTAATCTAGTAGCTCATATCTTATTTTCTACACTTGCAGGCTAACTAAAGCTGAACATATCTTCAGTTTGTCTATTGTCACCATTTTTGTTATCATATCTGCAAGGTTTTCATTTCCATAAATCTTCTCAAACCTTAGAGTTTTGTCCGCTAAAAGAGATTGAATGAAATGATACTTCTTCTGAATATGCTTCGTTGTGGCATGAAAAGATGGATTCTTTGCTAAGTGGATCGCACTCCGACTGTTAGAATAAAGAATATAATCCTCTTGTTTCTTTCTCAGTTCTTCCAAAAAACCTTGATGTCAAATAATCTCTTTACCGGCTTTTGTAACTGTAATATATTCTGCCTCGGTAGTAAAGAGAGTTACAACTTTTTGCAATTGAGAAACCCAACTCACCGCAATTCCTCTAAAAGTATACACATATCCTGTAGCACTCTTTCTATTGTTGACATCTCCGACTAGGTCAGCATCAGTAAAGCCTTCTAGTTTCATATCTTCACTTTTAAACTAGAGTGCTATTTTTATGGTACTTTGTACATATCTGAGGATCCATTTAACTGCTTCCTAATGCATCTTGCTAGGATTGTTCATATACCTACTCACCACTTCTACTACTTATGTAATATCTAGTCTGGTATAAACCATGACATATATCAAACTTCCAATGACTGAAGTGTAAGGAACCTTCTTCATATGATCATGTTCTTCTTCAGTCTTCGGTGAATTATCCTTAGAAAGTTTGAAATGGGCACCTAAAGGAGTGCTCACTGGTTTAGCATTCTGCATGTTAAATCTGAAGAGTACTTTGTTGACATACTTTGTCCGTAACAACATCAAAGTTCCTGATTCTCTACCTCTTGTAATCCTCATTCCAAGAATCTGTTTCACAACGCCAAGATATTTTATTGCAAACTACTTTGACAATTCTTGCTTTAAATTACTTATCTCTTACATATTAGAACCTACAATAAGCATATCATTTACATACAAAAGTAAGATGATAAAATTATTGTCAAACCACTTAATATAACAGTAATGATCTGCTTGACATCTTGTGAAACCACTACTATACCAGTATCTTGAAGCCTATTTCAGACCACACAGACTCTTTTTAAGCTTGCACACCATGTTTTCTTTGTCTGCTACCATAAAGCCTTCTGTTTGCTTCATAGAAATTTCTTCTTCTAAATCGCCATGAAAGAATGCTATCTTTACATCTAACTGCTCAAGATGTAAATTCTCTGCAGCTACCATCTTTACCAATCTGAGTGTTGTCAATTTTACTACTGGAGAGAAAATCTTAGTGTAGTCTATGTTTATCTTCTGATGAAAACCTTTGACCATCAGCCTAGTTTTGTAACACTTGTTTCCATCATGCTCTTCTTTGATCCTAAATACTCATTTGTTATGTAAAACTTTCTTCCTTTCTTGTAGTTTAGTCAATTCTCATGTCTGATTTGACATTAGTGAGTCTATCTCATCTTTCATATTAGACTTCCACTTAACCGAATCTTCAACCTGAACTGTTTCATCATAACACTCTAGTTCTCCATTGTCAATCAATAGTAAATAATGCAAAGAAGGTGAATAGCATTGTACAGTTTAGGAGTTCCAGAGGAACGCCTTACTTCTACTACAGGAATATGCGGTTCTCCTTGAGAGACTTCATTTTCAAGACTCTGTTGGTCCCTTGATTGCACTTTCTTCTCAAAGTTCTCTTCAAACTCAACAAACTCCTTTTTTTCAGCTTCAACTTTTGAGCTAGTAGATTATGTAGATAATTTATCTTTTATACATTGCTTTCTCATTAAAATGACATCCCTACTTCCAATGATTTAATTTTCAAAATCCCAAAATCGGTAGCCAAATTCATCAATGTCATAACCAACGAAAGCATATTTCTTGGACTTCGGATCGTGCTTGCTCCTTTCAGTTGAGTCAATATGAATATACGAAATACAACCGAATACTCTCAAATGTGAAAAGCTTACCTCTTTACCAGTCCATGCTTCCTTAGGTAACTTCTCTTTGAGAGACACAGTGGGCTTATAGTTGATAAGATAGGCCGCTTTGTTGATAGCTTCAGCCAAGAACATCTTAGGTAAACCTGCATGTATTCTTATACTTTTAGCACGTTCATTTAAAGTTTAGTTCATATGTTCCGTTACACTGTTCTGTTGAGGTGCCTCGAGAGTAGTTTTTTCCAGCTTAATTCATCAATGTCATAACCAATGAAAGGACATTTCTTTAATTTCGGGTCGAGGTTGCTCATTTTAGATGAGTCATTATGAACATATGAAATACAACCGAATACTCTCAAATGTGAAAAGTTTACCTCTTTACTAATCTATACTTAATCAGGTAACTTCTCTTTGAGAGGCACAGAAGACCCATGGTTAATAAGATAAGTCGTTATGTTGACGGCTTTAGCCCAGAGCATCTTAGGTAAGCTCACATGTATTCTCATACAATATGAACATACGAAATACAACTGAATACTCTCAAATGTGAAAAGTTTACCTCTTTACCAGCCTTTAATTCTTCAGATAACTTCTCTTCGAAATACATAAAAGGCCCATGGTTAATAAGATAGGCCGCCATGTTGATGGCTTCAGCCTAAAACATCTTGAGTAAGCTTGTATGTATTCTCATATTTCTGGCACGTTCATTCAAAATTCTGTTTATAACCCCGCTACACCGTTCTATTGAGTTGTTTTGGAAATAGTTATTTTCATCTTAATTTCACTGGTTGTACAAAACTTCTTTAGTTTCTCGTCCCTATACTTTTTTTCATTGTCAGACCTCAACCGCTTTACTTTTAAGCTCGTCTCGCTTTTTACCATGACTTTCCATTTTTTGAAAACATCACACACCTCAGAATTTTTTTTCAAAAAATAAACTTATACTTTCCTTGTCGAGTCATCAATAAAGGTGACATAGTACAATGAGCCTCCAATTGGTGGAACTGGTAATGGTCCCCACACTTTTATATGAACCAGTTCTAATTTCTTTGCTTTAGGTGGCTTGTCGATCTTTGAGAAACTGACCATTTTCTGTTTATCGAAAATACAATCCTCATATAAACCAACATTTACATACTTCAGATTTGACAACTTCACATTCGATTAAGAACCTTCAATCATTTCTCTCTCAAATAACTGAGTCTCTAGTGCCATATTTTTTACTTGTCATCTAATTCTGCAACTGCTGTGATATTTTTCATGTTAGAAAAAACATAGAAAGTACCATTCTTTTTTTTCACAAGCTATGACCATAGCTCCCTTAGTGATTTTTCATCCATTACCTACAAAGGTTGTTCAATAAACTTCTTGATCAAACTGACCCATCGAGATTAAATTTCTTTTCAGACCAGGAATAAATCTCACATCTTCAATTTTCACATAATCTAATTTGGTAGCTTCACTTTGATATCGTCTTTCGCCACAATCTTTAAGGTCTCATCATCATCAAGATGAACCTTTCCAAAATCATTATTGATATAATTCCTCATGATTTCTCCATGCGAAGTATAGTGAAATGATGTCCTAGAATCCAAAATCCAAGATTCAATTTGATTATTAATATTTAGGATTAGAGCGTTTCCATTATTTTTGGCCATATTTGTGGATTCTTTTACACTGTCATTGTTTTTCTTCAGTGTTTTACAATTCTTATTCAAGTGACCGCTATTAAGCTGTACTTTTTCTTCTCAAATCTAGACTTACTCCATCTTGATTTTGATCTGCTTTGATTTGAGTTTCTGTCATTAGATCTACCTTTGGATTTTGTGTTATAGGCAAAACTTGATGTTTCTCCTAATTCTCTCCTGCGTATCTCTTTGCTTAAAATTAGGTCTCAAACATCTTTAAATATCATCTTCTTATTCCCAGAAGAATTACTCACTATCGTCACCATCGCGTTCCAACTTTTCAGTAGAGAAGATAGAAAGATTAACGCTCGAACTTCACAGTCGAAATCGATTACCACCGAACTTAGTTGTGTTATTGTCGCACTAAATTCGTTGATGAAAATAGCTACTAACGCGCCTTCTGTCATTCGCAAATTGAACAACCGCCTTATCAAGTGCATTTTATTTGAAGTAAATGGCTTCTTATACATGTCAGAGAGAGTAGCTATAAAAACTTTCGTGGTATTCTCTTTCACTATATTGAAAGCGACATTACGAGATAACGTCAATCGGATAATACCAAGCACCTGCCTATCCAGTAGAGTCCAGTCTGCATCTTTAATATATTCTAGTTTTTCCTCAAAAAAGGCAAATGCCTTCTGATATAGATAATATTCGATTTACATCTTCCAAAAACTAAAATCTTCATCATTATATTTCTCAACTTTGATACTTTATCCTTCGTTTGCTGTCATCGCTCCTATTCAAATCTAATTCCACAGGATTTCTGCAAAATGTTGTAAAATTCCATCCGGAGCTTTAAATTGCTAAAAAATTCCCAAGAAATATTGAAAGGGTTATAATGGTCTCACTTAAAATCCAACCTCCTTAGACAAAATCATAGAAAAATTCTCATAAAAGACCGAAAGGGTTATAATGGTTCCACTTAAAGTCCAGCCTCTTTAAACAGAATTTCTTTAGGCTACCACCAAGCTCCTAGAACATAGCCCAAAAAAATACTATGCATAGGAATAGTAACTCTACAAAAAAAACTTGTAGAATTCACAACCTGAGCTCTGATGCCAATTGTTAGGAAATAAACTTTTCAAAACACTAGATTAATGAAGTGATAAAATAATATGAGAATAATAACGAAATAAAACGGACAAAAAAAGAGAACATAAAATTTATGTGGTTCACTCAAAGTAGGCTACGTTCACAAAGCTACTACAGATCTTCACTATAGGGAGAAAATAACAAGTGTTTACAAACACTCAAACCTCACAACCTAGATCTCAATTACATCAAGAGAATAATAATTCTCTAACATTGAAGAGAACCTCACTTTTTACTCAAAGAGCTACATCACCTTTTTTTCTCTCAATTCTTGGATAAATGAAATAATGAGGGGAGAGACCTTTATATAGGCACTTCTAGGCTCCCCCTCATCAATTACCATTAATGCACTTCCCTTTTTAATCAGGCATCAACTGATTTATCTGCCCCTTTAAAATTCTCCACTGTCAAAATTGAGTTTCCTTATTCATCAATTTTCAAAAATAGAGAATTATTAAGTTTCTTTATTCTCTATTGCCAAAACAGAAATTAGTAAATTTCCTCATTTTGGGGATGCCTTTTTTTAGGAATCTAACAAAGTGAAATTAGTTGATTTGCGTTAGACTTTACTGAGTTTGATTCCTGACGGCCAACATATTAAACTCGTTAAATAAACTAGCCACGTTTACATTTGTTTTCCTCCTAAAATTGCTAATTCATTGAATGTAATTAAATATTAAATATATTATTTTAAATAATATCTTTTGATAAGTAGATTTAATTTTTGCATCAAATAGAAAAATTAAAATTGTTTTTAAAATTTTAAATAAATAATTAGGTTAATGGAATTATATTTCTTAACATAATCAATCTATTACCTGTACATTTCAATAACACCAAAAATAAGATCTAGTCTATTACATGCACATTTCAATAACACCAAAATAAAATCTGACTTGCTTTGAGAAAAATCAAAACCTCTCAAATGTTAGTAAATACTCATACAATTTCTCTAGATCAATGCAACTTAACTTTGATCACCCGTAAGCCTCCAATTTTTATAGCAACTTCAACATATAAACAATAATTCAAGGATAAAAATTAACGGATAATAAGATAGATTTAATTACAATCTAATCCTATTTTGAACCCAATATCTATATAACATATTTATTCAAATTCAAAAAACTAACTAATATTATCAAAATAAAAATATGATCCTAAATTTAACATAAATTTACAATTCAAACTTATTTAATTGATTACTAGATTCTATTTGAGATAAGCTAAGAGCATCTCTAATACTCTCATAAATCGTAAAAAAATGAAATGCCACATAGGATTAATAAACATTCTATTAAAATAGACTTCTCAAATGCAACCATCAATATTCACTATTGAGCTGAGATAATAGAAAAGAAAAAAAAAAAATGACACTATCAATATGACTATTTATTTTTAGGTGGTTTGTGATGAGAACAAAGAAACATCACCAAAGGATCCATTGCATATTCCAGTTGGGTCAATTATAAGGGCAAGGGCTAAGAAATTCAAAGAAGCACTTAATTGATTGATTCAAGAGATTTGAGCTGATTCTAAAATGGTGAATTCCAAGATGGGCCCAAAAGAAGATCAAGGCCTAATCAATTTAATTAAAGTAATTGGTGGGGCTAATTATAGTTAATTGCTTGCTAATCAAGACTTTCCAATATGGAGCTAATTCTTGGTCATCAAGACTTTCCAATATGGAGTTGATTTTCTTGCCAATTTTGTCAAGACAATTAGTTGTCAATTTTAGTTATTTATTTTGCTAATTGTAAGGGCTTAATTGCCTAATTAATTGTTTCATTTTTATTTAGTATTTTGAACTATATAAATCAATGTAACCCGAAAGGGGAATTCAATTGATGAAGAATAATATTAGTGAGAGTATTCTCTTTGGTTCTTCGTAGAACTTTTCGAACTTATCAGGATTTTCCTGTGACATTCATCATAGACTTATCAATCAATTCTTCCATCATTGATTGTGGCGTCTTCACTATACCAAGGTTCTTGCTTCCATATAAGCAACGGGTCTAGGTTTTCCATACAAATCTGATTCTAGACGATTTTGGATCCTTACATGATTCACGGGTTTCGTCACTTCTTGGCGTGGTTCGTATCAGTTTGTTGGATAGCTTGACTCGACAAAGTGTGGTTGTTAATTTGATTAAGGAAAGTTTTGAGGTTAAAAAAAAAAAAAAAATCTCGCCTAATCTCTCGCCTCAACTCTTATCGTGCCTAATATCTTGCCTTCGTCGGATCTTCGACTCTTAGAATTGTCACCTCATCATCGATGTTTTTCAAGGTGCAGAGTGAACTTACCGGTTTGAATCGGAGGAACCGGACCTATGCCACTCCTACCGCACATCTCTCACCTCCACCGCATTTTCGGCACTCAGTATTGTCGTCTCATCATTGCCATTCTTCAAAGCGTTGAGTGAACTCATTGGTTTGAATCAGAGGAACTGGAGCTACACCATTCTTGCTATGCCTAGACTCTCGCCTCCATTACATCTCTAGCTCTCATAATTGTTGCCTTATTGTCTCTGTTCTTCAAGGTTCTTCTACTCTTATTCTTCTTCTTTCGGAGATGGTAGCAGCAACAATGGTTTGATTGTCGAAGTCTTCTACTCTGCTTTTCCTTCTGCTCTGATTCTTTCTTTCTTTTTTTTTTTTTTAAGTTTTGAGTTTTTAATGTATTTTTTTAATGGTATTCTTATAGTTTGAACGAAAATTTTCGAATTTATTATTATTTTATTGTTTATTGTTCTAATAGTGTTTAAAAGATGGCATAATCACTCGAACTTCTAGAATTTGTTACCTAAGAGTATGTTTGGTACATGAAATTTGGGATGAGATTAGAATTCATTTTTTTCCATTCTCTAATATCTCATATTTGGACCCACTGATGGGAATGGATATTTCATTCCCAAGTCCTCTTCCATTCTCATGTTCATGGGATATTTTATTTCCAACCTTACCCATATCTTTCCAAAATCCAATGTTCACGGGATTCTTTTTTTTTTTTTCATTTCATCCTCTCTCTCTCCCCCCCCCCCCCCCCCCCCCCCCCCAACACACACACACACACATAAAAAAAAAATCACAACTTCTCTCTCCCTCATATCTACAATGCCAGCCCACCACCACCACCGCTCTTCATTTCTCTCATCTTCTCCTCCATGCAGATGAACCAGCTCTACCATCTCTTCTTTTTCTTCTTTTTTTTTTTTTTTCCTCTTTTGAGTTAGGACCTGGTTCTGGGTTCGTCGAACCAGAACGCAAACTCAGTTCTGGGTTCGTCGAACCAGAACCCAAACTCAGTTCTGGGTTCGTCGAACTAGAACCCAAACCCAGTTCTAGGTTCATCGACGAACCCAAAACCATTGACGATGGATCCAAAACCATCTGGTACTAGGTTCAAACAGTTTTGAGTTTTTTTTTTTTGTTAGAGGAGGAGGGTTAATGTTTTGCTGTTGTTGATGATGTTATTGTGGAAGATGCTGATGGTAATGAATTAGATGGATGATATTGATAAACTATGGGTTGATGATGTTGAATTGTGAGAGATGATGATATTGATTAACTGTGGGATTTGATATTGATGAATTGGGGGAGATGATGTTTTGTTTTTTTTTCCCCCAAATTTTTTATAAAATTAATTTTATATAATAAAAATTTAAATTAATTTTATTTCAAACCAATCCCAACCTATACCAAACATGATAGAGCATAATTTTTAATCCAATCTTAAATTCTACCAAACATAGGACGGTGAGTTTTCATTCCAATCAAATCTAACCAATCCATTCTAATCAAATTTATTTCATTCCAATCCAATTCCGCATACCAAACGAAGCCTGAATGACATTTTTTTTTTTTGAGTTTTTAATGCACCTTTTTGTTATACAAAGTTGAAAAACTTAAAAAGTTTCCATTTGTTTTTATTTTTATTTCTGGTGATTGAGTTGATTTGATTGTTTAATTGGTTAAACATTGAAGCCAAAGACTAGACATCGAATGTAAAATTTGAATATTTGTAGCATTACGATGGTTTAAATTGAAATTTTTTTAAAGTTTTATGGCTTAAAAAAAAAACACAACTAATCAAATGAGTATTTTAAATAAAAGCATTAGAAAACACTTTTTAATATCACTATCTATCAAGTCATATTTATACTATGTAGGAAGTAAATTTCTTTAACATTGTTAACATGATAATTTTTTTTTTTTAACAAGACAATTCACTTCTACATTAAAGATACTCTACTAATAACTCAAGTTTCACCCGCCATACGTGAACAAATTCAAACACAATGCCCAAATAACCTATAGGCTATCATCCAACTTGTATTATTAGTGATCTATCTTGACAGTCATCCTTAGTTATAAGAGTAGTCATTCAAGTTGTGTTATTAACTATTCCCAATGTGCTATGGGTGACGTAGGATGTAGGCTGCTATTAAAAAAAGGAGATTTTCCCGTTGGAAAATGATGTTATAGATTATAAATGAATGGAACACAATCTAGTGTCACTGTCTGAATGGCCACTCCAGAAAACATGGCGGTCTTCTTCGGGCAAGTAGAAATTTTCTAAGGAATGGAAAGGATATAATAATATGGAGATAGAATAATATAAAATGGTAGAAGTCAGTCGTCCATCATCGTCATCTGCAACAGCAGCCGACGAAAAATAAACAAGCCGCATTAAAGACAAGAATTCATAACCGTCGAATCGAAGTAGAAGGCGACGAAACGCTATCTTCAGCCACCACCACCAGCTCTCTTTCTTACACTCCTCTCGCCACGTGTCCCTTCCGAACCTTCCGTATTCGATTCCCTCCCGATAATAGTATCCCTTCTTCACTCCCACGCTTTCTCTCCAGCCTCGCAATCTTTATCCTCTCAAAAAATTCAGAGCCGTTGATTTGGTGGTGGAGAGATGGATCACGAGGCGGACGCTTACCGGACCGATTTGATGACCATAACTCGTTGTGCTGAACGAGCAGTCCAAGCACCCGGAGTCTCGCGGCGACTTCACTATCTTGTTGAATCACATTGTTCTCGGTTGCAAGTTCGTCTGTTCTGCTGTCAACAAGGTCCTTTTCTTCTTCTGTTGCCTTGTTCTTGTTCATTTACATTTGTTTTGTTATTATGTAAATTTAGATTCTTATATTATTTCCTGTTTTGGTTAGGAGAGCTGATTCTCTTATGTAGGCTTTACTTTGTATATTGTAAATCACAATGAATGCACAATTTATTTGTGTTCTGTGATGTTTTACATGATTTTGTTTTCGGACAGAATTATTTGTTTTTAATATGAAGACAGTTTTTGCTTTGTTTTGTTTTGTTTTTTTTTTTTTTAATAAAAATTTAATTTTCTTGGTGCTTTGAAGTTTGACCACATGATTATATTTGAATTTGTTATTTGTTATATGAATTTGTCGAGTGTGTATGTTTGGATTTGATTTTTTGAGTGAGGGTGTTTTAGTGTATTTAAATACTATTGTTGTGCCTTTTTTTATCTGGTTAAATTTTTGGGCTTGTTGGTTACTAACTGAATTTTATTGAGACCATTTATTCATTTTGAGACTTGTTGGTGGTCGCGGGAAATGAATCTCAAAAATACTTATCAATACTTTGTTGGTTTCAAATGGATAGATGGTGGTTGTTTGATATGATTTTGGCCTTATAGGTTTTCTTATTTCTGTGTACTTGTTAATTTTGCAGGCAGGTCTTGCCAAACTCATTGGACTTGCTGGAGAGACCAATGTTCAGGCAAGTAGATCATGGATCTAAATCTCCTAATTATTTAATCTATGCTGAGTTTGCTTGAAACTGCTTGCTGTATGAACATTTTGATGAGGTTATCTTGTTTCATTAATATGAGAGTGTACTTGCTTGTGATGACTGAAGGGCGAAGAGCAAAAGAAATTGGATGTGCTTTCTAATGAAGTTTTTATCAAAGCTTTGGTTAGCAGTGGTCGTACAGTAAGTCACTATGTGTTTACTAAGTTAACTATATAGATCGTGTTCTCTCTCTCTCTCTTTTTTTTTTTTCCTTCCTTCTCCTGAAAGTTTGAATCTTCTGGCAGTGCATTCTTGTCTCTGAAGAAGATGAAGAGGCAACATTTGTGGAGCCCTCTAAGCGTGGAAGGTGCTTTCTGACTCTGTTGTCTATAGTTTTTGTCTTCTGTTTTAATTGTTGAATTTCTGTGTTTTGCCCTCTTATTAATACGCACTTGATTCAAATACGTTATGATGGTGCAGGTACTGTGTTGTTTTTGATCCATTGGATGGGTCCTCTAACATTGACTGCGGCGTTTCCATTGGAACGGTTTGAACACTTATCTGAGAATATATGGTCCTGTGTTGTTCTGTTCAAATCTATACTGACATATGCACAAAATGACCATTGTGCCAGAATAAATTGATATTGCAGTTATCGATTGACTGTATTCTCTTTCATCTAGATTTTTGGGATTTATATGGTGAAAGATAGCCATGAACCAACTCTAGATGATGTGTTGAAACCTGGGAAGAAGATGGTGGCAGCTGGGTATTGCATGTATGGAAGCTCTTGCACGGTACAGAAGAACTGTCTTTCATGGGTTATACATGTCTAATTTTTGTTCAGTGAACCTATTAGTTTTTCTTTTTCCTTCCAGAATGCTGAACATTTCCAGTAAAGCTTGTCTGTTGCCTCTTTAATTTTGCATTGAATTGAATTTTTATAATTTTGCTGTAGAATTTGATTATTTTGATTTGTTAGAGTGATTTATGAGCTTTCTTTGCCTTTATAAACTTGCACAGTTCAAACTTGTTGCACTCATTCAACAATATAATTGTTTTGCAGCTTGTATTAAGCACTGGGAAGGGTGTCAATGGGTTCACCCTCGATCCATCACTTGGGGAGTTCATACTAACTCACCCAGACATCAAGGTAAATCTGTGAACGTAATATTGGACCAATCTGGAAGTTTTTGCCTTCTTTTTGTTGTGTTAGCTTGGCTGCTTACACCTGATGGCTGTATGTCAGACTATTATTGTTAGATGCATTGAGATACTGAGAAATAAATCTCTAATGATTCTACTGGTGACCTGAATGAATAAGATGCTAATGTATCAAACACAATTGGCTTCGAGTTATTATGTAAATGTGTCAAATGCAAGTTCCCTATTTATTGAATGGACTGAAGCATTCATATTACATTTACATAATCACATTATAATTGAACTTATCATCACTGTTCATAAGGGATCTTACTATTTGTTTTTCACTTGTCTATGTGCACAGATTCCGAAGAAAGGAAGGATTTATTCAGTAAATGAAGGAAATGCTAAGAACTGGGATGGTCCAACAACCAAGTACGCAAATTTAGATTTAAATTATTGATCTCTTGGTATTTTGTACTTGTACTGTGGTGCACTTCCTGAAATCTCTTAACCTTAGGTATGTGGAAAAGTGCAAGTTCCCTACAGATGGTTCATCTCCAAAGTCTTTAAGATACATCGGAAGGTAGTGTACATTTATATTGGAACGACTACAACTGAGGTGTTAAATTATTTTCAAAGTATGTACATATTGCAACTGCCTAATGACTTGTTTTTGGTGACCATTGAACAAAATCCTGTTCTAGGAAGAAGAGGCCAGAGTTTAAAATCTATTTATGGTGATAATATGGGGTGATTAATTTTTTTTCCTTCTATACATCCTGTCACTTAATGCTCGGCTACTGAGGTTCATTTGTATGGATTTAATCTATAATATCTGTCCATGGTTGATGTCTGGGTGGCAGCATGAACCGTGAATGTTTTATCTGCAACACTGCAATTATCCCTTCCTGGCTTAGAACTTTAAAGATAGACATAAATGAAGTCAGGCTATTTTGCATTACATCGTAATCAAAGAGAGCCCAGTTGAGGCTGCCATTCAAAATTTTATGAATGAATAGCTGTTTTCTCATCATTCTTACAAGTTTCTTTTTCCAACTGTCACTTCGAGTATTTTATCAACTACATCGGTTACGACCACTATTAGATATCTGAATATAACAGTCATCTTCTCTGTTTTTCCTTAAATATCTTTTCTGCATTGCATCCATAAGCAAGAACATTGATAATCAAAAATAATTTGAGGACTGTAATTTAACTTGATTTCCGACGAACTTTGATACTGTTTATTTATTTATTTATTTTTCATATTTTGGTGTCTGTGCCTGGTTATGACCTGGTATTATTTTTATATAGATTATTTGTTTATTTATTTTTGGGTTTGTGACAATCCCTTCATTGTGAACAGCATGGTAGCTGATGTCCATCGCACACTACTTTATGGAGGTATCTTTTTGTACCCTGGTGATAAGAAGAGCCCCAGTGGAAAATTGCGGTATGTTTTGTGCAGTTATAGCTTGTCAATTTCCTCTCCAATCAATATCTCGATATATTATTCTGCAATTACTACAGATTATGTGATATTGACTTTCTGTTATTATAAAAGTGTCGATAATGAAATTCTGATCGAGGATAATCTGATCTATGGACCAGTGTTCTCTATGAAGTCTTCCCAATGTCATTCTTAATGGAACAAGCTGGAGGTCAGTCTTTCACTGGGAAGCAACGGGTATGGTTTTTTTAAACTTTCTTGTAATAGTACTGATTTGAATTGCTGGTTTAATTCATTATTGTGCCAACTTCAGAAGGAAAAGCTGATTTTTTTTCCCAGATTTTACTACGTTTTTCATTAGAAATGACAATTTAGTTATCGTAAATTCTTGCTTGGATTAAATGGATGTACAATGTTACGGATTTTGTATAGACAATTTAGTTCTAGATTGGAGATTAACCAAAGAACTTTTAACTTGCATAAGATTTCAGTCAGTATATTCAGACCTGTTTCTTGCTGAAAGTAATCAGTTTCCATGGACAAAAGGCTATTGATAAAATTAGGATGCACTAATGAACTGACACCATTCTTGTCAGGCACTTGATCTGGTTCCAAAGAAGATCCATGAGCGATCTCCAATATTTCTGGGCAGCTATGATGATGTTGAAGAAATCAAAGCATTGTATGCTGCTGCTGAAGAGAAGAATGAATAAATCTTTTACTATTTCATCTTTCTTGTTGCTTACATCTCTTGTGATATACAATTTCTTTTTATCTATATGCATCGTATCTTTTATTAATATTTCATTTCATATTAAGATGATACAAATTATTGGTGGATGAATTAACTCTGATCTGTTTGTTTTACAATAATGAAAATGAATGCTTCCATTTCTGAACTGATGATAAAAATTTATTGTCTTTTTTTTTTTTTGAAATAAAATTTATTCTGTTTTTTGTAATCTCAAAAAGAATCGCTTGAAATCATTCTTGTTCTGAATTTTGTTCTCTTCCTGGTGGGGATGGAGAGTGTTGGAGGAATGGGAACCTATTCTCATGCCTAAAGTGATTCATTGACATCTCTAGTTTTGATGAGATCACACATCTTAGACCTTAGTAATGCACTACTCCAAACATCTTAAATTTTGGAATTTTGAGAGATTAACAGAGAAAGTGATTGTGCGATTTGAGAACCCATTGATAAATTTGAAAACTTTGATTTACGCGGACCAATTTTTAACGTCTCACTCTATTGCACCGCAATTAAAGATCGATGCAATGCCGCCGGAATTATTCCTTCCCCAAAGCACTTTCAGCTAGCTCCCACTAGCAGGGTTGTTTGGTATTTTTATTGAGAAGTTGAAAATATTATTTAATAATTTTGGCATAAAAAAGATGTTTGATAAAACCTTCAAAAATGATTATGTAATAGTCTGAGTAGATTTGGGAGCAGTTTAGGGCTAGTGGCTTGTAAAATAAGCATCAATAGTTGTACTGAAAAGTGACCTATTGTAAAGTTAATTAGTTTAGTATTTGATTAATTCTATTGTTACAACTATCATAAGCAATATATACATACGTTTAGTAAATTTTATGGTAATTATTGTGAATTTATAAAATATAAAAAATAGACAAAAATATAAACTATTTGACGTAAAATAATTACGTGTCGATGTCACTCTTTTGATATTCGATAACCTTCAGTTAAACCAACATTATCTCAATAATTCTCCTCTTAATAAGGTGTATTATCTCTCATTTACTCCCTCTTAATATTATATGTAACTTGTGTCTTTTTATACTACCTCTATTTACGGTTCTTAGCTTATAAATAGATGATGCAAGAATGTGTATGATATACAATTCAATAAGTGAATAAAAGAATAGAAAGTTACTCTCTTCTAAATTTCTCGTGTTTTCTATCTTGTTCTTTCTAATATTCTATAATATTTTTATATTGTATTTATTTTATAACATATTATCAGCATAAATTCTAATAATTTATTTCTCGTCAAACTTTCACCATGTCAAATCTGACAAATTTCAAGTTCATTGCCTTAATATTTTTGACAATAATCATTTGGCATAAACTCTTGGTGCTAAAATTCACTTAGATGTCATGAATTTTGGAGATACAATTGTCAACGTTGATTTCTGGTCGACAAGAGCTCAAATCTCAATACCTGCAATCAATATAAACGAAATAGAAAGCAAGAAGAATTGATGACAAAGAACAAAGAGCAACACACAGAAGACAGAAGGTTTTTAACGTGGTTCAACGAGTGCGCCTACGTCCATGACTGTCTCTTAATAATCCGGCAGAGTGACAGTATAATATTGTTTGTATATGTGTTACAATGAATTCAGTCTCTATTTATATGGAAAGAGATGTTACAATTTAGGTAGTAATAAAATAGGAAAAGAATCACAAATTAATTATGTTTCCTGATCGGTTGGAGTCAAATCAGGTAACTGCTCCGTATATCTCGAGATCACGTTGACCGAGTTCAAATTTGAATTAACTTCCAATTCTTATAAGAAAATCATGATCAAATCGGGTCATTGCCTTATCTGGAAAATTTTCTTGTCTAACTGATTATTGAACAATCTGTACGCTGTATTAAGCAATCTCGAGCTGTGCCTCGCTGAGTAACAAGCTGCATATGGAGCGAACTACATAACGATCTGTGAACAATGTGATGCAAGCTTGTTAGCGCGAGCTATAGAGCTCGCTGGGCTTGACATTGATAACTGGACCTTGTCTGCTGGATCACTTTATTGGGTTGATTTATTGGGCTTCTATCAGACTTTTACCAGCCCATTTGGTGAATCTGGAAAATACACATAACAACAATACAAGAGGGGAATAAGGCATCTTTGCAATATTATGTGAAGGCAATGACATTGCTTCACCATCATCTCCATGAAATTTTTTTTTTTTTTTTTAAAAAAAAGAAAGAATATTTGATAGTAAAAGATCCTCATGTTCTTTAAAATAATTTGAAAGAAATGTGTGACCACTAAAAGACTGTAAGAATTCCAAAAGCTCACTAAAATTGAATGCATTCATGGTTGTAATATTTTAAAGGTGTGAACGAGTATAATTCCTTAATGTTAAAAAGTACTTTTTAATTAAAATTATGTGGAGAAAATGTTATTGATAAAGATATGTTGGAAAAAAAAATATAGTCTTTTCATACTTTGAATATGCTTCTGCAACGATAGTATTGATAATGAGGTTTTAAAAATATTTTAAGTTAATATTATGATTTATTGTCACTGAACAGAATAATGAACTATTGATGAAGAATCATCAATTCCGTCCAATTGGATCAACGTTGTTCTTTGAGGTAAATATTTCATTTGTTAATGATCTTGACTATTATAGTGGACACTTGTTATAGATGTGGCATGAAAAAGACATTAGAGGTGTACATGTTGTATATTAAAACAACTTATTGATTTTTACTATGTTTCCTTAAAAGAAAAGGAAAAGTTGTACAAAATAAACTTTGTTGAACACCACAATCCTATGGATTTGACACACTTAGATGTTGCAATTTCTTTGAAAATCATCATAGTGATTTTGAGAATTTTATTCGTGATGGAAACAATAATATATCTTAAAAATTATGTTAAAGCGACAAGCTATTCAAAGTATGTTTCAATTTTCATGTGATATGTAGATGCGGGATATTTATTAAATCCATATAAAACGCGATCATAAATAGGTTATTTGTTTACACATCATGACACTACTATATCTTGACATTCTACAAAGCAAACTTTGGTTGCCGCATCTTCGAATTATGCTAAAAATTTGACAATTTATGAGGCAAGTCAAAAATACATATGGTTGAGATCTCTAGTTCAACATATCCATGAAACACATGATCTTCCATTTGTCGAAAGAAGTTCAACAATCTTACATGAGAATAATGTAGCACATATCATCTAACTCAAAGAAGGTTACATAAAATAAAATATATATATATAAATAAATAGGGAAACTTTGTTTTCGTCCTTAAGGTTTCAAAAAATATCATGATTTTAAATGTTTTTTGGAAACAACTCTATTTTTCCTGATGTTTTGAAAACATTTCAAAAATGTCTCTACCGTCAGTCAATTAACGGTCAAACTAAACAGAAAATTAAAAAAGACTTAATTGCTCGTCACTTAAACTCAAAGATTAAAATGATTGTGTTCAACAATCTTACATGAGAATAATGTAGCACGTATCATCTAACTCAAAGGAGGTTACATAAAATAAAAAAAATTATATAAATAAATAGGGAAACTTTGTTTTGTCCTTAAGGTTTAAAAAAATATCATGATTTTAAATGTTTTTTGGAAACAACTCTATTTCTTCTGATGTTTTGAAAACACTTCAAAAAAGTCTCTACCGTCAATTAATTGACAGTCAAACTAAACAGAAAATTAAAAAAGACTTAATTGCCCGTCACTTAAGCTCAAAGATTAAAATGATTGTGTTTGCCTTTAATGAAACCAAAATTAATTTTTATTAATTAAATAAAAAAAAAATAAATAAAAAAAAAAAAAAAAAAAAAAAAAAAAAAAAAAAAAACTAAAAAAAAATAATTTAATTATTAATTAATAAAAAATTAAATTAAAGTAAATCTCTATTATCCATATCAAAGATGGATGGTAGAGATGAAATAAGGAAAAAAATTGAAAAAAATTGTTGAAAAAGCAAAAATATTTAAAAATATATATATATATATATATTAAAGATCTGGATCTAGACCCATCTCTATCAGACTAAAACTAGACCTGATCTCCATCAAATGAGAGTCTCTATCATGTCGATGTCCACCGACAACACAGTTCGAAAACCATGAAACACTACCATGAATTGGGTTCAAAGACCCAGGTCGAACCTAGATGATAATCTAATGTTCAAACCCAGATCATAATCTGATGCGATCTGGTGAGATTTGATGTTTACGATCTGATGATGTGTGTTTGGTTTTGGAGGTGGCGGGTGTTTGAAAGTGGTGGTTTTTGCAAGTTGTTGTGAACTAGATCATCATGATTTGGTGATCTGGTGATGAACTAGATCATCACAATTTGGTGATAACCAAATTGTCATCAATCTGGTAGGATTTGGTTAATTTTTTTTAAAAATTAATTAATTATTTAACTATAAAATTTTATGTCAATGTATTTTTTTTTTCATTTTAATCTTAGCTGTACATGTATCATCATCCTAGCTCTATTTATGAAAAGACCATAATACCCTTCCCTCCTAAATTTACCTTATCCTGTGATCGTTAGTTGATTAACAGTAAGGACTTATTTGAGGTGATTTTAAAATATTACAGAGGAAAAGAGCTATTTCTAAAAGACATTTAAAATCTTGATATTTTTCAATGCCTCAGGGACAAAAATGAAATTTTTTCTAAAGAAATATGGGCTAGGTTGTGTTTGGACCCAACTCATAAATAAATAAATTAATAGTTGAGTTGGACACCTTAAAGATGAACACAATACAATTATATTAAAATCTTGATATTTTTCAATATCTCATGGTTGAAAATAAAGTTATTTCTAAATAAATATGATTTGGGTTGTGTTTGAGCACAATCCATAAAAAAATGAGTCAAGTGTGTTGTGTTTATATTGACTCAATATGATCATATTATGTTCATGTTTAAGTTGTTCAATTCGTATATTAATCATATAGTTTTCATATTAAATAAAAAATAATTGTATCGTGTTTGTATTGATCCAAGCCTAACCGTGAACCCAAAATACCACCCCTATTTAACCATCCCACATGACTCGTCATATCAATTAATTACTCGTTTTTTAACGTTAAAATCATTTCAATCCTTTTATACAATTTCTTGACATAGGATTGATTCAATAGCGGTGCAACAAGTGCGAGTGCAAAAAGGGTAATAATTGTCATATTTATATAATATTGGCAAACGTTCGGGGTCGTTCTATATTTTGGCCAAAAAACAAAACAAGATGCCACGTGTTCGTTGGCGGCCCTAACATTCTTCTGAAAACTGCATTACTTACAACTTCGAATCAGAAAGGGGGAGATAGAGAGAGAGATTGAGAGAGAGAGAGTGCGAAACAGAAGAAGAAGAAGAAGAAAAACACCGATCGGATCGGAAGAAAATGTCGAGCGACAGCGACGAGGACGAGCTCTTGCAGAGGGCCTTGAAGGAGCAAGCCCAGCGTGACACCAACTACCGCAAACCCTCCTCTTCCGACCCCCGTAAACCCGTCCTGAATTTCGTCCAACCTCCCAAATCCACCTCCTCCTCTCACAAGCCCTCCAGATCCCACCCCAAGAAGGACGACGACGACGACGATTCCGACGTCGAGATGCTCAGCATCTCTAGTGGCGACGACGAGCTACCTACCAGAGATCCTGCCGGCCATCCCCCCAGACCTAGGGCCAGAGGACGCAGAGAAGACGACTCTTGGGACGGCCAAGAGCCTAATTGTTGGAAGCGCGTTGATGAGTCGGAGCTTTCTCGCCGCGTCCGTGAGATGCGAGAATCGAGAACGGCGCCAGTGGCTCAAAAGTTCGAGCGGAAGGCAACTGCAGTTGGTAGAAAGGGGCTCAACAGTTTGCAGTCATTTCCACGTGGCATGGAATGTATTGATCCACTTGGACTGGGGTAAATACTCTCCTCTCTCATTATCTTAATTGCATATTTAACTAGTTTAATTTGTGCTTAACATGGCTTATTATGATATTATTGTATGCTTTTTGTTGTTTTCATCTTTGTTGAGTTATATCAAACTTTTAGGAAAGAAAAAGCTTTTATTTAACTAGAAAGTAAGCAAGTACAAAAGTGCATTGGTAGTTCTTCGAACCAACAACCTGAACAAAAGTTAAATTGAAGTAGGTAGACGGAATCATTCCTCCCAAAAGCTGCAACTGATGGGAGAGACGCAATCTAGTCCTCTATCACCCAGGATCAGGCCCAGGAATACACATCGAGCTCAACTCATTTGAGCCTTACTTCGAGAATCCCTTACAAGAGAGGCCTACTCCCATGTTTCATGATGCTCCTACATCATAAGATACTAGAAATTCAATCAATTAACTATGACCTTCCAATTAAGCGTGATGATTGGAGGTTTACGTTCATGAAGGGATAACCTATTTTGATATACTATTTGTAAATAGTAATATTTAAGTTTAGATTTTAAAAGAAAGGAGAAAGGAATATATTCTGTTATTAATCTAGTTCAACTTAGATGCAATATTTGCTTGATTGATTGTTCTCTGACTTTTGCATTATTCATTTCTGCTGATCTTTGTTTTATCATTTTATGACAGGATTATAGATAACAGGTCTTTGAGATTGATCACTGAGGCATCAGGAAACTCTCCTAAATCTGACAGAGATTATCCAGATAGTTCTCTTCGTGGTATCGTATTTGCTTCTTTATTTAACATGTTTAGTCGATTTGGTGCAAAACAAAGTCCGGGACTTCTTTTATGTTGTTTGTTTATTATGTTTTGACATTGTTTTTGAAATTAGTATTTTATGAAATGAATTGTTGGACCTTGTGGTCTTCCTTCCCAAATTGACCTAGTTGTTTAGGTGTGTGGTTTATGAAAAAAATGGCGTTGTTGAAGTGGGTCCTGTGAACATGTTGCTGCTGGTGTTTGCATTTGAAGTTGTGCTTTCACTTATGTGTGGGCTTTCAGATGTAGTGGAACTGGGTGAGGCCAAAGATAACAGTGCTTTCTAATAGTCAAGTTGATAATATAACATAAAGAGAATAAGCCAGGAGCAAATAGAAATCAATTGTTCAGAAGCAGAATGTGTTGCATTGAAGACTAAGCTTGGGGGCAAACTGATAGACTTGATTTTTTAGCATATTCTAAATTTTTAATGGAGGTTATGAGACTGACATATGTAGAGGTTAGTACTCGAGCAAGAAAAAACTTTTGAATCTATGAAAAAGGGGTTTGTTCTAATGTAGCAGATTGATCAGTAAATTACATTTTTCGTTAAAACTGAAAGTAACAAGCTTATTTATAATGAACATTCATAATCCTTCACAAATCGAAAAAGTAAAAGAGATCCTCTAACAATACAAAAGCAAATGAAGAAATTAAATCTTAATGAAAAAGGTAAATAAATCTAAATAAAATCTTTCCTAATCTAAGTTTAAGTCTAAATAAAACTAGTAGTTGTGAAGAGTGGGAACTTTATCTATAGCTCTTGTGTACACATGATGAAGGTACATCATTGTTTTTATTTTTATTAAATATTTATACAATTGGCATATAAAACATGAGGTTTATGATTATTTACAGGGCAACCAGTCCTATAAAACATGAGGTATATGATTATTTAGATGGCAATCAGTCCTTTTATAAAACATGAAGTATATGATTATTTACGGGGTAACCGGTCCTTTTATCTGACTACTTTTGTTCTTGATGCCACTACATTGTTTATTTCTCTTTGTGTTAGTTGTGTTGTTGCTTTTTCTTTCTTTCTTTTTTTTTTTTAAATATGCCATTTATAATATCCATTTTACTGGAATTCTGGTCAATACTTGTGCCTGTTGCACTGTTGCAGTATGTTCATGTCTTCTTGGATTCCATGATGATTATTAATTGAGTATTTGGGAATTTATCCTTGGTGCAGCAGTGTATGTTAATTGTTGGAGTTAATATATATTTTGATGAATAACTTGGTTTGATTTATCTATATGTGGATGTTTGCAGAGAAGTTGATGTATTTCTCTGAAAATTTTGATGCAAAGCTGTTTCTATCTCGAATTCACCAAGATACTAGTGCAGCAGATTTGGAGGCTGGTGCTCTTGGTCTGAAAACTGATCTTAAAGGACGGACTCAACAGAGAAAACAATTGGTTAAAGATAATTTTGATTGCTTTGTCTCATGCAAAACTACAATTGATGGTATGTAAGCATCTCACCTCATTGGGAATACCCATGTTATTTATAACCGTAGGGGAGAACTGAGACCATTTGGCTTGAAACCTAGCCTGTTTCGCTTATGGCTTTTGTTGTGTATAGCACTTTTGGAATAAGTCCATGTTGATGGTTTTGACTTTGATGCTTGTGCAGATATTGAGTCTAAATTGAAACGGATTGAAGATGATCCTGAAGGTTCAGGGACGACTCACTTGTTTAAACTGATGCAAGGAGTTAATTCCCGGGCTAGTCTTGCTTTTGAACCTTTATTTGAGAGACAGGTTGGTAAGAAATAAATTTTAGCTTTTCTTGGAAATATACATGTTTAGATTCACCTAATTAAGAGTTTACTTGTTTCTTGATTTAATGCATTATAGGCGCAAACGGAGAAAATAAGGTCTGTCCAAGGAATGCTTCAGAGGTTTAGAACATTGTTTAACTTGCCTAGTACGATTCGCGGGAGTATTAGCAAGGGTGAATATGACTTGGCAGTTAGGGAATACAAGAAGGCTAAGTCGATTGCATTGCCCTCTCATGTATGCAGAGATCTAACTTTATGTCATTATTTTACTGAGGCATATAATTTCCCTTATAATCTTTACACATTAACTGATCAGTTGTTTAAATATATTTAATTTAAGAAGTTATTTAAACATTTGTAAGCATGTCTGTTCATGTTGTTTACATATTACAGTTATGCTGATGGTAAATTAATTTTGATCAATGAATGATTTACTAAATTGTTTTTCCTCTCTCTCTTTCTCTATATATATATATATATATTTTATTTTTTCATTCGATCGTTTTCGTGCTGTAATAAGTTTTGGAGTGTATATTTCGTGATATATGCTATTGAAGTTGATTTGTGTCCTACTGTGGTTTTTCTTTTCTTTTTTTTTTTTTTAAATATAAATTAAACATGTTATTGTTTATCTTTTGGTGGGATAAATGCCAGGATGGACCTCACATCAAAGGTGGGTTTCTCTTTTGTTTGCTGATTCTGAAAATAGAGAGGCCTTGATGATTAATAATGCACCATTAGATTCCACTTTGCTTATTTTTATTTTTTATTTTTTTAACTTCTTAACTCTCTTGGGAATTTAATATTCTAGCTAGACCACCACTGTAGTGGTGGATTAGAGCATGTCTTCAAGTTTTTATTGAGAATTTAAGCCTGTTGATAGCTTTTTCTGGAGATAATCGTTAGCATGATATTTTATTTTATGATGTTTCTTTCCAAGCCTCTGTTGCACTGGAACATCCTCGACTTCTATAACGTGTGTGTTGTTATATTTTATCACAAATTCGATTATATACCCAACTTATGAACAATAATGACTTATGGTGTCAAACACATATATGGCCGCCCATTCTCCCTTTCCGTTTTGTTTTACATTGTTCCTAGACTACACCTCATGTTGGGTAGGATGCCTTCAAGCTTTGTTGAGACTTTCTATCTTTAGACAGCTTCCTCTAGAAAATAGGGTATGCTTCAGTTTTTCATTTTTGTTCTTTCATTATTTACTTTCTTGTTGGGGGGAGTGGTGTAAATTGTTCATAAAAGTTGACACTATAGGCATACCACCTTAATCTTGGTGATAAAGGATGTGACAGTTTTGTAGGAAGTTGCAAAGAAGAGTATAAGTGTGCTGGTGATTTAGTAGTGAATTAGGATTTAGGTAATTCAAACATTTGGCTTGATTGATAGGCTTGCTCATAAAACCTTGCCAACTCTAGTTGGATTGAAATTCATGTTATTGAATATTTCTTTTCATTGTCAACCTTTATGGGATGTATCTTTTCTTATTTTATTTATTTATTTTTGATAGGAAATGTAATTTTAGTTACATATTGGAAAGGTATACATGGGTAAACAAGTAGTCTACAAAAGGGAAAAACAATCCATAGGACAAATGGAGGAGGGATCTCAACAAAGAATTAAGCATGCAAAAAAGAACACACCACCCCACCAGCCCCCCCCCCCCCCCCCCCCCCCCCCCCCCAAAAAAAAAAAAAGAACGAGCCTAGACTTTGCACCAACACAACTTTCCAATGATGAATAATGGAGAAAAAAGATGTATCCCTAAATTTGGAAGTTACAGGAGCCTATACAGTAGCTCAAAACTGGATCTTAACCCATGAAATGTCTACCCCTTTTCCATTGAGACCTTCAAAGATTTTTGGTCCTCTCATTCCATGACGCCCTAAAGAAAGTGATCTTGGTACATTCCCAAAGAATTTTAGCCATCCTACCTCTTTTGAAACTAGACCATTTCTTCAATAACCACATTCTACAAGAAAAAAGAAACTATCCAACTTATATTAACTTGTTGAAATAGTTTGCATAATAAGGATTGGGCTCTCAAGATTTATTATGAAGATTTTGAGCTGGAATGTGCGTGGTTTGGGGTGTTGGAAGAAGAGGAGGATGATTAACAAGTCAATTAGAAAAGCTAATCTAGATGTAGTTATTCTAAGTAAATTGTGGATCGTAGAATCATTAGAAGTGTTTGGGGTGCGAGATTCAAGCAATGGGTTTATTTACCCTCGGTTGGTAGTTCTGGTGGAATTCTAGTGATATGGAATTCCAAGGTTGTCAAGGTGAAGGATTCGGTTCTTGGAGAATTTTCTATTTCAATTAATATCCAGGGAGGTGATGGTGGTGATTGGTGATTTTCAGGGGTTTATGGCCCTAATAAGAAATGAGAGAGGGGAGCCTTTTGGGAGGAGTTGGTTGGTTTACTTGGATTATGTTCTCTGAGATGGTGTATAGGTGGAGATTTTAATGTGGTTAGATTTCATTTAGAAACGTTGTTCGGGGGAAGGGAGATTAGAAGCATGAAGGATTTCAATGTTTTATTAGAGAAACTAAATCCCTACTTTGAATTATTTGAAATTTACTGGATCTAATCTCAGATAAATTGTTGTGTTGTAGGCTTGACAGGTTTTTTTTTTTTTTTTTTTTTTTTTTACTGAAGAATTGGAAGAGTATTTCAATGGGAAAATCAAACAACATGCTTTAGTGTGGATACTTTCTGACCATTGCCCAATTCTTTTGGATTCTTCTCAAAGGAAATGGGGCCCTTCTCCTTTCCGATTTGAGAATATTTGGTTAGAGCATCATTCTTTTGTTAAAAATGTGGAGGATTGGTGGAATGAAACTGATTTTCGGGGATGGAAGGGTTTTAGATTTATGAAGAAGCTTGAGTGGATTAAAATGAAATTGAGAATTTGGAATAAGGAAGTTTTTGGGGATATTTTAAAGGAGAAGCAAGAGATTGAATCTAGAATTTTGATTGGATAGAGAAGAAGGTGATGGGGAGCTTTGTGAATCCTTGAGATTGGAGAGGTTTCAGTTGAAATTGAAGCTTGAGAATTTGGCTTCTAAAGGGGAAATTTTGTGGAGACAAAAAGTTAAAGTTAGATGGGTAAGAGAAGGCGATTGTAACTCTAAATTCTTCCATAAAGTTGTTAATGGAAGAATGAGTAGAAATAGTATTTTTAAGTTGGAATTAAGGAATGGGTCTATAGTTGAAGAGGATGGGGTTATCGAACAAAAAATTATTCGATTGTTCCAAAAGTTTTATTCTAAAGAAGAAGTGGTTAGGCTTAGAATTCAAGGTCTGAGTTCAGATTGCTTAAGTAGAGATAGAGTTGCTTGGTTGGAACATAGTTTTAAAAGGCGCAAGGCGCACCAAGGCGCAAAGGGGCTGTGGAGCCCGAGGCGCGAGGCGCAAGGCGCAAGGCGCGCCTTTTCAAGGCGAGGCGCACTTGAAAAAAAACCCTTAAAATATTATAAATTCATAAACAACTAACAATAATAAGATAAAATTTAACAAAATAAACATCTAATCATTAATTATAATCAAAATAATCATCATCATCAAAGTTCAATAACTAAATATCTTAGCTAAACAATAAAAATCATCGAAGTTCACTTAAAAACTAAGTCAATAACTAAGTATCCTACCCTAGGCAAACAACAAAAGTCATAAGTCATCATCAAAATGTAATTATGCAAACAAGAACCAGTGACTAACACTAGTCACTAATATTAACGGGTCGGGTAGACAGAGAGTGGTCGGGTTGAGAGAGAGAGATGTTGAAGAAGCTGAAAACTGAGGAGGGGAGAAGAGAGGACAGTCACCGGCGGCAGGAAGAGGGAGATCGGCGACCGGACGGCGTAGGGAAGGTGGTTGGAAGACAAACTCAGCTGCTGGGCGGGTCGGGTAGAGAGAGAGAGTGTCGAACAGGCTGAAACTGAAGAGATCTGTTACAGAAGACACTCACCGGCGGCGGAATGAGGCAGATCGGCGACCGTGCGGCGGCTGGAAGACGGCTGGATGACAGATCGGTCGATTAGGAGCTGAGGTAGAGAGGGAGAGGCTGTCGGGTAGGGCAAAAAACGGGTGGGAAAGAAAAAAAAAAGAACTTGATATAAATATCAGGTCCATTTTGCCCAGGCGCGCCTGGGTCTTCTGCGCCTGGGCGCGCCAGGCGCGCGCCTCTTCCAGGTTTGCCGGCGTAGCTTTTTAATACTATGGTTGGAAAGACCTTTTGAAGAAGAAGAAATTAAGAAAGTTGTGGCAGCTTGTAGCAATGAAAAACCTTTGGGTCTAGATGGTTCTAATTCGTGTTTCTTTCATAAATGTTGGGATATTGTTTAAAAAGATTTTATGGAAGTGTTTTGAAAGTTTTTTAAGAATGTATTGTTAACAGAATCACCAATGCTACATATATATATCTTATTCCAAAAAAATCAAATTCTTTGAAAATTGGCGATTTTAGACCAATTAGTTTGGTCTCTAGTCTGTATAAAATTATTGCCAAAGTTATCTCTTAGATTGAAAGAGGCTTTGGACAGTACTATTTTTGACTATTAGTCTGCTTTTGTCAAAGGTAGAGAAATTCTTGAGGTTGTTTTGGTGACTCATGAGGTGGTGTAGGATTATAGAAAGAAGAAAAAAGAAAGTATAGTTTTCAAATTGATTTTGAAAGAGCTTATGATCATGTTGATTGAGATTTTTTGTACTTTGTTTTAGAAGCAAAAGGTTTTGGGTTAAAATGGAGAAGTTGGATCATGGATTATTTAAAGTCTTCAAATTTTTTCATAATGATAAATGGGAGACCTAGTGGCAAATTTAATGCTTTTAGAGGTCTTAGGCAAGAAGATCATCTTTCCCCCTTTTTGTTTACTTTTGTGGCGGATTGCTTGGGGAGATTAATTGATAGAGCTAAGGAGTGTCAGTTGGTAGAGGGTTTTATCATTGGAAAGGATAATGTTATGGTCTCTCATTTACAGTTTACGAATGATACCGTCTTCTTTTCTTCAGGTAATGAAGAAAATTTTAAGTCTTTGGTTGAGGTGATTAGTTTGTTTTGCTAGTTGTCAGGGTTGAAGATTAATTTAGCCAAGAGTGTTTTGGCTGGCAATTGGCATAAATTGTGATGAAAGGAAGATAATTGTTTTGTCCAATGCTATTGGGTGTGAGGTAGGTTCTTGGCCCTTGAAAGTTCTTCAGAATTTTGGGCCCTGATGGTGGAGAAAGTAGAGAGAAGATTGGAGAGGTAGAAAACTGCTTTTATATCTAGGGGAAGGAGATTGGTGTTGATCCAAGCTATGTTGCATAATATTCCCACTTATTATCTTTCTTTTTTAGAATTCTTATTGGGGTGACTAAAAGAGTTGAAAAGATTATGAAGAATTTCTTGTGGAGTGGCATTGGTGAAGGAAAGAAGTTTCATTTAATAAGTTGAGATATTGTTTCTCATCCTCAAGATAAAGGTGGTTTATGGGTTGGGAATATTGTGAAAAAAAATTTGCTTTACTTGGTAAATGTAATTGGAGGTTCTTTTTAATACGTATTTCTTTATGGCAGAAGGTGATTAAAAGTAAATATGGTTTCCAAGGAAATGGTTGGGACTCCAATGTGGTTTTTACTGGTTTTAGCCGTTGTCTTTGGGAAGCTATTATGCAAGGTTTCTAAGTCTTTTCTTATAATTTGAAGTTTGTGGTTGGCGATGGTGCTCGGATTCGATTTTGGGAGGATTGTTGGTTGGATTCTTTGCCTTTTTGCTCGAAGTTCTCGAGGTTATATAAGCTTGTTTCATCTCCAAGTGCTTCAATTGTAAATAGAGTGGATATTTCTTTTCAATCGTTAGGATGGTTTTTCGATTTCAGGAGAAATTTGAATAATAGGGAGATTGAGGAATTTTCTTCTCTTGTCTCGTTACTTGATGGTGTTTCTCTCAATATGGGATCGAAAAATAAAAGGGTTTAGAAGTTGAATGCCAATGGATCTTTTTCCTGCAAGCCATTTTTTGATTGGTTGATTCAAGATTGTTTCCTTCCAAGGTTTGATCTTGCTAATCTTATTTGGAAGTCAAAGGTCCGGAATAAGGTGTTCATAATTTGGCTCATCGCTCATGGCAAGTTAAGTACTTGTGATGCTCTCTAGAAAATATTCTCTAGTTTTTATCTTTTTTCCTCTTGGTGTGTCATGTGCAAGAGGTTTGGGGAAAATATGAATCATCTTTTTCTTCATTGTCTAGTGGTAGCTAAATTTTGGTGTAACTTGTTTTCTTTGGTCGGGTTGAAGTGGGCTGCTCTTGAATCGTTATTTTCCTTATTTTTGGAGGATTTTAAAATTCTTGGTGGAGGAAAGAAAGCAAGCATTTTTTGGTATTGTGGAGTTTTTGCCATTCTTTGGGTTATTTGGGAAGAGAGAAATAAAAAACTTTTGAAGAAGTTGAAGAGGAGGAGAACTTTCTTTGGGATAAAGTTTATTATTTGGCTTCTCTTTGGGCTTCTACTAGCGAAGGCTTTAAATATTTTTCTTTATTTTTCATTTTACTAAATTGGAAGTTTATTGTTCGTTGAGTATACTTTCAGATTAAGTATTTTGTTTTTGTTTGTTGTTTTGGTAGATGGTTCACGTTTATATTTTTTTTTCTTTTGTTGAAATAAAGTTTTTGTTTTCTAAAAAAAAAAAGGAGATAAGGTCATTATTGGTCCTTTTTTTTTTTTTTTTTTTTTTTAAATTTTATAAATAAATAATAATCCAAAACACCTCCAAAATCACTTAGCGAATTCTAATTCAAAATTGGAGCTGCCATCGAACCCTACAATTTTTGGGAAACAGTAAACTTTAGCTTTTAACCATGTAGATATCTATAAGAGTTTGAGCCTTGGACCTTATGGGAGCAAACTATAAGGCTCAACTCTTCTTAGTAACCACTAATGGGTGACTGTTAGCAAAGATATCACGGAGAAAATCTTTTTCAATATCCACTTTATGTGACTTGCTGTTGCCCTTTAAAACTATTGAATCTTGTCCTCACATTGATTTTCTTAATTACGAAACTCAACCTCATCCTTTGTTAGATTTTGTAAACCAAAGGTTTTTTTTTTTTTTTTTTTTAAATAAAGAAGGAACTTCCCCAGTTTACTATGATGTGGAGTAGAAATGTAAAGTTATACTAAGAGATATGTTAGAAATTTTTTTAGTTGGTAGGAAGCAAAGAAATTTTACTGATGAAGAAATGCACACATACCATACGTGGATTTTATAATTCATTGTTTTTGTGATTGAGTGTGTATGTATACACACATGCACACACACATATGTGAGTGTGTGTGTCTGTGTGTATGTTTTCTAGTGAGGAATCCTGTACTTAAACATTTGTGAGGATCTTTATGAAATCCTATGAAATTTGATGAGATTCTTTTTTTATAGATGATGAACAAAAGTAAATTGTTTGTTTTCTTGCCCCCCCTTAACAAGTGGTTTTTTAATTTAAATTGTCTTGAAATGGAAGTTTAATCTCTTCTCAGTTAGTCACTTAATATTCCCATTTGATGAATTATTCACCAACCCAAAAATGGTCCAAAGTGCTGGCCCTTGAGCCTTGTCTCAGGCAGTAAGTTGAGGTAGTTTTGTATTAGCAGAAGCTTGAATCTTACTAGTAAATGGCCAAGTGAATTTTTGTTCTTTTTATTACAATTTCTTTTAAGATAATTAATGATTTATTGTAATTATTTTTTTCACAATTTTTAAAGTGTAACAATGATGTCCAGACTTGGTAGAATTTTTCGTTTTTATTTGTCCTGTATGGTTATGAAGTATGTACTTATGTTTCATTATTTGTCCAGACTTGGTAGAATTTTTCATTTTTCTGTCCCGTATGGTTATGAAATATGTACTTATTATGTTTCATTATTTTAGGACTTTCAGAAATAGCCAAGTTTACCCAAGCATTTTTAATAGAATAGTGATGTTCTCTAGAGGCCTGAATCTGACTATTGGATGTATTGTTTTCATGACCATGTGTTTTTCCTCTGTCCTGTATGGTTATGAAATATGTACTTATTATGTTTCATTATTTTAGGACTTTCAGAAGTAGTCAAGTTTACCCAAGCATTTTTAATAGAGTAGTGATGTTCTCTAGAGGCCTGAATCTGACTATTGGATGTATTGTTTTCATGACTATGTGTTTTTCCTGCTTTAGAAAATATCATCGTGGTGGCATCTAACTTTCAGGTGAATATTCTGAAACGTGTTCTTGAAGAGGTTGAAAAGGTGATGCAGGAGTTCAAAGCGATGCTTTACAAGTCTATGGAAGATCCACAAATCGATTTGACAAATGTAAGCTTATGTAAACCTTTCAGTTCTTCTATGACTTTTTTGTCATGAAGAACAGATGTTAAACAAGTGATTTGCTTTTCCTTTCTAATGCTGTTAGAAAACTCGATTACACATTACTACATTATTTACTAACAGATTGATAATAGATTTTTCACCAAGAGATTAGGGGTTCTTTGATCCCTGGGACCACCTTCCTAGGATATTAGAAATCTGAAGAGTTTTGTGGTTACCAAGATTGTTGGGTGTTCAGCAGTGGCTCTTGGTTCAGAACTCAACGAGTAAGAAGAAAATAAGGGGAGTTCTACTGTTCCAGGTATAAAGAAGAGAGACAAAAAAAAAGAAAAAAAAAGAGAGATAGAGAGAGAGGATGTTAATAGATTTGAATCAACAAGTTGAGACCGGAGGGAATCTAGGGAAAAATAGAGTAACAATAATTGGCTTAAATCGACAATTACTTAAGTTGTATATTTTTTGACATTTCATATGCTTGGACCTTGGACCTTGGTGACTAATTTCCAACCCTGGTACTCAAAAAAAAAAAAAAAAAAAAAACCAACTGATGATTACAAGATCGGTAAAATACTCAAGGAACCTTAAATGCAAATGACATCGAACTGTTTACTTGTACGTATAATTCTGTTGCGGAGGTATTACTTAAGTATTGCTTAGCTGCCATTACTGAAGGACTCATTAAGACTGTTGATGAATGGTTTAGTCAAGTTAGGTATGTATAAAGCAATAAGCAGCAGTTACTAAAACACAATCATAAAATTCTTTCCCGTTGCTTCGTATCTTGTATCATCTGTATGTTGCTTCCATATCTATTGGGAATAATCTTGGCTATTTATGGTTTTGTTTTGTGGCTATGGTTTTGTAGCTTGAAAATACGGTGAGGCTATTGTTGGAGCTGGAACCTGAATTGGATCCTGTATGGCATTATTTAAATGTACAGGTTAGTTGTAGTCATGCTGTAACTGAGATAATCTTTGCAAAATTATCATGTTTTTTATTACTCGAGGATTCTAGTCTTGCTGCAGCTTGTTCCTAAGTTAAGAGTTATATATTTCTTTAAATGCTTCAGTTACCTGCTATTAATTTATATTCATATGCCAAAAGAATAAACCACACTTAATGATCTCTCTAGTCTACATTATAAAAGAATGACAGAAGGAGGGAGAGCCTATATAATTCCTAACTTCTTTTTGTTGGAAACTATTCTGATATCACCATCAAAAGTCACCTTTTCTGAGTTCAAGGTTTGTCATGTGACAGAATCACAGAATCCGAGGCTTGTTTGAGAAGTGCACTTTAGATCATGAAGCAAGGATGGAAACTTTGCATAATGAGATACGTGAAAGAGCTCTGTCTGATGCAAGGTGGCGGCAGATTCAACAAGATTTAAATCAATCTGTATGTGCAATCATTAAGAGTAATCATGTGGATATTGATATGAAAACTACTTATGTTTTCTTTATTTATAGATATAAAGATAACTTATGGGTGTCTTATTTATTTTGTCTCGTGTTTTGATGATTGTCAGTCAGATGCTGACACCCAACTGCCGCTAGATTCAGTAGAGTTGGCCGGTGAAGAAGTTGATGCTCTTAGAGGAAGGTATATCCGAAGGTTAACTGCTGTGCTCATCCATCACATACCAGCCTTCTGGAAAGTTGCACTTAATGTTTTCAGTGGGAAATTTGCTAAGGTATTCTGACTACTGTCTATATTCTTGAACATTGACTTATTATAAGGGTATTTTATCCCAATGCAACTTATTTTCTGGCTGGAAAATAGTTTTGAAACGTGTGCATTTACCTTTTTATATGTATGGTTTTATAGGTTGCCATTTTTATTCTTTACTCGTGTGCCAATGCATCCAAAGGAATTGGCTCCAAAACATAATTATGAGTAGCTTTTATTGATGATAGCCTGGAAGAATGAATTACTTGGAAATATTGCTTGGTTTCTTCTTCTTTCATTCTTTCTTTCCTTATTTTTTTTTTTTTTTTTTGCTTCCCTTTCCTATTATTTTTGGGGAATTAGGCAGTGGGTGGACATTAAATATGATTTTTAAGAGGATTCAATAGAGTTTGTGCAGATATGAGCAGTCATAATCATGAATTTAATCAATCCACTAATACATAGAAGTGTGTTGCTGAATCTGTGGAGGCCATGAGATGGGCCATGAAAATTTTACCCCTTGAGTTAATGTACTCAAGTGTTTCTTGTTTGCCTGTTGCTAGTGGTCGATATGTAAGGTCTTTTGAGTTAAATTTTTTGAATTTGGGACCATATTTTGAGATTTATGATGTGATAGACTGCTGTGTGATAAAAAGCATTGTTTTTCCTGTGTTAGCTGAAGGGGACACTTGTACAAGAAAGCTAAAAATGTTTCTTTACAATCATACCATAAAGATTTGCTTGGTTACAAAAAAGAACCCCATGAAACAATTGCTTAAGCTAAATTAATTGTTAAGCCTTTTGCCAGCAAGATCAAGTTCCTCTCAAAGCTGGCCTTGTAAACACTTCCATTCTTAGATCAGTTTTTTTCTTCCATGGTCTTTAGTTCTTGATAGTTGTAGCTTGTAAGACTTTGATGTCTACCATGTACTCATTGACTAGTAGAAAACAAAGATTCAGAGAATACTGCATGATCTAATTTCAGGATTATTTTCAAACTGTTGCAACAGTTAAAGGTGACTGAAAAATTAAGTGGAATGCCTAGCAGCCAGCTAGGTGCTGATGTTTTCTGCACCTTTCTTCGTTTGAAATGTCTGCTTGCGTGAGGTTTATTTTGTATGAAAATGTACATTGCAAACGTTAAGGTTCCTCATTGCTTGCTTCTGTGTCAGTGACCATAAACATATTCTTGCATCCATTGTGATTGCTTTTGTAAAAAGGTAAATGGTTTTATCTCATTTTTCAGACAATTTCTTGCCATCATTCTGATTGTGGATGTGGTATTTTGTTCTTTCAGTCTTCCCAAGTTTCAACTGAGTCAAATTTTAGTACTTCTACAAATAAAGCTGAGGAAAAAATCGGAGATGGGAGGTATTCAAGCCATCATCTCGATGAAGTTGCTGGAATCATACGCAGTACTATATCTGTTTATGAAGTCAAGGTAAAATGTACTTATGCATCTCTGTCTCAAAAGCAGTCTTAGGCTGAAAGTAGTGGTGGAATAAGTTACTTTAGGTGTTTTCTTTTGCCTCCTACTGGTTTGAGAATGACTTCTACTGAAATTAGATTTGGATAGTGGTAGAAGGAGCATATTGTCTGATACAATTTGAATATATTACTCTTATTTTCAACTTGTACTCTTTCTTTTGATAGGACGCCACTAGAGATAGCTTACATATATTTTATGATTTTAAGTGATTTATTTATATTGACACAAAGGCCTATGTAGACCTGAGATCAGATCTTACATATAGTCTTATGTTTTTTCTTTGCTCTAAGGACAGATTGTATTGTTTGTATTATTACACTTTTCTGTTTCATATCAAAAGAAAAAAATATAAGCATTCCTTACATATGTTCGTGAAGAAGCATCTTATGCACTCAATGAAACTTATTATTGCATCTTACCTTACGATTGAAGGGCATCATTAGCTGATGTGTGCAGATAAGTATCAACAAATCCAGATAAGAATCATATCTATTTCTGAATTTGTAACTTCTTTTTGTAAAACATCTAAGTGCGGGGTACCTATCAAGAAGTATTTGAAAAGTGAATTATTCTCTCATTAGTCTGTGTAGGTTTTATGTAGGAAGAATCAACCTGAAAGGCGGGGCATTTTTTATATAAAAAAATTTAATATACTGGTCTATAGGTCTTTAATTGAGGATGTGGTTAATTGCTATGTTATGGTAAAATGCATTTCCAGAGAAAGCTATGGATTTAGCATTTTTTAGATTTCGACTTTCATCTGTATCTATTTGCTGGTACTTCTATATTATGTTTTAGCTGATTAATTCAGAATGTAACACTAGAGAGTTTATTGTTGATGCAGATTATGAACACATTTCGTGATCTTGAAGAATCAAATATTCTGCGATCTTACATGAATGATGCCTTAAGGGAAATATCTAAAGCATGCCAAGCTTTTGAAGCAAAAGAGTCTGGCCCTCCTATTGCTGGTAATAAGTTTACTCAAAAGCTGATGTTTGTTGACTTCTCAAATAATTCTGATTGTTTTACTGCTTTGTCCTATAGTGACGATACACAGTGCATAAATTATATTTATTGTTTATTGCTTGATAGTGATGGCACTCAGGGCACTTCAGGCAGAAATTACCAAAATTTACATAGTTAGGCTATGCTCTTGGATGCAAGGTGCAACAGATGGAATATCACAAGAAGAAACATGGATCCCTGTATCTATTCTTGAAAGGAATAAATCTCCTTATGCTATCTCTTATTTGCCTCTAGCATTTCGTTCTATTATGAAATCAGCGTTGGATCAGATTAATTCGTAAGTCCCTATTGCTGACTATAACAACTTCTGCATGATTATTTTGCAATGATAGTCATGAGGTTGCAGATGATCTGTCACTCCACATGACTTTCTCTAAGACATTACTTGTAACGTTGTGAGTTCTAGATGGAGGGTCTGCTGGAGATCTGGCCTTAGACTAGGGTTTAATTTCTGTTGTCATTATCTTTGGGTCTTATTATTTTTGGCTTTTTTTTTTTTTTAATTTAATTTAATTTAATTTTAATTTTTGGTTATTTAGTATTGTTTATTTTGGTCAATAGGAATTAGAGCTTCTCTAATGAGTAAGCCGTGTAATTGACATTCTATTGTACTACTAGAAGATACTTGAATGGGATATGAAATTCGCAGTTATTTAGTCTCTCTGCTTCTGTATCCTTTCTCATCAAAGTTTGTGGTGCAGTGGAAGTTTGTTTCGAAATCGAAACGAATAAACAGTAAAGAAACGATAAAACTAAAACATAAACTTTATTATCACTCAAAAAAATTATCAATAACATACTAAACTCAAACAAACCAAATCCTTTTATAATGGTTCTAATCCTAAAACTACTAGAATTAGGAATCCTAATTGACTCTTAACTTTCTAATTTAAATTAATTAAAATTAGAAAACTTAACTTAAGGAAATCTAAATTTTATTTCTATAAAAACTTTATTTCTTAATCTTCTCCTACATCAAATCCCCTCCTCTTGAAAAAAACTCATCCTTGAGTATTGACTCGGCCATGTTGTAACTCCTAACAAACAACTGCTTCCCCTTCATCTCTTGCAGTAAACTCAGCCCCTTCGTAAAAATCATCATCTCCCACAAAGTAATCCACCGTTTTCTCTTCCTCAGCAAAATTAACAGTCCTTCGATTAGGGCTGTTATTCGAAAGATGTCCAGGTTGATTGCACCTAAAGCATTTGCCTAGATTAGGTCGCGCATAGGGGTTAGGATTGGTTCGATGCGGCTGTTGATTTGGTACTATTGCTCGGTTAGGGACAGCACTTGAACTTCGTCCTTGTTCTGGAGTCTGAGGTGCAGGAGTGAGTTTAGAGTTGTCCTCACTATCATCAGTTGTTGTAGATGCCCTTGGAGTGGTTGAAATATCTGGATCGTATATTCGAAAATTACTCGACTCCTGTTAATTGGCCGGTTCAATTAAGCTTCAACTTTCAAGACCAAATTGACTGCATCACTTAATGTCTAAACGTTGTGGAGAGCCAACTTATCCTGAATTGCCAAACTTAAACCTCTGATATATCTAGCAACTTGTTGATCCATTGTTTCCATCAGATTACACCTAGCACTTAGTCAATAGAACTCTTCGGTGTATTTTGTAACTTTCCTATTCAGTTGTCAATAATTCTGGAATTGTTGATATAGGAATTGCTCGTAGTTAGGAGGAAGAAATCGTTGTTTAAGCAATCGTTTCATCTTTGCCGATGTTTGAATACGTTGCTTTCCTTATCTTTGACGATTGAACTGCAACTGTTCCCACTAAGCTGCAGCTCCTCCTTTCAATTTATACGCCACTGTCTTAACTTGTCGCTCCTTGGGGATCTCTGAATAGTCAAAAAATTGTTCAATGCTATACACCCAATCAAGGAAGTCCTCAATGTGTAATCGGCCATCGAAAGTGGGTAAGTCTATCTTCATCTTGTAATCTTGTCAATCCTGACGATAATTGACGTTTCTAAAGGCGTTGCGTTCATTCCTGAAAGTGTTGTTGGCTGTATTGGCATGATCCTCTTCTTCCAAAGAATAATCAAAGCCTCCAACAGGTGCAAATCCCCTCTCACCACGTCTGTAGATTGCTTGGTGGTCTCCTTAGGCATCGTGCCATCCAAAAACATTTCGATTACCCCTTTGATATACATGAATTGGGTTGCGTCGGTGTGGTTGAGGTCGGGTCAAAGCTGCTGGGTTGCAGATCCCTTCAAACTTGCCCCTTCTATCATCGTTTGGACCTGTGTTGCCACTGTTATGGGTAGGGGTGGGCAACTTCAACCCAACTCGACAAACTCAACCCAACCCGATCATTTTTTATTGGGTTGGGTTGGGTTATATCTTAAAAAAAATTGGATGGGTTGGGTTGGGAGATTTTCAACCCAACCCAACTCGAACCAGAAAACGCCCACCCCTGTCCAAGTCTTTCTTATCTAGAATCTTTCCTAGACATACAATTTTACGCTACTATATGAAATCCATCACAGAAGATTTACAAATCTAGAGTAGAAGAATGAAGACATAAAAGAAAAAATCAGAAACCTCAAATGGTTTATAAATCTAGAGAATTTATAAATCCAACCCGACAAACCCAACCTAACCCGATCATTTTTTATTGGGTTCGGTTGGGTTACATCTTAAAAAAAATTGGATGGGTTGGGTTGGGTTGGGTTGAAAATTAAATTGGGTTGGATTGGGTTGAAAAATTTTCAACCCAACCCACGTTGGGTTGGGAGATTTTCAACCCAACCCAATCCGAAACCGAAAACGCCCACCCCTAGTTATGGGGTTGTCGGCCTCCGTCGTCATTGTTTTAGCCTTGGTCGGCCCCGATCTGGATCAGGTAACGCGGATCTACATGACTAAGGCTACAAAATGGGTTGCAAAGTTTTGGGTTTCTCGAGTTTTGAAGTGGGTCGCGTGGATTCTATGGATTTCGAGATTGACCGATCGAATCTCGGGGGTCTGGGCAGTGAATCGGACCTGCACTGGGGTTGGAGGGGTTGTTGGACCTATGTACGGGTCGGGAAGGCTTGGTCATGAATCAGGTTGGAAAACGGGTTGCACAGGTTGGTTGCTTAGATCCAGGTCGTGCACAGGTTCTTTGCTCAGATTTGAGTCGCGTAGGTCACGATCGTCCAAACTCTGGCCTTCCTGTCGCCTGTTGTCATCTCCGACGTCCTCGCCGGCAATCGCCGTCCGGCCACCTAACAAGTTAGGTTGACGCTTGCCGGCAACTTATCTAACTTCAAGAGTCAACGCAACAAGAGTCTGCTAAAGACTTCGAAGTGTTTCTTCGATTCTATCGAGTTGTTGTTCGACAATCACGAACCGCCATTCGTTGTCAGGGGTTCGTTGTCTACTTGAACCAATTTCAGCCATCAGCCGAGGGCAGACCATGCTTTGATACCAATTTTGGTGTAGCGAAAGTTTGTTTCGAAATCGAAACGAATAAACAGTAAAGAAACAATAAAACTAAAACATAGACTTTATTATCACTCAATAAAATTATCAATTATATACTAAAACAAACCAAATCTTTTTATAATGGTTCTAATCCTAAAACTACTAGAATTAGGAATCCTAATTAACTCTTAACTTTCTAATTTAAAACTAATTAAAACTAGAAAACTTAACCTTAAGGAAATCTAAATTTTATTCCTATAAAAACTCTATTTCTTAATCTTGTCCTACATCAATTTGCTCCTTTCTTGCCCTCCATTTTTGTCCTTGTTTGGCATTAGTTTGGAAGAATGACGGTGGCAGTGATGTAGAAATGGTGGTTTGGGAGCATTTGATGCAAATGATGGTGGCAGCGATCTGCCACAGCGTGTGCCAAGACGGCGGTGGTATCTATGGCAGCACATGAGATGGTGTTTGGCACAGAACTTGTACTCTTGGGATTTTGAGGTGTTTTGATGTTAGAAAGAGGACAAAATTGTAGAGAGAAGAGAACAGAATTAAGAGAGCAAGAATATAGAATTCAAAGAGAGAAAATAGCTCAATATTTTCACATCAATTTCAAGTATGCTCTAGGAAAAGAGAAATCCTGTTTCTTGATTTACGAAAAATTACAACACTTGAATAAGCATAAATAAAAATAAAATCCTAAAATAATAAGACGTTAAATATGCTAATCAAAGAAATTACATCCCAGATTCTACATCTAGCAGATACCTCCATTAGTTTAAGTGTTGCTCTATGTCAAGAGTAGAGAGGTTTTACAACCAATATCTTGTAGTTATATTCTCGTGTGTAAAAGGAGGAGAAAGGGGCATATAAAGCTTGATTACTTGTGAAATTTGAAGTACCCCAGACTACAAAATATGCAATGAGACAAATATATGTCACCTATGCTTCCTGGCTTGCAGTGATGAAAATATTAGCTGCTGCAAGTTAGTATTGTGTCTAGCTCGTAGGATGGTATCTTATTATTCATGAACAGTCTTGAAGAAACGGGAGTAAGATTTGGAGGTGGCCATAAATTATTTAAGGGGATATGATTTTCGTGGACCAAGTTATGGATATCATCTGAAGCTGAAAATTTTCTTGAGAGGATTGTGTTTAGCGTTTACGCATCAGTTCAATATTCAAAGGTTATTAACAATTACCAGATAGTATAGTTTGAATGTGGTGAAGACAAATGTTATCAATGATTATAGACTAGCTGGTTTATAAAAATCTGTTTCCATTTAGTTGAAGTATATTTACTGGTTTTCCTGCTGGATGTCCCCCAATCAGTGGAGTCTCAGTAAAAAGGCCTTTGTGTTTTCCACACTTCTTACTTCTGGATGGATAATATTCTCTTTCTTTCTATAATAATATTTTTTCTATATTTCAGGATGATCCAAACTGTAAAGAGTGAGGCTACAAAATCAGAAGATACGTTTGTTCATCTTCAGGAAATTCAAGAATCTGTTAGACTCTCATTTTTGAACCGGTTTCTGGATTTTGCTGGTATGCTGGACACGTGACTCTTTTATTTTATGTTTGGAAGCACGTTATAAACATCTTGGCAAATCTTTGATGCTTCACTTTCATGCACATCAATTAGGTCATTTAGAGCACATTGCGAGTGAGCTTGCTGAAAACAAGTCTAGCAAAGACAGTATGCATTTACAAAATGGATATTCATCTAAACCACAGGCAGAATCATTATCTGATCTTCCAGGAAGTGTTGTTGATCCACATCAAAGACTGTTGATTGTTTTAAGCAATATTGGGTATTGCAAAGATGAACTTGCTTCTGAGCTGTACAACAAGTACAAACATATTTGGCTGCAATCAAGGTATATAGTCAATTCTTTGCCCCTCTTCACTTGGAAAACATTATGAGAATATTATAGGGGATGCATAGTGCTAAGGTCTTGTGGCAACTAATGTTCTTAATACCTGAAACATCTTCTAATTATCGTTTAATTCTCAGATATCAGGAGGTCAAAAAACGAAAGTGGCATGTGTCTGATTTTGAAATTATCATGTGAAATATAAGTATATCATCGAAATGTCACGTTTTCACACATAAAAGTCAAATGATAAAATGCAAGCAAATGGCTTATGCTTACAGGCTTCATTTAATATTTATGCTCCACTTGGTTTTGTATGTACGGTTAATTTCATTAGCCCTCCTTTCTTTATAAAATATGTTTAATGATCAAGGGCTTATAAATGAAGGAAAATGTATTTTTTGGTGGATTTGATGAGGTTATCAATAAGCAATTTAACACACAAAACAAAGAAGGAATGTTGCTGCCTGATGGACATACTTGGCAAAATTTGTATGTTTATTCAATCAGAGTAGAACTTAAAGTAGTATTTCTACAGGAGTTGGCACAAGGAAAAAAAATTCAGTAAGGGAATTCCCAAGCTGTGAAATCATTATAACTCTATTCTAGCTATTTGAATAGGCTACCCGTCATTGGCCTTTCTAAAATTAACAAGCCAGCAAGTCTCTGGGGAGCAAATCTCTATCACTAGCAAGCTGAAACAGTTTTTGATTAGCTGGTTTCTAGAAATTATTAATGAAGAGAAATATGCTCCACATTAGTATAATTAGTTGAATCTGTTTATACTGTAGACAAAAAGGAAATTGTTGAAATTTAGTAGTTTGCAATGATTTAATGTTTATTTGATCAATGTACAATCCAAAAGCTAGCTTATTAGATATTAAATCCAATCTATAGATAAATTGTTCTTAATATGTTTACTTTTTAAGTGTAGGATTTTGTATTCACACATGATTTCCAACACTTTCTCTTGTGTGATTTGGGTTTGCTTTACCCATCATTTTTTGATTTTGGGGTAGGGTTTTGTTTAAGTTGCCTTTTTGGTATAATTGTCTTTTTGTCTGAGTTTTTTTTAGCCTTTTTATCTAAGTTATGACAGACTGTTAGAAAGTAATATCTTGAAATGAGCTAATATCTATTGGATCAACGTCTAACCCAAGCAACTAGCTTATTACTTTCTTAATATTTTGGATCTATTGGATCAATGTATAACCCTACAAGCTAGCCTATTAGATTCTAAGTTCAATTTGTATATAAATTCTTCTTCTTCTTTTTTTTTTCATTAGTAATGTCTCTGTTTTTTATCAATATATATATTCTTCTTATATTTACTATGTCATCGTGGGATTTTGTTCTCATACATTATGTCTAACAGTAATCATAAGCAAATTGTTTTAATACGAGTAAAGTTAGGTTTATATAAGATACTTGTGTATAAGATATTTTAGGAGATAAAGCTTATTATTTAGCTTCTCTTTGGACATTTTCTTGTGAAGATTTCAAAGACTATTCCTTATTTCTCATTCTTCTTGACTGGAAGGCAGTTGTTCATTGAGTTTTTGTGTTTTAGTTTTTGGTTGTTCTGTTTGTGGACCTCTGGTTCACTATTGTATTTGCTTAGTTTTTTTAATAAAGTTTTGTTTCCTATCAAAAAAAAAAAAAGATATTTGTGATATCAATTGAGTATTCTCATTCTCATTCTAGTTCTTCTCTGTTTGTAGACAATCCATTCTTTTTTTTTAATTTAAAATGGAGAGAAATTACAGGTTAATTTTGAGTTTTGTAGGTGCTTTTTTTATATTCATGCTATTTGGTATTGGTTCTGATTTATTTCCAGGAGATCTCATGATTGTGGACAGCTTATATACTTTTATTTGGCTTCCTTCTTAATGTAGTAGTATTTTCGATTTTTCACTCTGTTTTTTAATAAAAAAGGGTTTTAAATGTTTTGCGTGATTTTATCTGGTAAATACTACTTAGCAACATGAACTATCATTTGCCAAATGTTATGTGTATCATTCCATTTAATGTACAATAGTTTGATACCAAAGTACAACATAAATGCATGAATTCTCATTTGTCAAGAGTCATTCAAATTTTGCTTGCTTTACCATAATGTTCAAAATCCATCTTTTGTCTCATCTACATGATTATTGGCACATCATATATTGGGAGCTTTATATATTATCCATCCATAGCTGTATTCAAAATCTCAGTGCTAGAGGGATTAGATCCAGACCTGCTGACAGCCCTAAGCTGGAAGGGGTGGGCCTGGACAGTATCAGTCTAGCCTATTCAATTCAATCCTACTTATTTATTTGATTAGTTACTCTTGTTAGACATACGGTCATGAACAGGTGCTTGGACAAGGTTTCCCTCTCAAGAACATGTTTTGTGTAATTATTTATGTGCTTTTCAAGTAGTGCTACACGATTTGGCTATATGATAACATTCTCTTGCCCTTAAAAAGAGTCACAATTTCCAGTCTCAAAGTTCTCTTGCTCTATGCCCTTCTGTGGTATTTCTGTAGTTATTTAATTATAACAAAGATAATCTTTTTACAAGGTATTGATAGACTGCATTTTGTATTTTATTTTTTATGCTTAGAAATTGTGAATCTATCAGTTGGTTTATCTGGTGATGCTTATTTTTGCCTAGAGATCAAGAGGATGCTGACCTTAAAGATTTAGTGATGTCTTTCACTGGACTTGAAGAGAAGGTTCTCGGACAATATACTTTTGCAAAGGTATAGCTGAAATGAAGGTCCTTGGCTCTGCTACGTAGCTAAGTTGAGAAACACTTTTTTCCTGTGCTTTCTTGAGTCCTTAATAAACAATTTTGCATCTTCTCCTCAGGCAAATTTGATCAGAACAGCAGCCACGACCTTTTTGTTGGATTCTGGTGTTCAATGGGGAGCGGCACCTGCTGTCAAAGTGAGGAATCAGTGATTTCATGATTGGTTATATTCTTCTTGAAACTACCTCAACAAACATTGCTTTTTGCTGAAGTAGCTGTGAAATACTGATACCTTGCAGGGTGTGCGTGATGCCGCTGTGGAGTTGTTGCACACTCTAGTTGCTGTTCATGCTGAGGTATTTTCCACGTATGTTGTGGTGATTATACACAACAGTTTTTATCTCTGGTTGAGTTTTCATACTTCTGGTTACAGGTGTTTGCTGGTGCCAAGCCTTTGTTGGACAAGACACTGGGCATTCTTGTTGAAGGTCTGATTGATACGTTTCTTAGCCTTTTCAATGAAAATGTATCCAAAGATCTCAAGTCACTTGATGCGAATGGCTTTTGCCAGCTCATGCTTGAGGTAATATATAATGATTTAATTTCCTCATCTTGAATCCAAGTTTTGGTTTCCTTGAATTCATTCTAATTGATTTTTTTATGCTAGAACAAAATGTTACTCGCTATACATGTGCCTGTTGTAATTTTGCTTGTTGAGATTCATTGGAATAAGGTGTACATGTGAGTTTTTCATGGTTGTTAAGAGAGGTTTAAGATTTAAACACTTAATATTGTGTAATGTGCAATGGAGTAAATATCAAAAGAAGGTTGAATTCTAGTTGAAAAATATTTCTTGTTTAGAAGAAGTGTTGGTTCGTATAAGTAATACAATTCACTTAAATGATTAATCGATTTCTGATGCCTGTTCTTGCAGCTTGAATATTTCGAGACCATATTGAATCCATATTTTACACATGATGCAAGGGAGTCTCTGAAGTCTTTACAAGGTGTGCTGTTGGAGAAAGCCACTGAGAGTGTCACAGAGGCTGCAGAGAATCCAGGACATCACCGCCGGCCAACTCGTGGGAGTGAAGATGCACTTGCAGATGAGCGGCAGCAAGGGATGACAGTGTCTCCAGATGATTTGATTGTAAGAATCTTCAACCCTTTTGTGATATCTCAGTAAAGCATGCATTGATTGATAAAATGACAAGTGGCTTATGGCATGTCATATTCTGGATAACCATCTATATACCGTCTTAAGAGTGACTTATGACATGTTCTTGTGGGTTTTATTACATCTGATATGCATTATATTCTGTACAACCTATAAATAAAATATACTGTGATTATTGCATGTCTTTGAAGACAGTTGACACCATCAGATATGTGTTTCTATGTCAGATATTTTGTCGAGTTTGGAATTTGCTTAGAGTTATAATTATTTTCATTTATGACGATTAATGAATTATCATTTTCTTTTTTGATGATTTTAAAAAGATTTAAAAAAAAAAAAAACCTGCTAAAATAGTATTAATTTAAGTAAAAAAAAGAAGTAAAATAATGTTTCTTGAATAAATAGAGGAGAAAATGACAATTCATTAATCGTCAGGAGGAAAAATGATAATAATTCATTTGCTTATTTAGCATAATGAGAGAAACAACCATTGTATTACTGTGTTTCAAGTTTAGCTTTTAACTATCCTATGGTTCCGGTGCAGGCTCTTGCACAGCAATATAGCTCTGAGATACTTCAAGCAGAGCTTGAGAGGACTCGTATCAACACAGCATGCTTTGTGGAGTCTATTCCATTAGATTCTGTGCCAGAATCTGCTAAAGCTGCTTATGCTTCCTTCAGAGGTTCGATGGATTCACCCAGCAGAAATTACAGAGGTGCACAAGCAACGGGATCTCCTAGTTTCTCTCGGCAGAGACGTAGATGAATCAGTTGGTAACCACAATTTTTTATTATTTGATTTACCCTGTGTGTAATTGCAATTGTTGTATTCTAGTTTATACATTCAATTGAACATAATCAATATTCTCTTTATTGTAAATTTTCCTTTTTTGGAGTATAATGAATTTTTTGTTGTGGGTAGATAACGAGAAGACTATGTTAATAAAAATGTCCTACCTGATTTGTGGTCTTTGGATTTAGAAAACGATGACAGATGATATGCAGTATGTCACTGTTGCTAGTAATGACTGTGTTTTCCTTGCCAAGAAATGCATTTGAACCTATTTATGGTAACCTAGCGACATCAAAGCAGACTATTGCAGGTTAAAATTGTTTAATAAAATTGTTGTCAAACTGTTAAGAACACCAAGAAAACGTTGAAATTGTGAAGTGTACAATTAATGCGTGATATTATTAAATTCATAACCTACAAAAATAAAATGAACTATCGTTTATTCCCCAATTCAGAGGGTTATTGTTTGTTCGTAGGGCCATGATTTGTGGATAATGGAATCCCGTACAGCTGCAACTCGCTTCCACTATGGGGCACAGGAACTTGCACTAGACATTTTAAATAAGAATAATCTTAGGTTTCTCTAATTTTTAGTGTAAATCTAAAACCTATGGTTTATTGCCTATCAATTATAACTTATGGATCAATAGATATATCAATCTTTCTTTCAATGTAGAAAATCATTAAGTTTGTTAGAAATTTATTTTCCATCCTACTGCGAAGTGATGTCTTGACAAGTTTCATTCCTGAAAAAGCTCATTCTATTGTTACTGTGGATACAGGAAAAGTCAATACTAGTTGAATCAACCTATACAAAAATATATACATGTATATAAGCAACCTTTTTGTTTTAATGAATCAAAAAAGAAAAAAGAAAAACACATTAACCTATCAATCAAGAAAAAATGTTGTGACTTTTTGGTTTGAACTAATACTTGACATAACTCCGAAAGACAAATAATATTCTGAAAGTGTGGCTGATGAACTATATTGAACTTGAAATGTTCCAATTGCCATTTCGATTCTTTTACCTCATCTTCTGTAAAGTCTTTAGGATACCTCATCTTCAGTTTTATTACTTGATCTATTTTGAATAATCTAAACCCGTTAATATGATTCAAAGCCTCGGTAAGTATAAGGAGATCCATTGTTTTCTTTGTAAATCTATTATTCAACTCAACCAACTGAAAGTCTATTACAATATTAATTATACATTTGGTACAGCTTATCTACTGGCCAAAAATACTATTTTAATATTAAAAGCTCTACTTTATTATTATTATTATTATTTTGGTATCGTTTGGTTAATATCCAGTAGAGCTTTTGACGAATTAAAAAAGCTAAAAGATGTCTACTCGGATAAGCTCAAAATTTAAGTTTTCAAGTAGATCTTTTTGAGTTTTTTTTTAAAAGATTAAAATGTTCACTATACCTCTATTTTATTTTATTAATATTTTTATACCTTTATAACCCTATTACACTTTCTTTATAAATATAAACACATAACCTCCACTATCATTCCCTTTTTATTTTATAAAAACTTTTGAAAACTCATCTTTAACTAGTAAGTTTTTTATATTTTGTGTTTTTTGAATTTAATTTTTTTAATCTTTATTGTCATGAATATTATATGTCATATTTTTTTATATATAAATATAATACAGTTGTTTTGTTATTGGTTTATTGATATATACTTATATCAAATAATTATTGGTTGTTTGATTGATTAATTTTTTATGATTGATATTGAAGTCATTATATTCCTAGAATGAATATACTACTCCTCTCTCTCATACCCTTTTTGATAAATTAATAATCTAAAAGTGATTTAAAAATAATTTAATCAAATAATTTATAATTTAAAAGAGTTTTTTAATTGACAATCAAACAATCAATAATTTTTTTTAATATATTTATTTTTAAAAGATCTACTTTTAAAAAATCTACTTGAAAAAATTGTATCAAACGAAACCTAAATACGTTGAAGTGATAATATTACTCCATCGTAATATTGTTATTTTGTTAACCGCAGAGACAGAGCCCTTCATGGGCTAAGGTAGGCTTAGGCTTGGCCTATTTCAAAAAACTTTTAAAATATTACAAGTCACGGAATATGACAAGATGTAAAATCAATAACAGAATAAAATAAGGTAAGAAATTCTGGACAAGCAAACTCTCTTGAATTTCCTCATAGATTCTTGCTCTTTCTCGTAGGTCCCACAAATTTTTTCCCATCTTTCAAACACCCTAACAAATAATACTTTTTGCATAGCATTGAGCCCCACCTTCAATTGGCTTTGTTTGGCTTTTTGCTTTTACCCCTAACTTCTTTGATCTCTGTGATTCTACTTCCAATTTCAATTTATTTTTATTTATTTTTTTATTTTTTTCACTTGAGCATAAAGTAGAAACAAAAAGAGATCACTTTCATTGGCTCTATTCTCTATACTCTCCATATTAGGTATGTATTTTAAGAATTTTACATATTTAATTATTTTATTTAATGTTAAAATCTATACTAATTTTGATTTATTGACTTATATTATTAGATTTGGTTCATCTTTGTGTCAACATCAACAATTGGTCTCATCTTTTTGTCTGTATTAATAATTGATCTTCAAATTAAGTATGTTATTTTGTGAAATTTATGAATTTGAATGATTATTTTGTTTAAAAATTTAGGGTTATTATAATTTTTAATTAAGGAAAATTTAGATATTGTCATTATTAGTTTATTTTATTATGAATTTGAATAGTTTACAAATTGATTATATTGAGTAAAATTTTAGGTTAACTATAATTTTTAGTTATAGAAAATTTAGAGATAAACTACTTAATTTAATCTTGTTCTTCTAATTAATTTATAAACAATTGTATTTCAAAAAAACAATTATAGACAATTGATTAAATTATCCAATGTATAGTAGGTCTTATAATTAATCACTTAGAATAGAAATGACGGTGTCACTATGCTAGTGTACTCGAAAAAGTTCTCAAATATTAGATAAAAAGAGTACATCATTTTTGTTGTTATCTTGATTTTAACTTATTTTTGTGCATTCTTAATTTATTTTGAGAATGATAACTTTTATAGGTCATAATGCAAAGAAGAAACATATTTCGTTATTTTAATCAAACAAATGATGGTCTTGATGAATCATCACTAGGCCAAATGCTAGATCTAAAGTTCGAGTTCAACATCTCCTTCCAAAACAAAAGGATCCAAAATTAATAATAAAGATACTCCAACTCCATCTCCCATCAATATTTCTTATTATATTGACATCTGAATTTAATCGACCCAAGTTCTTGACCCAATACTACAAATGAAGCAAAACACAGTAAAGATAAAAGAAAGAGAAGAGAAAGAACAATGAATACAAAGAGATTTGTATGCGGTTCGACTCAAAAAGATGTCTACGTCCACAACTGTTTCTGTGGTTATTTTGGCAGAGTTACATTATCTTATTGCCTGATGTTATTAATGTGGTTACAATGATTTTTCGACCTCTATTTATAGTGTGGGGTGTTACAATTTGAGTACAAATAAAATAGGAAAGAATTCCACATTAATTACATTTTCAAAACCGGTGTCCACCATATTAGGGATAGATTCCACAGACATAGAAGTTTGATTTTACTTCCAATTCTAGTAGTTGACTCTTCCTCAATTTAGGCTGTTGTCTTTCTAGAAAAATTCCCTTAATGAACACTTCGAGTTATGAGTTATACCTTGCTCTGGACGACTTTAAGTTGAGTATAAGGCAGCCTTAACCATAGTTGACTAGCGACCTGAGAATTGTAGCAGCGAATTGAGAGCTCGTTCCTGCGAGTTGGATGTTGGCGAACTGGGCCTTCGCCTATTGAGTCAATCCATTAGATCAGTTCTTGGATTTTTACCAGCCTAATTATGCAGTCCTAAATATACCCACAACATTATCCCTTCAATTCTCAGTGCGATTTGCGGATTGGGAGCTCAAAACTTGCTAGTAAAAGTTGATGTGTCACGACCTGTCGTGCTGCCTTTTCAGACTCTGTCCTGTCACATGACTTATGGCGACTCTTTGGGTAACCGTACCACTTGCACGTCTCATTTTGTGTGCATTTAATGTGCACATTTCTTAACTGACAACTTATGATGTCAAGTTCCTGAACTTGTGCTGCATCATTAGATTTAAGGCGATTGATTAACACTCAAATGCAACGATTAGGGTCTTGTGCCTATATAAAGCAGAGCCATTTCCTTTTCCCTATTAATCTGCCATTTTGAAATTCAACTAGTTGAGCCTCCATTTTCTCTCATTTTCTCTCGTTTTACATCCTTGCGCCAATACTCTTTGAAGAATATCAGCATCTTTGTTCTCAGGCGATCAAGTTTTATAGCATTTACAGTAAGTCTCCATATCTAACTCTTAATTTCTTAGTTTCCATTTTTTGTATATGTTGCATCGTATTTTCTCTGCATCTGGTACTAGCTTGAATGTTCTATGTTCTTGATGTTGCATGTTTGCGACTTTTCGTTTCTTTTTATTTAATCTTGTTGGTTAGCTCTTTATGAACTATTTATTGTTTGTAACACTACGTATGCGAGCTGTAGGATGATGTATTTGTAGGTTATTAGCTCGTAGGTCGTTAGCTCGTAGGTGGAGCTCCCAATGGTCTTAGCGATCTGTATGACATTTGTGACTTGTAGATTAGGAAGCCCCTTGTTAGAGAAATATAGAACTTAGATTTTCAGTTATGGTCTGCACATAGCGACCTAACTGCTCCCTTCTATACGTAGATGTCTTCAAGTCGCAAACATCGGTCATACAGAATAGGAGATGGTGACTCTTTCAGCCCGGAGGAGCTCGAATCAGGCGAAGTCCGTATCATTGAAGAAACAACCTCTCTGAGTGTTGAGGTCAATGGGGAGTTCATAGCTCGAGCTGACCCTATTGCAATCCGTCAGACCATCGAGGAAAGCGAGCTCGCAAGATGTTTATCCATTATGCCTCAAAAATAAAGTATGAGGAGTTAGGGGGAATTGCTTTTAAGTATCACCTTCCCAAATGTTACCGTGTCATGTCGCCCTTACCTAACGATCATGCAGCCTATCCTTTTCGAGGGTTCATTGCCATCAACACTCAGCATCTTAGGCACGGGCTCAGATTTCCAGTCTCTATCTATCTCATCAATTTTTTGAATAGGCTAAAACTCAGTTATTTTTAACTAACCCCTAACTCCTACTCCCAACTCACATCCTTGGCCTTAATCTTCAAAAGGAACAGTCTTCCACCTCCAAACCCAAGAATCTGCTACCACCTCTTTAGTGTCAAAAGTGTAGGCGATTAAAAGAGGAATGCGAGATGAGATTTACTATCTCATAGCTCGAAAAACAAACTTCAAGGATCTCCTGCCTTAGGACGATGCGAAGGGTAAGTCTAACGCAATCTATTACAAGTCGAGTTGGTTTTATATTTTTTGCAGGCTCTTAGAGAATTTCAAAATTTTGATTTCGTCTTTAGTTCAAGTGGACAGAGAGGACTAGCCTTTTAGAGTTATAGCAATTTTTTTTTTAATAATTTTTTTTTCTTGCAAACTTGACAGGGGATAGGGCAAACCTCACTGAGGAGGAGATCAAAATTCTTAGGACGCTTGTGGTTTCGCAGGAAGGGAGAATTAGTCAAGCGTTCGACAACGAGCTACTCAGTGCCCATCAGCTAGCTCATCCTCCGAACAGCGAACTTCTCAACAACACGAGAGACATCGAAATTTGAGGTGACTTCGAGCTCGCCTCTGCTTTCGATGCTGCTGGTGAAGTAGAATTAGTTCTTGTCCTCCAAGTAGCTCCAGAACCAATTCTGATCCCTTAAGCAGCTTCAGAGATGGTGAAGCTCGCCCTTCACAAGCCCCATTTAAAATGACCTGCCCAGCCTGCAACTCCTTCATTTGTTGCATTAATTAAGGTGACCACAATAGCACTGGGTTCAGGGCATTCACAAACCTAAGTCCACATCTCGCAGTCAGAGATGGTTGAAGTTTAACATGAGCAGGTGGAAGTTTCTGCTCCCGAGGTTCAAGCTGTTCCAAGCAGTAGGGCCAAAAGAAAGTCAGTGCCCAATCCTCTTCCGACTAAACGATGATGAGTAGACAAGGGTAAGCGGCTCGAGGTTGTAGAAATAAGGGTTGAGCCACAGGCCAAAACACAGCCTGAAGACGGTCTAGGAGGGATATACTTTGGCGTTGTCCTCGACAACTTGTTCGCAATCCTAAAGAGCTCTGTCAAGACTCTGGACAAAGAGGGCTTGAGAGGTGGCACTTTGTCTAGTTATATAGCTTACCACAAACTATTGGTAATCTGCAATACATTTGTCTTTCTTATTTTTTTGCTTGGTTTAAATACTAACTTGCTGTGTTTCAAACCAATATTAGGGCGATGAAACAGATACAAGAGGTCTATGATTTTGAGGATGAAAATAAGAAGTTCAAGAGCGAAAAGAAAAAGTTGAAGAACGAGCTCTTATTCATGACTGTGAAGGCTGAGAAAGCAAAAAACTCAGAGCAACTCCTTTTGACCAAGCTGAAGAATGCTGAAGAGGCTAAGAAAGAAGCTGAAAATGCTCTAACTCGTAAGAAAGGTGCTCATACAGTTGCGAGGTCAAACTTCACCATTAAGCTCCTTAAGAGTGAAAATGAACTGAACAAAGCAAAGAGCGAGTTGGAGAAGGCCGTGCAACGAGCTGAAACTGCAGATAAAGGAATGAAGAAGGCTAAGAAAGAGCTCATACATGCTAAGGAGGAGGTCGCCAAAGCTAAGAAGGAAGCCGAGGTGCGGTCACCAAAGTTAGGGAAGAGGCAGAATCAGAGACCTCCAGTAGTTTCCTCTACACTTTATGGGAAGTTCATCCCGAACTGGACTTCTCATTCTTTGGTGAAGAGGCGGTCGTGGAGGTGGAGAAGTACAATGAGTAGGTCGCTTAATCCTTAGCTGTTCCAGATGCAGTTTCTCCAAATATCGAGCTCCGAGATGCGACTTTCCAAGATGAGACAGCTCAGGTCGAGGTGCCTCCACATGTATCCTCCGATGATATAGCTCCCAGAGAATTAGCCCCCCAGGGCTAGGGCTTTGAGTAGGTTGCTTGCCGAGCTGCATCTTTTTCTTTTTTTTTGAAGCATTTCATGATTGTGTATTTCATTCACCTCGTAAAGGTCATCTGTAATGAATATTTGGACCTCATTGTGAGGTTATTATTGTTGAACTAATTTACCTCGTTGCGAGGTTATATATTTACTTCAATGTTGTTTGGTGCTTTTATTTTACTTTCTTTTTTTTCTAAGTCTTTGAATTTCCTGCGAATTGAGAAACAAAGTGATCAATGTATAAATATATAAATCAGTGATAATAAAATTTGGTGAGAGCTTATGAGGTCGCTGATCTTGATGCATCGTAGTTCGCAAATTGTAGCTTAATTAAAAAATTTAAGCCATATCCAGTAGATCGGATCTCAGCTAACATAGCAGTGTTAAGGTCGGAGTCTTTTAGCATATTGGTGAGCTAGTAAGTTGTAACCTTTTAGCATGATGGCGAGCTAGTAAGTCAGAACATTTTAGTATGATGGCGAGCTAGTAGGTCGAAACTTGTTAGCATAATGTGGAGCTAGTAAGTCGGAATCTTTTAGCATAATATGGAACTAGTAGGTCGGAACTTGTTAGCATAATGACAAGCTAGTAGGTCAGAACTTGTTAGCATAATGTGGAGCTAGTAGGTTGGAACCTTTTAGCATGATGATGAGCTAGTAGGTCAGAAACTGTTAGCATAATTACGAGTTGTCCTGTAGGTTGAAACCTTTTAGTATGATGGCCAACTAGTAGGTCGGAACCTATTAGCATAATACGGAGCTAGTAGGTCGGAATCTTTTAACATGATGGTGAACTAGTAGATCGGAACCTGTTAGCATAATGACAAGCTAGAAGGTCGGAACCTGTTAGCATAATTACGAGCTGTCCCGTAGGTTGAAACCTGTTAGCATAATGACGAGTTAGTAGGTCGAAATCTATTAGTATAATAACGAGCTAGTAGGTTGGAACCTGTTAGCATAATGGTGAGCTGTCCCAGAGGTCGGAACCTTAGCTAACAGCATAGTATCGAGCTGTCCAGTAGGTCGAAACCTCAGCTAACAACATAATGTCGCGCTGTCTAGTAGGTCAAACCTCAACTAATAACATAATGTCGAGCTATATCTAGTAGGTCGCAACCTCAACTAATATAGCGAAATTTTGTCGAGTTATCTAACGAGTCGAAACTTTGGCTATCATAGTGAAATTTTGTCAAGCTATGTAGTGGGTCAGAACCTCGACTAACATAGCGAAATTTTGTTGAGCTATGTAGGGGGTCGGAACATCGACTATCATAGCATGACTTAGTAAAACTTTGTCAAAGAGAATCTTGGTAGAAAGGTCGCTGTTTACTTTTATACTTGGTATTTAATAAAGAAATAAGTAAAATTATTCAGAATAGAGCAGTATGGAAAACCTGAAGCTTTTATTTATTTTTTAAGATTGAATTACAGGCTAAAGGTCGGAACCTCATTATTGTAGTGCTGGCTGTGGTGGTTGTCGAGGTCGTTGTTGTTGAGGTCGCAGATTCTCTGGTCACACCACATAGTCTCTCGGGCAACCTCTCTCGATTAGATTCTCAATAACATCCTTTAACGCCCAGCATTCTGAAATGTTGTGTCCAACCTCATTATGATAAACACAAAACCTGTTTTTGTTTCTAAGGTTAACAGGAGTCCTCATAGGCTTGGACTTCCCGAAGTCCTCTTTGTTCCTTTCCGTTGCAAAGATCTTGTCCTGTGTATCTAAAAAGATGTTGTAACTATTATGATGACCTTGATGCTGAGGTTGTTCATTTTTGGGCTCATTCCTGATCTTCTTAGCAACTTGATTGTTTGAGCTGTTATTCTAACCTTCACTTCCGTTCTCACCATTATTTATTTTCTTCGGTTGGTTGGAACTGTCTACTTCACCTTTCTAGTTAGACTGCTTGGGGCCGAAGGTCTCATCTCATCTGATCTCCTTAGAAGCTCGCTCGTAGAATTCACCTAGATCCTTTATTGGAGATTTATATATGCTCTCATACAACTTTTCATTCTTGCGAAGTCCGAATGAAATCGCAGTTAAGATACTTTCGTTTGAAGGTTCTCCATATTGGTGATTTCACATCTGAAACTGATAATGTAATCTTTCAACGATTCATTTTGTCGCTGGAAGACTGTGGCAAGGTGACAAGATAGCGCGAATTGCCTCCTCAGAGCTTGGTATTGGCTGATGAATTTTCGTTGACATTCCTCCTAACTATCTAGGCTATGAGCTAAGAGATTCTTGAGTCAGGTCCGTGGAACCTCCCCTAAGGTGGCTAGGAAAACACGGTACTTGACCAATGAATTGACCGTCTGAAGATCTATTTGGATATTAAATGCATCCAGGTGATCATAAGGGTTGTTATCTCCATTGAATTGGGGAATGTTGGGAACCTTAAATCTATGAGGAAGAGACTGTGTCTCAATCTTCCTGGTGAAGGAGATTCTTTCCCTAAATTGATCACGTTGGTTTGAGGTAACAGGACGTGCCTTGAGTTGTTGAACTCGTTGAAAGAGCTCTTTTATCTTGGGTTTCTGAGGCCTGTACTCGCGACTTGAAGAGCGACAATCTAGCACATATCTCTTAGTAGCCCTCTCTTTTTAGCATATAGGACGCAGAACTTCCTCCTCTTCACGAGCTCTGCGACTTTCAACTCTCGAACATGAGTTGGAGGGATGAGCTTAGCCGGCAGGTCGTGACACCTCTCTGAATGGTCTTTTAGGTGCTGTCACTTCCTCTCATTGCTGCTGGTAAACTTCTCTTGGAGTAGCAATCTCAAGTCTGCGAGCTTTTTGTGCTTGGGTCTGTGCCAGCGTCCTGACTACATCCGTAAGTTGTTGCATAGTATTTTCCAACGCCTCTTGCCGTTGGTGTCACACCTGTAGCCACTCGGCTATAGAGACTAGCAGTGTTGGTTGGCGAGGGGCTAGTGAAGGCATATATATCGTAGTGCTGCTTATGGGGACATGAGACATGCTTGCCATAGATATAGTTGCATCATCCATCGATTGGACATCATGCTATTACTAATCCATCTGCTCCTTTGATTGATCAGTTGTCGCGTCAAAACTTCTGGTGATTCTTCTTCTTGCTATGACACTTGAAAACTCCAAATATTACAGTTTGGGCCCTCTTTCTAGCGTCAAAATGTCAACGTCTGAATTTGATCGACCTAAGTTCTTGACTCAATACTAAAAATAAAGTAAAACACAACAAAGATAAAAGAAAGAGAAGAGGAAGACTAGTGAATGCAATGTGATTTTTATGTGATTCGGCCCAAAAAGATGCTACATACATGACTGTTTCTTTGGTTATTTCGACAAAGTCACAGTATCTTATTGCTTGATGTTATTCATGTGGTTATAATGATTTTTCGACCTCTATTTATAGTGTGGAATGTTACAATTTGAGTACAAAAAAAAAAGGAAAGAATTTCATATTAATTACACTTTCAAAACTAGTGTCCAATCCTTACTCAGCCTGTATCTAGTAAAGATTTTGTGATTTATAGTGATGCCTATCTTAATGGTCTCGGTTGTGTGTTAATACAGGAAGAGAAGGTGGTTGTTTATGCTTCCAAGTAGTTGAAGAATCATGAGAAGAATTATTCGACTCATGATCTAGAATTAGCAGCTATAGTTTTTACTCTGAAGATATGAAGGCATTACCTATATGGAGAGAAGTTTTATATTCATATTGATCACAAGAGCCTCAAGTATCTATCCACTCAGAAAGAGCTTAATTTGAGATAGAAGAGATGGATGCAGTTGTTGAAGGATTATGATTGCATCATCGACTACCATCTGGGGAAAGCAAATGTGGTAGCTGATGCGTTAAGTAGGAAGTCCTTGGTTGCTTTGAGAGTGATGAATGCTCAGTTGCAGATTCAGGAAGATCAAGCTTTGGTAGCGGAATTGCAAATGCGGCCTATGTTCCTTCAGCAGATTCAAGAAAAGCAGAAGCAGGATGAGAAGCTCATGGCAATTTGTAGATCAATGGAAAAGGGGAAGGAGACTGAGTTTGTGTTAAGAGAAGGTTGCTTGTATTTCAGAAATCGAATCTATGTTTTTGATGAGGCCGAGTTGAAAAGGAAATTATGATGGAAGCTCACAGTAGTCCGTATTCGATGCATCCAAGTAGTACCAAGATGTATCAAGATTTGAAGGCTCAGTATTGGTGGGCTGGTATGAAGAAAGATGTGGTGGACTATGTGAGTAAGTGTTTGGTATGTCAACAGGTGAAAGCGGAACATCAGGTTCCTTCAGGGTTATCGCAACCGATATTTATTCTTGAGTGGAAATGGGATCGCATTACTATGGATTTTGTTTCAGGGTTACCTCTTTCTCGGAGTAAGCAGGATGCGATTTGGGTGATTGTGGATCGATTGACCAAGTCAGCGCATTTCCTTCCGGTTAGAATGGATTATTTTTTGGAAATATTGGCAAAGCTGTATATTAAGGAAATAGTTCGATTGCATAGAGTGCCGATGTCGATAATATCATATCGAGATCCGAGGTTTACGGCAAGGTTCTAGAAGAAGTTTCAGGAAGCTTTGGGCACTCGACTGAGTTTCGACACTGCCTTTTATCCGCAGTCAGATGGGCAATCAGAAAGAGTTATCCAAGTGCTAGAAGATATGCTCAGAAGCTGTGTTATCGAGTTTGAAGGAAGTTTGATTGATAATATTCCTTTGATCGAATTCGCGTATAATAACAGCTATCAGTCAAGTATAGGTATGACACCTTATGAAGCTCTGTACGAAAGAAAATGCAGGACTCCTCTGTGTTGGACTGAGCTTGGTGAAGACAAGTTAGTGGGACCAGAATTGATCAGGCAAGCTAAAGAAAAGGTTAAGATAATCAAGGAAAAATTGAAAGCTGTATCCGATCGACAGAAATCTTAACACAAAGGAAAGATATCGAGTATAAAGTAGGGAATAAAGTATTTCTGAAGGTATCTCCATGGAAAAAATGTGTTAAGGTTTGGTAAAAGGGGTAAGTTGAGTCCTTAGTTTATTGGCCCATACGAGATTATTAAGCGTGTGGGACCGGTAGCCTATAGGCTAGCTTTACCGTCAGAATTGGATAAAATACATAATGTATTTCATGTATCTATGTTGAGGAGATACAGATCGGATCCTTCTCATGTGATAGCTGCTGAATCTATTGAAGTGCAGTCTGATTTATCCTATGAGGAAGAGCCTGTGAAGATTTTGGATTGTGAAGTCCGAGAGCTGAGGAATAAGAGGATTCCGTTAGTCAAGGTGCTTTGGAGAAATCATAAAATAGAAGAAGCGACGTGGGAAAGCGAGGAAGTAATGCGTCAGCAGTATCCGCAACTATTCGAATAAGGTAAATTTCGATGACGAAATTTCTTAAGAATGGAAGAGCTGTAACGTCTCGTAATTTATTTTGTATAAGTAGTGTTATTAAATTAAATAGGTGAGCGTATTAAATTGGATTAAAAGTTAGTTTAAATATAATTAGTATAATTAGTATGTTAATATATTTAATTATTAAAAAATTTAATAGTATTTTTCTTAATAAAAGAATTTAATTAGGATTTTAATGGGAAAAATTTGATGATGAAAATTTGTCATTAGATGGTTAAATGAGTATATTCAGAATGCATTGCATGGGAAATTTTCTTAAACCAATAACAAATTGACATCTAAAAGTTAAAGTTGTGAGAACCAGTAGAAAATTGGCAAGTGCGTGGTAGAAAACTGAATGGATTAGTAAGTTGTCATTGTTGTCCAATAGGAGAGGGGCAAGTGTAAAGGTTTTTGGGCTTAATTAGAATTTTAGAAAGGTTAAGGGTCAAGCATAATTTCAAAAGGTTGTTTAGTATAAAAATGGGTCAAAAATTGAAAAATTCCATTTCTTCCTCCTCCACCATTCTATCGACCAGCATTCTCTATATTTATCTCCATTTTTTTTCTTCTTTCAAGCCACAAAACATACCAATCTTCTTCTCTTTAAGTTTCTTACTCATCTATGACTTCAATTCTTGGAAAAATCCTCTAAAAATCAAGTTAAATTTTCAGGTAGGAAAAGGTTAAGTGAGGTATATACAGTTTTTCTGGTTTTGTGTTAAAAAAATTTGATTTCCAAACATATAGATGCATCTATAGACATATATAGTTAGTGAGTTTTGCATTTAATTAAGTTATTTCGCTTTTTATGGCTTTAAAGTGTAATTTTGAAACTCTAGGTGATCAATTAAGGCGTGTGAGTCGAGCAAGAGCAAGGAGAAACTTTGAACTTCTATTTGGAGTGCTAGGAGCTTGGGTGTAAGCTCTAAAAGGTTGGTATACATTTATTTTCAAAATTGAATTTTGTTAGTAGCTAAAAATTTAAAATTTTGTTTCGAAACTTTGCGATGATTTGATTTTTATGTGATGAGTTGTTATTTATGATATGTATGTGTTGGTTGGATGGTGATGGAAGAGATTTTATGGGTCAAAACCAAGTAAAATAACATTTTCGCATAAAAACCCTTTTATGACCGAATTTGAATAAAATAGGGGTTTAAGGGTATTTGCGTTATTTTAAACTTATTTATGCATTAAACGGATGATGTTGAAATGATGTATGAGATAAAGTTTGAATCGAAACAATTTTTTGAAAATTTACTCATTTTTGACCAAATAGTACACTAGGAAAACCTAGGGTTAATTTCGTCATTTCGTTTGTGTTTACGCATTATTTATATTGTGTTGAGATAATATATGTCATAAATTATGATTCCGAAAAAGAAAAATTCTAAAAGCACCTTTTGGAGGTTAATAAAAATGTGAAATAATGTGATTGTGCAATAAAGTTTTGAAAAATGAAATTAATGGCAAAATAGTCCTTGGGTAATAGCCAAAAGGAAGGTTTAGAAAAGTTTCGAAAGATTTCTAATATGAAAAAAATAAATGATGAAGTATGATAGTTAAATGACTTTTAAAAATTTAATCGAAAACGATAATTTTCGTAGTTATTGAAAATATCGAGAGCCTAAGTAAACATGTACATTGATAGGTGGAGATTAGTAATTGACATGCCAATAGGGTATTTGTTAGCAGTACTACACCGTTTCGCTTATATACCGAGATGATTAATAGACCTTGAGAGGTACCGAGTGTCTGGTCTTAAAACCGATACGAATATGATGTTGAGCCCTAACGGATAGGCACTGAGTGTCCGATGCCGGAGGGATATGTGAAACCGGTTATCGATCCATGGTATCGTGGTAATAGTTACGAAAGGTTTTTATAATATTATAACAACTAATGAACAACTTACCTTGAAGATATGTGCTCAAAAAAGTATTTTACGTAATTGAGATTTGTTGTATAAATAAAATATTATGTTGGATATCAAATGATTTGTGAAATGATATATTTTCTATGTTATATTTGTGGGATTTTATGTTTGATATTATTTTGTGTATACCAACTGAGTTACTTTGCTTAGCGCATTGAATTTTCCACACGCAGGTAGTTTATGTGAGTTGAGAAAGCTGAGAGTGAGAGTCCGACAAGAAGATCACTCCATTGCGCTTTCAGAGTCACAACAAATTTCCAATCTTTTTGGTAGTCATATTTGGCATGTACATATTTTTATTAAAATGAAGTTGCATAAATTAACATTTTGTATATTCAAATGCATATGTGGGAAAAACCTTGTAAACTCCAATGTATATAAATTTTGAATTATATTTTTAAACGTTTCTTAAAGAGATGAGAAAACTAGATGACGTAGTGTTTTAAAGTATTGATGTTTTTTTTGTTTTGAAAATGTACTTGGGAAAATGTATACTTTTCTGCGAATTTGTGTGTTGAAGTGGATTTGAGAGGGACGGAAGTCCGATATGGGAAGTGGAGAAAGTTAAAAACATATTAGAAATATTTCTATGATTATGTAGGTTTTACTATTGTCGGTTTTTCAATAAAATAGGGGAAACTCTGCTAGATTTTCTGTAAAATAAATTAAGAAATTAAACGGTTTTTGAAATTAAGAAGTTGTAATGTCCTCCGCCTCGGCTTCGACATCTGTGAAGTCAGGGTTCGAGGGGGAGAGTGTTATAGTCACTCTGCCAAAATCTATTCAGAGTGACCTGTGGACGTAGGCACACTTGCCGAACCACGTAAAATTCTTGTCTTTGCATTTTCCTTTCTCCCATTCTCTTATTATTAATCGCTCATTTACTATCACCCATCTATCTTAACCAACATTCAATCGTTTTTTATTGCCATTTGTCAACCTTAAACAACATTTATTACCATTTATTATACAAATCTCAGTCTAAGTCTTTGGATCTCCAGATCTACCGATACTGAACGTCGACACTAATGAAGGGTTTAGAAATTAGAAGAAGGTTAACAGTGACAAATATGCTTTTACAAAACATACAAATGAAGATCATCATTTGCTACATCATGTAGCTATGCAAAAATGGAATCACTTGAAAAATCTATCTCAACATTTTGACATGAGGATAATTAAAAAATCTTCTAAAATAGTTATGATTGGTATTCAAGATTTCAATAGAGATTGTGAAATGGCTAGCTATGCAAGGTTGTGCCTTTAAAGATAATGATGAATCTATCAATTCTGCTAACTGTGGAAACTTTATTGAGATGATAAATTTGCAAGAGTGAACAAAGATATTGGTGATATTGTCTTACATAATGCTTCTTAATGATAAATTAGAGATGAATATGTGTATTTCACTATTAATTTATAATATACACAATAAAGCATATTTATAGGTCAAAGAGGAAAACAAAATAGGAAACCGTATATTCTATACATGGAAGCTAAATCATATATTTTATGAATGGAAAAGATAGATCTAAATAATATAATTGGCTGACTTATTTGATATGGTAACATCCCTCTGCAAACCCAAGATAATGAGATGGGTGCAAGCTTAAGTTTGGAAACTAATTCACGAAAACATCTAGGATGATAAGTTTTGGTATAGATATCGACGACTTGATCAATAGAAGAAATCGGGTGAAGTTTAATAGTACCTTGATGAACATGTTGTCAAACAAAATGATAATCAATTTCAATGAGCTCTAATACCATATTAGTTACCATCAGACCCAAAAGTTTAAAGTAATAGAAACGGGCTTAACTATAGTATTTAAGACTTGAAGTTGAAACGTGACACACTCTCTTACGTATAACGTGAACAGATGACAAATGTCGGATACATTCTAAACGCCCTCTATCGTTATAACATATGTAACAAGAATTTGAGATAAATAGAGGAGAGAAAGTTTGAACCAGGGACCACCAAACTCTGATACCATAATAAATTATAGATGAACATTTGTATTTCACTGTGAATTTATAATATACACAATTAAGTTTATTTATAAGCCAAATAGGAAGACAGAACAAGTAATTGTATATTTTATATATGAAAACTGAATTGTATATTGTTTGAATGAAAAAAGATTGATACAATTGATATAATTAGTTGACTTGGTGGATATAGTAACACTCAAAATGCCAAGTATACTTCACCAATGATCCAAAAAGAGTTGTTAAAATTTCTAGTAGATACTGTGCGTGATAAAATCCATGTAGAAATTGGAAATGCCAAATTTTGCATTCTTGTTGATGAAGTAACTAATGAATCTAGTAAGGAACAAATGGCTATCATTTTAAAACAAGTTGATGGTGATGGATTTATTCGAAAAAGATTTTTTGAAGTTGGCGTTAATGACACAAATGCTTAAACTTTGAAAAAGAATACATGTATAATTCTTAGTCGATACAATCTCTTGGTGATACAAGGTCAAGGTTATGATGGTAACAACATGCAAGATGAATGAAATGGGTTACAAACCTTGTTCCTTAAAAAGCGTCCATATGCCTATTACATTCATTGTTTTGCTCATCAACTTCAATTTGCTTTAGATATAGCATCTAAAGAGGTACATAATTTATGGTTTCTTTTTTTTTTTTCTACTTTGAGTTCTATTGTCAACTTTGTCTATGCTTCTTCTAAGCATTGTTCTAGATTAAAATCAATTCACATGGATGAAATGATGGATATAATAGCTTTAGGGTCTTTAGATAATGGTAAGGGTACAAGGGATGTTCCGTTAAAAATGAGAAGTTCTAAAATAATTTAAGGACGACGACATCACAAATCAAATTACATTTAAAAAATTGAAGTTTGCTTAAAAATTAGTAACAACATTGAAATTTGCCCTTATTTAAACTGTATGATTTCTCTTTTTTTTTTTTTTTTGGAATTCCATTACTTCGAATTCCTAAAAGGACCGTACAATGAGTCGGCGCCACGTGTAAGATCTATTTAATATTGACTGTTCGTCTACGACTACGACTTGCAATTACTTTGAACAAGATTGTGCCTGCCACATGCCGACCTTTGTCTTTTTCTTCCGCTTCGAATTTTCTCTTCTCCATTTTTTCAAATGATACTAGAATGGTCTCGCCTTGTATTTCGCATAAATAAAACCAAATCTAAGTTGTTAAAAAAAAAAAAAAAAACCAAATGTAACTTTTTTTTAAGTCTCTTCCCATAAATATCCTCATGACAAACTTATTAAATAATTTTAACATTCATTAAATTGCTTTTAGAATTTCTTATAAAACCATTCTTAAATTTATAATAAATCATTCCTTAACTATTTAAAAATCTCTCCTAACATTTCTTAAAAGGAAGATGAATTTGGCGTTTGGATATATGTATTTATCATATCTTAAAAAAGATTAACGAAATTATTTCTTTAAAAAAAAATTAGTGTTTTCATCGGTTAAAATGTGAAGCTCTTAATTTATTTTTTATGAATAATTGTCTATGTGAAATTTTCTTAAATGTTTTTAAAAAATTAAAATAATTTTTTTAAGGGAATTAGGATATGTATATTTCAAATTTCACAAAAAAATTAAATAAACTCTAAAATTATACAAATTTACCAATTATAACTAACAATTTAAATAAATATTCTTGTCAGACAACTCAACTTTATGACATATACAATCAAAGAGTTTAACAAACATGTTGTGGGTATATTTTGTGCCGTATAAATGGGCTGGTGAAAATCCAACGAACTAATCCAGTGGATTGACTTAATAAACGAAAGTCAGTTTGTCAACATCCAACTCGTAGAAACTCGCTGTTACAGTTTTTAGATCGCTAGTCAACCATGGTCAAAACTGTCTCTTGCTCAGCTTTAGGTCGCCATAGCGAGATCTAGCTCGCAGTTCAAAGTATTCATTAAAATGATTTTCCTAGAAAGACAACAATCTAAATTGAGGAAGAGTTAATTACCAAAATTTGAAAAAAAATCAAACTCCTATTTCAACGAAATCTATCCCCAAATCGATAGACACCGTATTTGGATGTATAATTAATATAAAATTATTTTATATTCTTGTTGTACTTAAATTGTAATACTCCACACTATAAATAGAAGTTGAAAATTCATTGTAGAGATAACAATAACAATCAATAATATACTATGACTCTATAAAAATACCTAGAGAAACAGTCGTAGACATAGATATCTTTTTGAGTCGAATCACGTAAAAATTATCTTGCATTCACTGTTCTTCCTCTTCTTTTTCTTTTATCTCTGCTTTTGTGCTGCTTTATTTACAGCATTGGGTCAAGAACTTGGGTTGACCGAATTCAAACGTCAACAAAACACTTAACCAATAATCAATTTGCTAAGTTTACAAAATATTGAGTCAATTATTTATGATTTAAAAAGAAATCAATTATTTATTACTTTAATTTTTATTTATTAAAATTATACCAAATTCCCAAGGCTGCACTATTTATTTATTTTTATGTTTTTGAAAACTTGTGGGAGATCCTATGTGGCACCGAAATTTGCCATACAGATCCTATGCAACTTGCTTGCATAATTTAACACATAAATAATTTAAAATTCTAATTAAAATATTCTCCACAACAATAGGGTATTAGGAGGTATACATCACATAATTTTGAATGAAACATAGAAATAAATATTTTTTTATTTTGAAGATAACATTCAATTAGTTATGAAATTTATTGGACTTTTTATGCATTTTCTTATTTGATCTTGTTTAATATGTCAATGTTGTAGGGTTGAATCTTTACTGGTAAATGGTATTAAAAAAATAAAGGAAATCATTTTCAATTGTCCCACACGAACAATTTTAAGTAATATAATTTTTAATCATAGCCACAAAATTCCAATCAAATGTCACCAAGTAGTAACATGAAGGAGAAATTTTATTGTAGTTCCTATATTTTGAGAAAATATCAACTTTTGAACTATGAATTGAAAAAGAATAATGTTATATTTTTTAAAAATTTTTCCAAATTCATTATCTAAATGATATGACAAATTGATTTGTAGTTATCATATCAATCTTCGGATGATGTATTGATGATATGGTGATTACATATAAATTTGTTACATCATTTAGATGATGTATTTGGACAAAATTTGGGATAGTCCAATATTACTTATTGAAAAACAATTCAATTTTTTTTTAAGTTTCATAAATACATCAATTTAGCTCCTTACGTCAGTTAATCATTGGTTAAACTAACGGAGTTAAGGGAAACTTTGTCATTCCAATATAATTATTTTAATTGTTTATTAAAATAGAATTAATAAGAAACAAAATATATACCAAAAATTAAAATTTGAAAAATCGATCTCCATTATTCATATCAAATACGAATGGTGGAGATAACACATCATTAAAATAAAATGAAAAACTAAAATAAAAAATCAGATCTCAAGATTAAAAGTTGTTAAAAAATTAAAGTAAAAGATTGAAAAAAAAATAAAGTAAAAGAAAAGATTTTCATTTAAAAAAAAAAAAAAAAAAAAAAAACCCTTCATTGGTGGAGATTTGGATCTCCATTAAAAGCATCACAAACATGTTCATCTGAGTTTGAATGAACCCAAATGGTGAAGCTCTAGGTTCAAACTAGATCTCGATGATATGTTCTTTTCAATGTATCACAACCTCAAATTTTAAATACTATAATTGAGTCATTTCCTATCAACTTAACCTTTTGAGTATGATAATAACTAATATAGTATCAAAGTCTGAAGGTCTCTAATTTAAACCATCTTTCCCCATTTTACCTGAAATCATTGTTGCACATGTTATATGGTAGAATGTGTTTAGCATGTACCCATCATCTGTCCATATTGCACATGAGAGAGTGTGTCAATGTATCATAACCTCAAATCTTAAATATTATAATTTGACTTTTTTCTATTAACTTAAAATTTTAAGTCTGATGGTAACTAACAATCGTCTTCAATTTGGATTTGTTTAAACTCAAATCGTAAGTACCCAAATTGAGACCATTTGGGTGGTTTGTTCAAACTAGGTTGTGATTCAAATAATTAATTAGGAATGAACCCGGGTCTTTAGGCTAGTTTCAAACTCAAAGATCTAGTACTCAACTTTGCTCATTTTTCTTTATAAGTTGACACCTTGAAATACAAATATAAACTTGGAGATCTTTGGACATCTTGTTTTTTTTTATCTTTTTTGGTTAAGATGAGAGAATGTAAAGAAAGATGAAAGCAGAAGAAAAAGAATGAAGAATGGATATGAAAAAGGAGAAAATTGATGATTTGGGGTTCAAACTAGATCTTGAGTGATGCGAATCCCGTATATAATAATACAACACCCACAGTTAAATTAAAACACAACCCCAAGAAAGATTAAAATAGGTTTATAAAAAAGAAAATTTGACTCATTGATTATATGTCAATCAAGAACCAAAGTTATAAAGAACTTTGACTCAATGATTAGAACTCAATCAAGAACTAAAATTATTAAAAAAAAAAAAAAAAAAAAAAAGATATTGACGCTGCTCTCAAGACATAGATGAGAAGGTGAGAGATAAGTCATGATTTGATCACCACAAGTATAGCTTGATAAAATCACATGTTCATGGAAGAACAGAGAAAATTCACTCTCTCAAATTAGTTGCATCTTCATTCTTCTTCCCCCCCCCCCCCCCCCCCCCCTCCCCCCTCCCCCCCCCTTTTTTTACTTAGAGTTACAAGCCTTTTATAAGTAAAGAAAATAAACTAGTTTTGGAACATAATTAATTCCCAAACATAAAAGTCTAAAATCTAGGAAAATAAAACCAACATGGAAAGTAAATAATCCTAACAAAATAACCTACTAAATAAAAGATTGAGTGACATTAAATTTACAAGATCTTCTGAATCTCCAAGATTTGCAAGATATATATTAAATTCTCAGGATCTTCTGAATCTTCAAGATTTGTATGATATATATTAAATTCTCAAGATCTTTTGAATATTTAAAATTTATTATATATGTATTAAATTTTCAAGATCTTCTGAATCTTCAAGGTTTGCTAGATATTTTGAGTAACACAAAAATGACCCATTGTAGTTTACGCCCAAATCTTGCTTGCTTCTTTGGATCCCATCATTGAGGATTTGGTGAACTTAAATTTTCAATCATGAACTTAAAATGATGATAGAATTAATAATTTAGTGCAGCGAGAAATTTGTTTCGAAATCAAAATGATAAACAATAATAAAAAATGATAAATTAAAATATAAAATTTATTATCACTCAAAAAAATAATCAATAACATGTTAAACTCAACAAACTAAACCCTTTTATAATGACTCTAGTTCTAAAACTACTAATGTTCTAATTTAAAGCTAATTAAAACTAGACCTTAAGGAAATTTAAATTCTATAAGAACTTTATTTCCTAATCTTGTCATACATCAAATCTTCTTCTCTTGAAAACACTCGTTCTCGATTTTTGTGGTTACAAAGATAACTCATCTAGATGAAAATACTTAAAGATTTCTGTAACATTGGATCCCACCAATCATGCCATCTAAAAACATCTTGGTTACCCCTTTGGTACACATGAACGGGATCGGGTCAATATGGGTATGGTCGGATCTCTTCAAATCCGCCCTTGCCGTTGTCAGGTTGTTCTATGCCATCGCCAATATGGGGTCGCCAACCATTATTATTGCCATTTTAGGTTGTTCAGGCTCCGATTTGGGTCGAGTCACTTAGATCTGTGTGTCTAAGGTTGTGAAATGGGTCGTGGTTAAATGGATCCACATATAGGTCATGTAGGTCTAGATTGGGAAGTGGAGCGATGTGTGTACCTCATTGGTCTGGTGGGTGAGACGATCTGATGACGTGCGGTTAAGGATGATGAGATTGTTGGTCGAATGGGAAAACAGGTTGCGTGAGTTCATTTCCCATATCTGGGTCATGTATGGGTTCTCTACGTACTTTCGATCGCGTTAATCATGGTTGTCTAGATTCCAACCTCCCTATATTCTACTATCATCTCCGACGGCTTGCCAGTAGTCCCCATCCAGCCACCTGGTAAGTCAGGTTGACGCTCATTGGCAAATTGTCTTCCTTTGACAGTCATCGCAGCAAGGGTTTGTTGGATACATTGAAGTGCTTCATTGACTTTATCGAGTTGTTGAAGCTTTTCTTCCACTTTATCAAGTCGTTGCTCAACAATCGTGAATTGTCGTTCGTTGTCGAAGGTTTGTTGTCCACATGAATCAATTTCAGCTATCAGTCGAGATCAGACCACGCTTTGATACCAATTTTGGTGTAGTGAAAGATTTGTTTCGAAATTGAAACGATAAGCAATAAAGAAATGATAAATTAAAACATAGACTTTATTATCACTCAAGAAAATAATCAATAACATGCTAAATTCAACAAACCGAACCCTTTTATAATGACTCTAGTTCTAAAACTACTAGCATTAGAAATCTCAATTGACTCTTAACTTTTTAATTTAAAACTAATTAAAACTAGAAAACTTAATCTTAAAGAAATTTAAATTTTATAAGAACTCTATTTCCTAATCTTGTTCTGCATCATAATTGGTCTTAAATTATTTAGTCTTAGATAAATATTGATGACAAAATTAGTAATTGGTCTTAAAATTATGAACTTAAAATGATGATTTGGGTTAACTATAATTGGTCTTAAATTAATTTATATAATTAACTAATGGTAGGGGTAAAATAAACTTTTTATATTTTTTGTTTAATTTGACCATTAAATTCTTGGTCAGACGTATTTATGAAATTTTAGAAACTGATAACTAATAATTTATCTTAAATTAATTTATAAAATCAACTAATGGTAGAGTAAAATAGACTTTTTATATTATTTTTATTCAATTTGACCATTAAATTTTTAGTTAGGGAGACTAAATTGATATATTTATAAAATTTTAGAAAATATTGAATTTTCTTAATCATATAACATTTTTTCACAATATAGGGACAAAAATGATATTTTTCCTAATAAATTTATATTTAATGAGAAAGTAAGCAAACTCAAATTTTGTTGGTACTTAAACCTTTTTTTTTGACAAGTTGTCGTATTTAATTACCTTGATAGCAAATTTTGTTGGGACTGTGTGAGATAAAAATATGCCACGGTGGACCCACCGGATCCTGCCAAGGCTGCCATACATTGAACCTGCAAAAGAACCTACTTATATGTACATATATACATAATATAAATCGATATATATATATTTTTTGAAGTAATATAAATCGAAATTTGTTTGTACTAAATATTTGTTGTGCTCGTGCCAAATCACGAACATTAGACTCTCGTTTTTGAGTTGATGTGCCCAAGAGGTAGACGTTTCTCGTGATTTTGTGCCCTGGATTCTCGGCACAAATTCAGAGGGGGGGGGGGGGACTCACTATTAGGCGTTTTATGAGCTGGGTTGTAAGGGGATTTTGTTGCAGATAAGTATTTGTTCTTTTTTTCCTTTTTTTTTTTTTTTTAATGCTATTGATGAATAGGGAATATTGATTTTTGATTTATGTTTTTGTTTGATTATTGGGTTTTTGGAGGTGGGTGTGTGTTGTTTTTTGTATAGGTTGTGAAATATTGTAGATTGATTGTTGAAATCTTGGAAATGGATGTATGCTTGGTTTGATGAGATGGGATGTTTAAAGGTTATGTTTGAGTGATGGAAATGGTTTAGGAGGGAATGAATGAATATGCTTGGTTTTGCTTTGTAGTGTTGGTTCAGGAAGAAATGCATGTGCACTAGGGTTTTTGGAGTAAATGGTTTCATGGGTATGATCTAAATTGTTATGGTTGTATAATTAATGGAAGGGAATTTATCACAAGGGGGTTTGATTCCAGGTGGGGCCTCTTTTGGGGGACTTGACTTGCAAGGATCAATGAGAGTTCACCATCAAGGCCAACACCATTCGAACACAATGCACCAGCATCAACATCCCAACCCGATTCCTCGCCAAGGGTCTTCCGTCCATCCCTCTATTCATGAGGGATTTCCTCTCATGATTGGGAGTATACAGAGTTGTGATCAGAACATTTCGGTGGCTGATTTCAATAAGGGGGATAGAGGAAAAAACTCAGTGAGTGATGATGATGATCCCAGCTTTACTGAAGAGGGCGGTGAAGGGGTTAATGATGCAAATAAAGGGAAGAAGGGTTCACCGTGGCAGCGTGTGAAGTGGACTGATAGGATGGTGAGGCTTTTGATTACTGCTGTCTCTTACATAGGTGAGGATACAAGTCAGGAATGTGGTGGTGGTGCAAGAAGGAAGTTTGCAGTTTTACAGAAAAAGGGTAAGTGGAAGTTGGTTTCGAAGGTTATGGCTGAAAGGGGTTTTCTAGTTTCTCCACAGCAGTGTGAGGATAAGTTCAATGATCTTAATAAAAGGTATAAGAGACTGAATGATATGCTGGGTAGGGGTACTTCGTGCGAGGTTGTTGAGAATCCAGCACTTTTAGATTTTATAGACCACTTAAGCGAGAAAGAGAAGGATGATGTTAGGAAAATATTAAGTTCCAAGCATCTGTTCTATGAAGAGATGTGTTCTTATCACAATGGTAACAGATTGCATCTACCCCATGATCCTGCTTTGCAGCGTTCCCTACAGTTGGCTCTTAGAAGTAGGGATGATCATGATAATGATGATGTGAGGAGGCACCCACATGATCATGATGAATGTGATCAAGATGTGGAGACTGATGATCATGATGAGTTTGAGGAGAATCTTGCCTCACATGGGGATAGTAGGGGAACATATGGAATGGCAGGGTGCTCCACTAAAAGGTTGAGACAAGGCCATGGCCATGATGATGTTTGTCTTGGTAATTCTTTGAATACTCAGGATTGCAACAAAAGCTCTTATTCCCATCCACAAGCTGCACAAGCAGATATGAATCAAGTCTTGCCTGAAAGCATGAGAGCAGCTTGGTTACAGAAGCAGTGGATTGAATCCCGCTCTCTTCACTTGGAAGAACAGAAGTTACAACTTCAAGCTGAGATGTTAGAACTGGAGAAACAACGATTCAAGTGGCAGAGATTTAGCAAGAAGAGAGACCATGAATTGGAAAAATTAAGAATGGAAAATGAGAAGATGAAGCTTGAGAATGATCGCATGGCATTAGAGTTGAAGCAAAAGGAAATGGGTGCTGACTATAACTAAACTACTGGCTGCCAATCTTTGTTCATAGTAGGAGTTGCATGTGTTGTTCTCATATCTGTTGCTGGTAAGCTGCTCTTGATATTTATTGGAGTATCTTATATTGGATGGGACAACCTTATTGGAAACCTTAACATTTTCTGCATATACTGTTGTCTAGAAATAGGTGTGGCAATATCGTTGGCTATTTCTCATGGTTTTTCCGTAAGTGAAATAGTATGCCTTTGGTTGAAGAATTTTGCAGCCATAATCTTTTTATTTAATCCTGTGTTTGGGTTAATAAGTATTGTAAGTTTTTGAGTATTTAATATTTGACTTTTGCTTTGTTTGATTGAACTCTGCTATGTACATTTGTTTTGTACAATCAGATGAGTATCTTTTTCAGTGGTAGCTTATAAACATTACCATTTTATTATCATAAAATTTCTTGTTTCGACTCACTTTACGTACTGTGTGAGGCTGCATAACTTTAAAACTTGAGCAGCAAATATGAGAAGGCTACTTCTGTAACTAGAGGTAAAGATTATCCAGTGCTTTGCTCTAAGCTGTTTACCATGTTGTATTAAGTGCTTTGTATGGATAGTGTTTTGCCTGTTCTTTGGTTAAGCCTTGCTTGGTTTTATGGACAGATAACTTCTTGAAGGTCTTCTATGTTTCTTATAGAAAAAAAAATTATTTATAAAATTAAAAATCTTTTGTATAAGAGGATAGATAGGTCTTCTACTTGGAGTTAGTTTTTCGAGGAAGAAATTTTACTTTCCTGATAATTTGCTTGCCAGGGACAATTTTCAACTCTAGGTTGATTCTTAAGCAGATGTGCTTTGTGTTCTTAAGCACAAGTACTATCTAAATTTAATAATGTGATTTTGATCAGGTGAAATTACTATCTGGCAGTAAAAAATGATGATTGATGGGAATTATGGCCATTCTTGGATATTTTCAAATTCTTATTTGCTGAGTGAAGCATAGTCAGTTTCTTGATTTGCACAAAAAGTGAACATTTGGCAAGAAGGACTTCTGTTTTACTTTTCTTTTTGTCCTTTTTAGGTAATCAGTTTTCCGTGCATAAGCATATAGAAGGCATTTGAAAACCTGCAATTTCATGCTATGCTCTTATGCATTCGTGGAGCATTGTTATTGAAGATGAAATTCATCTGTATGCTTGATAATAAATAACTTTATGGAGTAGTAAAAGTTTCCCAAAAGAACACAATGTATAGGTTGCTCTTATACCGGAATGACTAGAGCACGCATACCTATTTGTGTCTGTGCCTTCATAATAATCGGATCATATTCGGAAGATGGTAAAGTTATATGTGTGCACTCATGTACATATGCATAGGCACAGAAAAAGTGAACATTTTGATGAAGGATGTTTGTTTTTTTTCTTTTTGTCTTTCAGGAATCCATCCATTTCCCATAAATAAGCTTATAGAAAGCATTTCTAAACCCGCAATTTCATGCTATGCTCTCATACAGTTGTGGAGCATTATGATACATAAGCTTATAGAAGGCATTTGAAAACCTGCAGTTTCATGCTATGCTCTCATACATTTGTGGAGCATTATGTTATTGAAGATAAAATTCACTCGTATTCTTGATAATAAATAACTATATACATAGAGTAGTAAAAGTTTCCTAAAGAACACAATGTGTAGGTTGCGTATGACTAGAGCAAACTTATCCATGCGTGTCTGTGTTATCCTCCATGGAAATCAGATTTGAAGATGGCAGTATTACTCTTTCTATCAAGTGCTTATAAGATATATTGCAAGTTGATCTAGTTCTCAAAACTATAGGTTAATGGAGGATTAAGGACAATAGTTTTGAGGCTATATTATGCCTGATTCACTTGTAGCCTTGAAGGAACTGCCTGGGAGAAATTTTTGCATTTTCCTGTTCCTGGAAGTATGTTTTGTGCTTCTTCATCTGGGATAGGTGACAGACCATCTCATCAGATATCATTTAAACTCTATTTTTTGGAAACTTTGAGCCCAGAAGATGATCGGAGGATGACATTGTTTAAGGAATAATTCCCCTTGTCCGGTTCATGATCTTGATGGCGGGAAATCTATGCTTGTTTTCATTGTCTTTGGCTTATTGCATCCAATTATGTTGTAAATCCTTGATGTTCTACAAGCATGAAAATAAACTTGAGAATCAGTTTCACTTTTATGTTTTCTTCTGTAAAGCAATAAAACTTTTACTCAATTGCATCTTAAAATCTCCAGTGGCTTTCCGATTGTGTGCTGGAAGATATTTGTAAACAAAAAAAAATAAGTTGGTGAAAAAACCAAGAAAGTGTATATACTCCTGAAATAGTTTGCTTATGATAGTTATAAGTATTGAAACGTAAACATTAAAAGGTGAAGGTCACCTCTCCATTTATTATTTTTTTTTTGACGTTACAATTACAACTACAATTATTGGAACTTTATGGAATAGGATTATAAGGCACAATCTGGAACTCTGTTCTCAATAAATGAGAGGAGACTATCCATATAAAGTGAATAAATTGTCAGTATATTGGTAGGACTTAGACGATACTACTGCTCGAATCTGTCATTCGGCTTAAAAGAAACAAAGACAGGTAGGAGTGGTGCCGCTATATTACTCCACTTAAGAGTGATTTGTTTTTGTTTTCATCATTGCTTAATCTCACTTTGGATGGTAATTAATATCAAATTTTCAAAATGAATTTCTTTTTATAACCGTTGGTATTCACAAAGTGTAATTAGTGAAGGTAATAATTCGTGACTAAAGTTTCACAAAAGTGACGTTAATTTTACTGCTGAATAAAGAAGCCTATTTTCAGGATGGTTACAATCAACTTGCTAACATTTGGCATCTGATGAGTGGTCTCAGAGAAGCACAAACATATTTTATCTGTGATATATTATGGTAGTTTATGGAGAATATGTAGCATGATAAAGATTTTCGTTGACTTGAATATTAATTGCACATGAAATGGAATTAATGTGTGAAATTTTGTTGAAGTTCAAAACCGACGGGAGTGGCTGGATGGTAAATGCAACTGTTGTTTGGTAAAAGTAGTTTTCATTTAGTTGTATGGTGTAGTCACTGAAGACATGTTAGCTCTCTGAGCCACCCATTTGTTTTGCTACAAACTACAACTAGTAGTTCTCATGCCTTCTCGTCATGTCACAAATTTAAGATTCTGGTTTGTCAAAATTTTCCCACATTTAACTTACTATTCAAGTTGTTTGAAAACAAAAACTTTAACAGATTGATTTATTAGTATGAATAATTCTTGGTAAGAATCATCTTAAGTGGTACTGGTATTGTTTGTCTATTACAATCCTACATCATGTATCCATGAATTGATTCCCAATTAATAAGAGTCGACACCATTTAATAGAATATTCTCTTTCTATATTTCTATACATGATCAATTGATTTTTTTTTCCTTATTTTCTTTTCTTTTCATTTTTTTTTCCCTTTTCAAGGTGAGAAAGGGCGATTTTGATTCAGAGAAAATTACCCATACTTTGCAGTTGACACCATTTAATAAAATCCTCACTTCTATACCAAACATTTAGAGATGTAGAATAAGGCAAGGCCTACCGCAATGTTAAATCAAGCAAATGCGACTTGTGATTGAATGTTAGAGAGTATTATTATTGTTTACTAAATAGGAATAAGATTAATCTTTTAAACATACTTTTAAGTGTCCCCAAATTTGGGCTAATTTTTAGAGTAATCCTACTTGGCTCAATTAATATTTTAATTCAGATCTCGTCAATAAGTGTTTATAACTTATATACTACTCTAAAAGGAGATGAGCTTGGGCCAATAACATACCAATCACATTTACACTCAAGAGGTTGTAAGTTTGAATCGCATCCCCTCCCCCAAACTCCAAGTTGTCGTAATTGCTAAAAAAAACCTGATGATACTATTCAATGATCCATTTGATCATTACCTTTACATATCAACTACTACATCAATTGCGAGAGATTTTAGACAATGAACTGGGACCAAATAGTATTATTAAATTAATGGCAAGTGTAGTTTTTTATGATTTCTACTTTTTCTTGGAGTGCATAGTTTTTTATGGTTGACGTAAAGATATATAGTAATAATAGTAAGCAGTAACTGGTAGGAATAAAAATAATAAAATTTTTGGTGTGTGTGTGGACCGTTGGAAAGTAAACTGAGAGAGTGTTACCAAACGCAAAAGTTGGCAAAGCAAAAGGCTTATCCTGTTATCCAATTGGGGTCACCACATCAAGAGAAGTGGACATGAGTAACAAAAAGATAGAGAGAAAAAGAAAAAAGAAGAGAAAAAGCAGAGAAGTGGACGTGAGAGTAACGTGTTTTTGTTTTTGTTGCTAATACCAGTACCGGACCTCTCTCTCTCACTCACTTTGTAACTTCTTGTTGTTTTTAGCTTCTTGCATCACATGGACTCAATATGCCCTTTTTCAGTGGTTTTGCTTTGCTGCTTCTTGGCTCCACCCCCCTCTATAATAATTTTTAAAATTTTTCTTTTTCCCAATGTGTGTACTTGGTGGGCATTTTGTTTTTGTTAATCTTTCTTGTTAATCATGGTTTTTATTTACCATAAATAGCTTCTTCCAACTTTCATCACCACCATCATCATCATCATTCATAGTGATGCACATGCACAATATGATTCCATGTTCCAATGATACATTACTAATTAAGTCTGTGGTTTAATTTATATATATGTGGCAGCGGTATTTATACTAGTAGTCTTGTAATGAAATCTTATCGCATGGATTTCATTACTTCCATTGTACTCTCACTAGTATTGTCATATAGCTTTAATGCTTAAAAACTCTCTTTCTCTGGGTGTTATTTAAATATGCTTAATAAACCACCAAAGAAACTTCTATGAATTGTTATTCAATAATGAAAAGATTTTGTTTTTGTTTTTGTTTTTTTTAAGGTAAAGAGTTTGAGAAAAATTAATAATTATCCATTTAAAAAATAAAAAATAGTTGGATTCACTATTGAGTAATCAATATGAATTGTTAGTCAATAATCATAATTGTACATATTTTATTTGTACTAACATAAAGAAAGAGATTGGAATATACAAACCAATAATTAAGAAAAAGTGAAAAATGTCATAATTATAGATACAAGCAAAGAAGTCATAGTGAGTAGTGACATTATATTTTAGGTCATGTTGATGGGTCACATTCATGTGATTGGCTAAACAAAATAGGGGTTGAGAGGGTTTTAAGTAGTGAAATGGTGGGCTCAATTGCGATGTGAGAATATGAGTTGTCCTATAATTTTAGTGTTTGTGTTGAGAGGTAAAAAGAAACGAGAGAGAGAGAGAGAGAGAGAGAGCGAGAATCAACTTGGTGGATTGCTTTGTGTGATGAGCTGGTGCCAGATAAATGAAGAGGTTAATCCACATGGTAGACAGAAGATGTAAGTGTACATTCACATCACATGGCCACCCATGTGATGTAAAACCCTTTTGTCCACATGTAACTTTCCTTTTTATTTCATTTCCAACCAAGTAAATTGTAAATATCACAACTTACTCACCTCTATGCCTCTTTTAATAAAATCTAACACCAGATTAATCAAAAATCTATCGAAACCTCGCAAAATTATCAATTACAAATATTGTTATAAGGGTTTAACTAATTTATCGATCAGATAATCTTACCCATCAATTGCATCTATTGGATTGATTGTAAAGATGAGTATTGAAGTCAATCTAATGGTTATAATTGATGAGTAAGATTAACCAATTAGTTATGTAGTCCAATTTTTGTAATAAAAATCAGAAGTCTCTCTATACTTTGTAATTGTATTAATAAATGTAAGATTTAAACTTCTATCACATATAAAAATTTACTAACCAATTGAGTCATGAGAGTTTCTATATCTACTTATACATATATATGTGTACTCTTTAGTTTTGTATGAATTCCAATATTAATTATTTAATTATTGATGTTTATTCTGATCATATCAATTATTAACCGAAAACCGTTGTCCATCATGTAGCTACCATGTAATTTATTAAAGACAGAGACAGTCCATTTGAAAGTCTTTGCTCATATGTATTTTGAAATTATGATAAAATAGTATCTACATTGTCAGAATCGGTTAAGTACTGTCTTATTGATTGTTAATATAATTTATGTCAATTAATAGTATTGAATACATATTGGCCCACCTCGGCACCTTTACCTGTTATATGTTTATTTATTTATTTTTTAGCAAGGCAATAAATAAAATGAGACTTCTTGATAGAACTGAAAAAAGAAAAGTAGATTGAACATGGTAATATTGACAAATGTTATGTGTAACTTTGTTTGCTATCATATCATAACATGCAATCATATGACATTGTCGAGCTTCAACAGCCTTTTAAGAAGTGAAAAATAGACAGTTTTGAAATGAATATCTAACTATTGTCAAAATACACATCAATTATATACATATATATATATATATATTGAGATTATAAATACAGTTATAACTATCGGAATCTATAGATAGAACTCTATGACATAATCCAGATCTCTATCTCCGATAGATAGAAAAGGATTATTCACACAAAGTGAAAAATTATCCATCTATTGGTGGGATTTTGGTGAGTTAAATCCACAACATTCTTAAAGATATGGATAGATGGACTTAATCTTACTATTAGATGAAGTTGTTTTCTCTTCAAAGATTATTGTTATTATCATTATTATTGACTATTTGTGTGTGTGAGGAATCAAATCCGAGAACTCCTAATAAAATTACAGGTTTGATATAATGTTAATTAAAACCATCAATCCAAAAACTGAATCAATGTTATCTTGAAGCATTGTACGATGGCTCTGCAGATCTGCTACGAGGATTTCTTTTGTGGCAGCAGATCATGATCAGTGGTGCACTAATTATTCTTTGGGATATCTCCCTCCTTCAATATTGACGTGATGATAAGCAAAATTTTCCACTAGTCATCACAATTAATATGAACGCTATCATTGTTCCATTATTTTGAAAGCATCTCTTTTAATTAACATAAGTTTGTGGATGGCTCTCGACGTTTTATAAAAACGAATATAATTATTTTCATCTTTAAGACCAGCAAAGCAAGCCGCCGACGAGCATATACACATATAAATGAGTGGTTTACACATTTTCCATAGTCAGCCTTTTCGTTTTATTTTATTTTATTTTTTTACTTGCATAAAATCGTCACATATCTGCCATGGTTGCTTTTAATTATACCATCAATAATATATAGCACTCGGATGGTACATGCCTTCATTTAATTAAACTATTATTATATACATGTACACAAAGAAAGACAAAGAACATAGAGTTACGGTTGGAGAAAATCTTAGGTGTGGCAATCCCACCATACCAGCTGTGCATCCATTTGTTCATAAAATATCAAGTGACCTACTGTAAAGGGATGTGCACATTCAAAAAATACTGTGACACAATATATATATGCATATATACATATATATATATATACACACACAAATATTGCTTGTATTACCCAAGTAGCTGATTAATAGCTGTCACCTTTTGAGTTCAAGAAGGAAAATTTGTATAGTTTATTTTGTGTTGATATTAATTTTCATCCATGTTTAAATTTTTTTGGGTTAGTTTGAGTTTTAATTATTATGTAGATTAACTGAATCTCAGAGATGTCTTGTCATTTTTATGATTAAGAATTATCTGATATTTCATCTGATCATCCTTACTCGTTTCTCTTCTGAAAGCAAGATCTGATCGTATTGAGTATGTTCTAATTGTTCCAAATTTAGATGAATATTAGTATTTATAATCTTATGGTTTTTAAATTTGTGATAGTTCAGTGAATTTTCAATATTTCAAATATATATATCTATGTTACACCACCCAAGATTTTCTTTTACAGTTGGTGTCGTGGATGTGAGGCTGTAAATAGTAGTGGGGGGGATGGATTGCATAGTGGGAGGGCATCTATTCATCCAACTACACAACTTCTACAAGGCATCTAATCCTATCCAGCTATGTACAATTTGTTCTGCCAGCCAAGCATCGCAACATAGATATATATATATATATATATGTATATATATGAGCCAAGTTAATTTAATGTATATACGTAATCACATTATTAATTTATATAATATTGGGTTCCCTTATCGTGTCTTCGAAGAAACATTTTTACCAGCAATAATTTGATTATACAAACAAATATTAGAGTTTGTTCTTTACCCCCGAAAGTACGCCCACTAAAATAGACTTGAACAGTTGTACACAGTAAGAGTTGGATAAAATATAAGAGTTTGCTTGTTTTGTGATTTAATGACAGTCTGCAAGAAATTGACACGACTCAACCGGATAACTTTGTTTCCTTTTCACCACATTTTTACTACTCTTATCGTATATTATAAATCTATAATTAAAAAATCTGGCTAACGTGATTTGATGGTGAAAATCACCCATTTAGTCTGATAAATAATTCCTCTTACCACAAGTGCTATCTCAAATATATATACATATGTATAATTAGATTCAATATAAAATTCTCCTAATTTTATATTATAATAAAAAATTATAATATATATATATGTGTATAAGTGGTTTTACAGGTAGTACCTTCTAACTAACTTTAAAAAAGTTAGGATAAAAATATCTTAATCATCTATTAGATTTGATGAATAGAAAAATATAAAAATAAATAATTATCATTTGATTATTACAAAATAAAAAAACTCATGAGGTGCTTCTTACGATGATAATAATCAAATAATAATTATTTATTTATATTTTTATTGTTTTTCAATATGTTAAATTTAATGAATGGTTGATATTTTTTATCAAATGATAATTGTTTATTTATATCTTTTTTTTTTCAGTCCATCAAATCTAATGAATGGTTTAGATTTTTTGATCGAGGATTGTAGAATTACTATATACATACATACATATATATGTATGTATATATTTACATATCAAATCCCTTTAAATTTAATCTAAAAGGCCCATTGAAGAATTTTTGTAAGAGATTTTTTTTTTTTTTTACTCATAATATCGAATAAGTCAAACGTTTATCGAAATTTATTTGAGATTAATCAATACTTATACACCCAAATATCTATTCCATAATGAAATATAACTACTTTTATAATAAGGAGATAAACATATCTATATAAAATTTATAAAATATACTTCGTGAAACTTAAACCTCTACATCTAAAATAAATAGAAATGTGCATAATAACATGTATTAGGAGCGGATGTGCTGTTATGAGAGATTTTACCGATTATACCCTCATATTAATTTTTTTTGAGTACAAGAATTGCATCTGGGACTGACCCAGGGAACAACCGGGACCGACCGAGATAGAACACTAATAGTACAGCCCGGAGAACGACTCCCAATTGGGAGGGATCCGCCCACACAGGAGTGGGGGAGAGACCCACACAAAGGTGGGGGAGCAACCCACATGAAAGTGGGGGGTCAACCCACACTGAATGGTGGGAGATAAGTATATTTATATATATTATAATATTATTATATTAATATATTATATTATTTTTATATTATTATACCTTTGCTTTGGATGTGGTGGGAGTAGAACCCACGCCTACACACGCAGCGTGGGGGCTGCTGGTGCCAACGGCGCCAGCAGCCAAATCTTACCCTTATATTAATTAGGATCGCATAATAATATGGTAAAATAATTGTACCACAAACTAACAATAAAAAAGTAAATGTAGTGTTTAGTTGTTAATAGTGGTAATAATAACAATAATAAAACGGTCCCTTGACTAGGGTGGTATATATATATTTTTTATATCCATAGAAGACGTGACATGTCTTTTGGTAATTAATAGCGTAGGATACACCCTTCACCAAAATAGAAAAAAACGGTGCCTCTATTCTTTTCGATGCTTACCTAACTTATCATTTTCATTTTTACTAAAATATCCCTATATGTTTCTTGCTGTGACCAATCCAATTCTCTATTTCACTTGACCAATTTGCCCCTACAATTTCATTTCCATCATGAATCTTGCCTGCTTCACATCCTTAATTAAAAAAAAAAAAAGTGAATACACATAAAATTTATGAACTTTAAATATAAGTGTGTGTGACATAAATATAAACATTAATTGGATGATAGATTTTAAAAGTTGAATAATAAATTATGTATTTTAATAGTAAATTTTGTGTTACATTTGTTAGAACGAAATTATATTTTAAAATACGCTTGCCCAATATCAATGTACTTATCTCTGATTATTAGTGCATTTATTGTGTTATTGATTGATCGGGCCCCACTCCTTTGCATTATGTGTTGTGCAAACCAGTGCAATCCACTTGTTGTTTTTTTTTTTTTTTGACTCAATTATTGGGTTGCTGAATTTGATGCTCAACTTGTAAAAATTGTTTTTTTTTTAACCCCAAATTTCTTGGTGATTCTCACATTTATTTTCTTTTCTTTTGTCTTCTGGGTTTGACTTAAAAACTTTCTGGTTTTCCAAACATTTATTGGAGCCAAAAAAAAAAAAAAAAAAAAAAAGTCCACCACATTTAAATCAACAACTTCTACTTTTCAAGTGACAAAATTTCATAAAAAATTTCCTCCTTATTTTGACTGTCCTTTTTACATATAAAGGCTCCAATGTCCAATTAAATTTTTTTCTTCCCATCAAATTTTGAACATAAGATACAGAAATATGGTTGTGAAATGACAAATCAATCCGATTGAATTAACAAACAAGTCATTTTCCATTTAAAGTACAATGATAAAGCCCTACTGTTTGGAAAATTGAGTAAGAAATGGTAGAGGTAATGCCACACAAAAGCTTTGAAAATGGTCCCATTATAAATCACTATAATATTCGAATCATTTGTGATTGGAGATAATCATGGCCATTAAAAAAAAAAAGAAATTTTATTTATTACGGTAGGTTGCAACTAACTGAATTGGCCATCATTTACTTGCAATTCATAAATGGCTTGGCCTAATAACATGACCTACATCTAACAAGTTTTAATTCAACAGTGGATCCCACTTCAAATGTCCTTTTTAAAGATAATGTTTGTATATGGAGATAGAGGAGCCAAATTTTTTCGTTTCTACAATTATCATCAATTCTAAATTATTTGTCAAACTAAAACAATTGTCACGATCATACGTTGGCCCCCTTTGACGCCACCACTAGTGTACCACAGTCTCAACCTCAATTTTAAGTCCCATTATGTTTTCAAATCTGTTTCATTATACATGCATTTTAAATAATTTTTTTTAATATATTTTTCAAATATCACCTACTATATAGTCACTTAACGAATTTTAGTTGGTAATCTAAATGAATCGGATTTCGTGTAAATTACAACAATTCCAAATTGTACTTTTTAGTTTGACAAAAAGACCTTGGTTAAATTGTGGATAGAGGGTCTTTTAGGCATTTTCAGATAAAAGATTCCGATTGAGTGACAGGGATAAACAACCCCAGATCATAAATCTGGTGATCTAATAAAATATAAACATTAGCTTCAATGATTAGAAGGTCAATGGGATACATGTTAGGGGTAATAAAGTCATTTCAAAACAAATGTAGCCAACCGCCACTGAAACCCAAAAACGCCCAGCTCTCTCCAAAAAAGCAAAAAGATGATATTCATCACTCCATCCCAAAACAACATAAAAAGAAATAGAAATAATAAAATGATCATTTATTTCAAAAAAAAAAATAATAATAATAATATGGTCACTAAATGTACAAAAATAAGAAACGCGGAGCAAAATAAAGAAATAAAAAATAACAAAACTTACAAAAGCTGACCTACCTGGGCCGGCGTTTAACCAAATTTGGCTGGACAGACAAACAGCAACTAATAATTACCATCGGCTCTATATGCTGCTGTTTATAAATTATTTATTTATTTAATTATATATCTTTCTGTGCCATTTTTTTATTACCAAAGATAACCAATATAAGTCATTTTACAGAAAAATTCAAACGCAACTGATATATTATAAATCTTTCATTCCTCTATATATATATTACATGTATGTATAGGTATAATGCGAATTTGGATAATTTCTTAGTTTTTTTCTGACCTTAACCTAATCTTATAATATATAAATAATACAATTAATTAATGGTTGAGATATAATTATTTTTCATACTTATTTTTTTAACCACTAATCATATATTTAAAAAAGTTCATTAGGAGACTATTCAAATCTAGACTTTCCAAGTTTTATGGTGTAAGAATAATGTTAGACTTTCTAAATTTAAGAGTAACGTTAGGATTTTCAAATTTTTTAATTATCCAAATTCATAAATATGTCATATGAGTTATTAATATCACATTAATTATCATATCATCTTTTGATTTATAAGATATGGATAATTTATTTACTATATTATTTAAAAAAAAAAATTTGAAAATCCTAACATATGGCCACGTTTAATTGCAACAAAAAGTGGCAATGTGCATCCATTATAGTGAAAGAGTCTCTCACACTTTAGTGTCGGTTAAAAAAAAAAGAAAAAGGGCAAAAAAAAAAGACTGAAGATTCCACAGCCAAAAAAAAAGAAAAAATAATAATAAATAATCTCATATAAGCTAGCTTCTTGAGATTGACAAGGAGATCCCCACACATACACACACAAATAAATTAATAAATTCACCATACAAACCATCTCCATAAAACCCTCTGAAGTGAATTCAGTTCACCTTCGCTTTCTCTTCTTGTATCATAAAATTTTATTATTTTTATTTTCATTTTCATTTTTATTTTTTGGAGCCGTTAATTGCTGTACAAAGAAGAAAGAAAAGAGGGTACAGTATTAGTCCAATCCTATGTTTAGCGACTCAGGTTTATCCGGTGATGTCGCCACCACCACCACCAGTACTACAGCAGCAGCTAGAGAAGCTCCTGATGAAGCTGGCGGCGGTAGTGAAGCAGCCATGGCGGCAGTGGTGGCGGCTTCGGCTTCGAATTCAGGTGAAGAAGATAAGAGTAGGGTTTTGGAGGAAAACGAGCGTGGTTTTGGAGGAAACCGGTGGCCGAGACAAGAGACTTTGGCTCTGCTGAAAATCAGGTCCGACATGGACATGGCGTTTCGTGATGCTAGTGTCAAAGGTCCCTTGTGGGACGAGGTTTCCAGGTGATTGATATAAAAAAACATATATTCTTGACGGTTTTGTGACAATTCAATGAAGATTTGAGTTTCTTGGCTCGAGATCTGTTACATGAACTGTATATTCTTCAAAAGTGCTTATTTTTCTTCGATTTTGGCTTTGCTTTCACCTGTCACATTTCTCTTCTCTCTCTCTCTCTTTCTTTTTTGGTTTTCAATTTCTGGGTGAGTTAATATTTTCTCAAAGAATTTAGCACCAAGGAAAGCAAATTCAGTGTCAGAATCTGGACTTCGATACGCTTATGTTTTTGGTTTTATCTCGTTTCAGGCATTGGACTTTTCCCAATGATAATAATATTTTCATTGGGAATAGTAAGCTCAATTCTGTATGTTTATATAATGGGTTTGTTACTTGTGTCTCTTTCTTCTTTCTTGTTTTCACTTTCATCCTTGTTAATTAAATCACAAGTGAAGAAAAAAAATTCTGAAGTTACGATAGTGAGAGAGCATATATAGATTCTTTCAACTTGTGGTATATATAGATATAAACTTTTAACTACCTTTTATCAATCATCAATGAATTCTCTCTATCATCTTTGTTTTGTAAATTTTTATGTTTATTTTATGTGTTGTCAATGCTTGTTTTGTTGCTGAATTTGAGATTAGAATACGACGAGAAACAACGGAGAGGTTGGTATATATATATATTTTTTAAATTATATAAATTAAATTTTGCAAGTGTTGTTGTATTGTAATCAGGAAGCTTGCGGGGCTTGGTTATCATCGAAGCGCCAAGAAATGCAAGGAAAAATTCGAGAACGTTTACAAGTACCACAAGAGAACCAAAGACGGGCGCAGCAGCAAAGGAGCAGGTAAAACTTATAGGTTTTTTGATCAATTAGAAGCTTTTGAGCATCATCACCACTCTTCTTCTCTACCATCGCCGCCGCCACCGCAAAAGATTCAAGCTCCACCGCCGGTGGTGTCAATGCCAAGTGTCTCTCATAATATGACTAGTACTGCTACTACTACTAGTGTTCCATCAACAACAGTACATGTACAACCTATAAACCTCACAACATTTGCTTCACTTCCTCCCACCACAACAAACCCTACAATTTTGGCCCCATCGGGAAACCCTTCTCATACCAATATCCCATCTTCGTTTCAGAATATATCGACAGATGTGCTGTCGAATTCGACCTCTTCTTCGACCTCATCGGACTTGGAATTGGAAGGGAGAAGGAAAAGGAAAAGGAAATGGAAGGACTTTTTCGAGAGGTTGATGAAGGAGGTGATTGAGAAGCAAGAACAATTGCAAAGGAAGTTCTTGGACACCCTTGAGAAACGCGAGCACGAAAGAGTGGCTAGAGAAGACGCTTGGAGAATGCAAGAAACGACGAGAATTAATAGAGAGCGAGAAATTCTAGCCCAGGAAAGATCAATAGCTGCTGCCAAAGATGCAGCTGTCATGGCCTTTTTGCAAAAACTATCTGAACAGAATCCTACAGCCCCACCACCTGTACAAAATAACCCTCCAACAGCCCCACCTCCACCTCCACCTGCGCCACAGCCAGTGTCAGTACCCCCACCTGCTCCTCCTGCTCCTGCTCCGGTGTTGTCACAACAAGTAGTGAATGCAGGCACATTGAAGACAGACAATGGGGATCAGCGTAACAGTTTCACGGGAACAAACAGCTCTTCAAGATGGCCTAAAGTTGAAGTTCAAGCGCTGATCAATCTAAGAACAAGTCTTGATTCCAAGTATCAAGAAAACGGACCAAAAGGGCCGCTTTGGGAGGAAATCTCAGCTGGGATGAGGAAGCTAGGTTACAATCGTAGCTCAAAGAGATGCAAAGAGAAATGGGAGAACATAAACAAGTACTTCAAGAAAGTGAAGGAAAGCAACAAGAAAAGGCCTGAGGACTCCAAAACATGTCCTTACTTTCACCAACTTTACGCCTTGTACAAAGAGAAGAACAAGTTTGACACCCCTTCCATTCCATTCAAGCCTGAAAACTCCGTGCCCTTGATGGTGCGGCCTGAGCAGCAATGGCCTCCTCAGCCTGACGACCATCAACACGGACAAGACTCAGCCATGGAAGACATAGACAGCGACCAAAACATAGACGATGATGACAAGGATGGCGATGACGATGAGGACGATGATCAAGGCGGCGCCTTTGAGATTGTACCAAACAAACAAGTTTCATTAGATGCAGGTGAGTGAGAGATTTGGTCATGATCATTTTTGGGTCAGTCCATGTAATTTTTTTTTTTTTTCCTTTTTTTAAAAGATACTATTGGATCTGCAAAAATGTGGGTCAAGAGAGACATGGCGCCGGGTGGCGGTGGGTGGTGGGTTGAGGGACGAATTTGGATTAAATTATACTCAATAACATGCACATGGGGGGGGGCTTGTTACTTTGTAGCATATGGTCAGTGGGATTGATTATATGTTTTGTTTATTTTCATAATTTATTTATTTTTTTTGGCTAATTAACAAATAACTTAAGGGATGAGAGAGAGACAGAGCGAGTAGGTTGCCACAGAATAAATAAAAAGAGAGAGAGACTAGTGTTGTAATTTTTATTTTTATTTTTCATGTTAAATTAATTAGTTCATGGTGATGTAAGTGTGAGAAATGTTGTTTTGATATCTTTGCATACACCATAATATCTTATGCAAGTCAATTAAGGGTCATAAAATGATATTACTGATTTATAGGATGGTTATTAAGTTGAGGTAATTCTGTGATTAATCTCTCATGCTTTTACCAATGTAAATATAAGTTGGAATTACATGTTATTCTCTTAACTTCTAAATTTATAATAATTAAGAGATCTACAGTTATCTGGAGCTTTTAAATTGTATATGTATAATAATAATTTTTTAATTTTGTTGGATCGATAATTTATTTAAGTAGAAATTTAGATTACTAGAAGATTCAATATCGTTTAATTGTTGTAAAGGTAAGATTTTATTTTCATTTTTATTTTTTTTTTATAGAAATATATGATATATTTATGGTGCACAAATAAGACTTTGTAGGGAAATTAAATTAGGTAGTTTTTTGCGATTGGGAATTCCCCACAACATGCCAGTATTACATGCTGTCATGGACCTCAACAGGGTCCACGAAAAGGAATCTTTCAAGTTTTTGATTGAAAGACTTAATTTCGAAATAGTTTCCTATCAAATTATTAATATTGATAATGATCATTAGATATTTTCATTTGATGATTGAGACTTTAACATCCTTATTTTAACGAACATAAATCTGACATTTTTAGCAATGAATTGCTGTTGATCTCACTAACATCCTAATAAAAATTAGGATTGAAAATTAATATATAAAATACTGGAATCATTTTTGTTCTAACAAAAAAAAAGTATGAGTTTTGAAAATAGTATTAAAAAACCGAAATAAGTTTATTTAATATCATTTAGTGTTCTTGAATTATATACCACAAATTGTTACAAACTATTTTATTTGTTCGTAAACTGTAGTTCGTGATAATTAAAAGTATTAAAAAACCTCATTTAGGTTTTTGGCTTAATTTTTCGATGATATTTTCAAAATTCTTCCATTGTTTAGTGCTATCTGACATGATCTTCACATATCAGAAATATAAAACTTATTACTTATTACAACAGAATCTTATTTGAGCTTCAGTATTTAAAACATAGAAAGAATTCAATGATCAAATCCAAAAGTTATTTAATCCTCATTGCATCTATGATATCATCAGTGCCAATATAATTTGTTAGGGGTTGTGATTACATGAGTGAGATTGTACTGAAATTAATTAATGAATAACTGGATTTCATCATAATCTTATTACATATGTATTATTAGATTTAGATAATTTTTTCCTTACCTTGACGTCTTCTTGTTTTGATTTTCTTCTTCATAATCGAGAACTAAACCACGATTAACTCCATGTTATATATGCCTTTGAGCATTGTGAAGAATAGATTTGTTGATCTTCAATATTCTTAAAGTAAACAACTACAAAATTGCATGCTTGACAAGGTTACAAAAACATCCAAGTCATTATCTGCAATTAAAAGTTTTGATAGATAATTATATATACACATATATGTATATATATACATACATATATATATATGTAAATCCATATGTATATATATATATATATATATATATTCCTCATGTAATCATGTACCAACTTATCAAAGAGCCCATATTAAATTGCTAGGACAATTTCATTTTCACTTGTATATATATATATATATATATATATATATATATGAGTTATATACCGATGATTCCTCAAAATTTTAGAATTTATAAAAAAAAAATTGATCAAGTTTGATGTTAGTAAACACCCTTGTATGTAACTCTAAAAGCATCCGTTCCATATGCAGAGAGCCTTACTTAGAATTTTCCAAATTTCTTCATAAATCTTCTAAAAGAATGTATATATATATATATATATTTTTGGATTCTGAAACTACTGGAATTTATATATCTAAATGTAAGTGAAAAAAGAAGAAGAAGATGACTGACAATTCGAACCATTTAATCCTCATTTCATGGGAACCTTACCTGTCTTCTCAATCAAATTAACCATATAAATGCGATGATGTTGCTTCTAATTTGACTTTGCATGTAAACCATACAAATGTGCAAAGGCAGATGAAAAAATAGTGAAAATGTTGGGGGTGTGACCCACAAATTGATGATAGGTGTGGATATATGGATATAAATAGATAGATATTCCGTTACATTGTCTAACAGTACAATTAAAGCAACTGTCAACAACTTTTTTACATTGTTCAACTATGGACACTTTACTATGAGTAGGAAACTGTGACAATTGACTTTCAAACTAGAATCTGGGTGACAATTGATCATTATGTTAAAGTGAATTTGGTATTATATATTAATAGATCGTGTTAAATTTTGTTCATCTAAACACAATCCGTAATCTGATGGTTTCCATTAACTATTTCAATGGGGAACCTAAACATTCGATAATAATTTTCCCAATGTCCATTCGGATAAACGGAGAGTAAATTACAAAGTACAATTTATGATTGCCCCCTAGCCTGAAGTTAAGTTGTGGTTGGTAAACTTTAGGCCTGACCCAGATTTCTTTGGACCTCAACCCACCCAAGTTCCTTCCTTCATGATTATTCATAACAAGAGAATACGGTAGGAAACAGTTATTTCACACTACACTTAAGTTACGTTTGACATGTGAAAATAGAATGGATTGAATTAAAAAATTATTGTTATATGTTTCGTATAACTTGAGATTAAATCAAAATTATGTCATATTGTGTTTGGTGTAGGTTGAGATTATATTAAAATAAAATTATTTTAATTATTTTACTATATTTCTTAAATTAAAATTAATTTATAAAAACTTTAAAAAATCCAAGACAAAAATGGAGATCAACTTAACAAAATCTCTCACCAAAAATAAAAAATCTTTGACAATCTTGAAAAAAAAAATGAAGATCGGCTAACAAAATCTCTCAAAAAATAAAAAGATTTGAAAATTTTGGAAAAAGGAAATGGCAACTCAACAAAATAAAAAACAAAATCACCTCTTCATCCACCCACTCAACAATTGGTCTTCATCAACCCACTCAAAAATCAGTTTTCATCAACAAAATGGAGATTTGGATTACCTCAAAAAAAAATAAAGAAAAAAATCAATCTTCATCCAATTTCATCAACCTACTCAAAATAAGCTCAACAAAATAAAAAACAACAACATTGACAATATCGGCAAACATTATCAACAAAATCATTGACTAGATTGGCAAACATCAACAACATCATCCACCAAAAAAACCCCAAAAAGAGAAAGCAAAAAATTTTTAAAATAAAAAAGAGGTTCAACGTCTGTTACAAACCTAGGTGGGTTCATTGTCTTCATCGATAGTGGTTCATTGTCATAGTCATGGGTTCATCATTACGTGGGTTTGACGAGTTGGGAGCAAAAGTTGGAGGTTGGGAGCCACTAACAGAGCGAGAGAAAGAGAGAGATGGATTGAGAGAAACGGCGAGAAGATTGAGAGAGCTGAGACTCATTACAATCCCACCCAAGTCCACTAATTAGAGTGGGAATGATGATTCCTGTGAGAGCAAGATTGAAAAGAGATTTGGATTGGGTTTTGAATCCCTTTCCAACCTGTCCAAACGCCGGATTTCATGGGATTGAAAATTTTTAATCTCAATCTCATGAAATATCCGGTGCACCAAACATAACCTTATGGAAATGACTTCAATTTAATAATTTTAAATTTTATTGCACCAAATTGTGTGTTCTTCCTTCATTGAAAATTTAAGAGTGAGTCTTATAACTATTTTTCATTTGTTGTTTTTTTTTTAAAAAAAAAAAAACAAAAACAAAAATAAAAAGTAATGTATTTTATTTTGTTTTCAATTCTAAAAACGCGTCTGGTAGCATATCCTAAAAATAGTATTCCAAAAACAGAAACTGAAAAATGCATTTGCTAGCAATGACTTAAAAATATCTTTTAAATATATATATATATATATGTATATTGATGGCAAATTTATAGTATACAAAACACTCAATAAAACACAATCCAAAATACACACCAAAAACTCATGTAAGTATATACAGTCTCCAAGTAATAAATAGCGAGTCGAGTATCATTTTCAGAGGATTATCCAAATTATTTATGTGTTAAGTACTGACATAGTTAAGACCACACTTTATCCAAATTATCAAAAATATTAAATAAATTAATAAAATAAAGGAAATAAATAAAAATAAATCAACCTACGGAGAATTATGCTTAGGATTACAATTTCACCATATCCATTTACTCAACCTATATTTATTATCATCTTGTATTTGATCGAACACTAAATTATCCACAAGCCTTTTCCGAATGGTAGAGTGAAATTATCTAAATTAATTAATTGATTGTATTCCTATGTTGATTAATCTAAGCACATTAAGCATTTAATATAAAAACACACAAACTACACAGATATATTCCTATCCTATGCAATCTATGTCATCCTATTTAAGTCTAAACCATGAATACCTTTTCCAAGTGCATTCAAGATTACCATATCCCTTAAACTAGTGATCAACTAATTTAAGAGCATTATAGACAAGATAGAATAGAATACAAGATAATGAGAAGTCAGTTAAAATAATATTAATATGGTGAGTTCACGGTTTAGGGTTATATTGTAACACCCTCCACCCGATTCCATTCGGATGAAAACCCGAGTCGAAGGATGCTACTTTAATCGGTTTATTCATTATTAATTTACATATATGTACTACAATTTTTTTTTCCTCGAAAATCCGGCAGAGTTTCCTCTATTTTTCTGAAAAACCCAAAATTATAAAAACATGTAATTTAAAAAACAAACACTTCTAAAATACATTCATTTTCTCAACTTTCATTTCGGATCCTTCGTCCGACTCCAAAATCACTTCACCATACAAACATTTATAACCACAATATTTAATAAAAATCATATTCATCAAAATTAAAAACAAATCAAATGATAAATAATAATTTTCTTTACAAAATTACTTTACAAACCAAAAACCTTTTTCTACCATTGATATACATTCTCATGTATAAAATCTTGTAAATCCATATACATGTATATGCATTTCCATATACTTTAACACCACTATACAAAACTAAAAGTAAAACTACCAAGTATGGATGGATGTGACTCGCAAAAACACAACAACTGTCTTCTCGTCTATCTCTATCTACAGCGTCCAATTTCAACCTACGCGTGGAAAATTCAACGCGTTAAGTATTTCTACTTAGTGGGTGTACACTAAATTTAAATTTCATCAATTTCAAAGATACAAGATTTTAAAGTAGGATTTCACAGTTATCAAATATTCATAATAAATCATAAAGAGATCAATTTACTAGTAAATGTATATATATGAAATACCTAAAAGTCATTTTCCAAATATGACCTCACAAAACCAGATTTCACCATTTTGACATTTTCGTTAGGAAACGAAATAAAAATTAAATCCCATTTCATAGAAAATTATCGGGTTGTCAAATAAAATTCTCCAAATCTCAAACTTTTATTATTTCATCAAAATTATGTTATTGTCACACAAAATTTCACAATTTTCAAGCATTAATCAAAATTCATAAATAACTCAATTTATTAATAATTGCATGTATAAAACAAATGAATTTTTTTTTCAAGTATATTAAAAATCAAACTTCCAAAATGTTCAAACTTTTATTAAAATTCACAATTACGTCAATTTATCAAAAATTGCACATATAAAACAAACATTTTAAATTCCTCATTTCACAAAAATATATCATAGTATAACACAACCTGTTTTTACGTTTTTTTCTCAAAATACTAAAATAATACGTAAAAAATTTACTTTATTAATAAACACACACACACACATATATATAAGACGTTTTCAAACTTATCAACATGATTTCTTTCAATTTCTATAACAAATCTCAACGAAAGCACATACTAACAATTATATACATAAAACCCATAACAATCGTTTTTCAACATAGTTACACGATTTTCATGTAATATTTATATATATATATATATTTCTCATATACAAGTGGTAAATCATTATTTTACAATTTTCGAACTTTTACAGACAAATTTACAAAGAAATCAAATTTTCATTCACTGCACGCACAAACATATTTATTTTCATTTTCAAGCATGTCAGCATGATTTTTCTTTAATAGTATTCAGCGCCCTTTGTAAATACTGACAGATACCATGGACTGGAAATCGGGTTTCATGTTTCCCTCGACATTGGACACTCGGTGACTACCCGCTGGAGCACGTTTCATATAATACACAAATTCTAGGACCGGACACTCGGTGTCTCGTAAGGTCCATGAATTTCGTATCAACATATATAAGTAAATCGGTGCAGTACTGCTAATATCACCCTATTGGCATGCCAACTACCAATCCCCAACTACCAATGTTCAGGTTTACTCGGGCCCTTATAATTTCATTTATGATAAAAAATTTCATATTTTCACAACTTTCATTTCTTAACAAAAATTCTCATTCAGAAAAACTCTAAATATTTTTTTCAATCAAAAAATATATATTTTTTTCTTATTTATTTGAAGCATCATTATAAGCATCACAACACATCATTTTTCTTTTAAAGTTACTCATCAAATCTCATCAAAATCGTTGTGTCCTTCTTCCGATATACATTCGGTCAAGGCACTAACGTGTTCGTTACCTTCCGTTTGTTTCCGTTTCTTTTCCGTTTTCATTCGAAAGTCATTAAAATCATATTCAAACAAACTTTTATTTCAATTTATCAAAATAATATCGTAATGACCTCATATTCTTTATTTGAACAATACATACTTTTTCACAAACTTTTCAAAATTTAAATATCAAATACTACAAAAATAATTCATAACATAATTCGCACATTTTCATAGAATCTATTTAATTAAAACGTAATAAACTCATATACTAAATTAAATCAAAATCTCTACTAATAAAAATGAGTTTTTAAGATAAGTGTGCACCAACCTTTTGGACGATTTCTATAGCTTATCCACTCACATAACTCCTTTAATTTTCTTATCATCCTAAATCCACCCTAAATCACATAAAACTTAATTTATAACTCATAGAAAAATAAACTAATTTTTTAGAATCCAAATCCTAATAAAAATAAACTTACATACCTAAATAAATCAAACACCCGGATATTTTCTTTCCTTTTCTTCTCCCCTTTGCTCTTCTCTTCTTCTTCTCGGCTGCTTCTCCAATTTTTTTTTTTTTCCAATTCAATCACCTAAAAATCATAATTTAAATCCCAAAATTTATCACACAACCTTTTAAATTCCTACTCAATTTAAAATTCTCTTATGTCACATGTCTATCATTTCTTGTCTCTTTTGATTTGACTTTTCCGGGATGCCCGGATTCAGTTTTTCTAGAACTTTTTCAAAATCCTTTCAAAATTCACTGAGGCCTATATTCGGACTGCCTACATACTCCTGGTAACCTCAATTACTCTTAAAAGTCATTTCATGCTCCTTTTTATTTTTCGTCAATTCATTAGATCGCCTCTAACGATTTCTGGATTGTTCCATTTCAATCCAAATATTCTTCAGAAGTGTCGTTTGAGGTTCTAAAATATTTCTTGAGCATTTTAACACTCATTTGGACACTTCTCTAAATTTTTAAATTTTTCGAAAATCTTTTCGGATTTCCGATCAGATCCGAAAACCGCTCCGTTTTGCCTCAAACGAACTTATTTTTGATCCATTTTAGTTTCCTTAGAGTCTATTACTTATTCCAGAGCTTTCTGACTTTAAGGTCCGCTTTTCGAAAAATTTACTATTCACACGAATACTATTCTGTCCGAAAATACTATTCATCTGAAAACTACTATTTATCCCGAAAATACGATTTATCCTGATATATTCTCATTTTTCTTAAATAGAGAAAAATTCGGGATGTTACATATATCATAACCCTAGATCTCATATCTAGAACATCATCAATTTATAATAAAAATATTCCACACAAGAGTTCAACAACATAATTTCAATGAATAAATTAAAGATGAAGAAAATGTTATAGATTAGGAGTAATCCCCCTTGTTCCCAAGGTTAGAATTGTCCTCTCTAACTCAAATCTCCTTCACTTCTTATTGTTGTGGATGTGTTGAAATTCTTATGCTCTGATGTTGATGATGTAGGCTACTATATATTCTTCAAAGGGCTACTACTAAAATCTAATTTAAACTAAGATTGAGCTAAGGTTGAGGGACTATTTCTGAGATTTTACAAAAATTGCCCAAGCGCCCTCAGTAGGTCTTCTTCAATCTTAGCTCTATATGTTATTTTGCTTTACTTCGATGATCTTGAATAATTGAAATGAGCTTCTATTTATAGGCTTGCTTTGAGGAATATGTTGAGGAATATTCCTTAGAATATTCGTCGAATGTGCTCTACTGAATTAATGCACTAAACACGTGTCCGTGGACTTTGGTTCGCTAAACTGTTTCGTAGCCTAGGATGTTTCAACCCGTAACTCACATTCACACCCCTCATCATACGGGTTCCCTTTTTTTTTACTATTGTGACCTTTGGTCGTGACTTCCAACTTGAGACCCATGATCGCGATAGGCAACTCTTCAACGCGATTCTTGCCTTGCAGCTACATTTCAGCCTATGAATTTTATAAATTTACACCCTTTCATGACAAATTACATTCCGGCCCTTAACTTGCATATTTTTGCACATTTCTTTGAGCATTTGTCATTTTGTTCATTAACAACCTTTTATGACTCACCTGAATAAAATAATAGAAAAACATTAAATAATTAATAGGATTTACTTAAAAAGTCATTACAAATATTAGATAAATGAATATAAAATAATGGTATATTTTAGCATCGTCATTTACCTACAATACTAATATTACTACATTAAACAATAATTTACCTACAATATAAATATTGAATTCTTAATGATAATTATAAGAAAAATATCTTCATTTTTTAATTATTTTCTATTTTTCAAATAATTAATTTTTTTTACTTATATTATTGTTTTTTTTTTACTTATATTTAAATCCAACTTTTAGGTTTTTCTGCTATAATAATTTGAATCATATGTAATACGTTACCCATTAAATACCAGAAAAAAATTTACCCATTAAACAATATATAGCTACAATTATCTAATTTGAGTTCTTGTTAGATTAATGAAGACTAATCTATAAATTACTTGTCTAATCATTATTTTATTAATACTGTAAAGCAACCTATCGACGTGATTTTCTAGTCGATGAGAATTTAATACCCAGTACTTGTAATCAATGTGGAACAACACAAAAACCAAAAACAAAATATGAGGTAGAAGGTCAAAAACAAAAACAACACAAATTTTATGTGGTTCAGCAAGTGCGCCTACGTCCACGACTGTCTCTCAATAATCCGACAGAGTGATAGTATATTATTGCTTATATCTCTTTTTACAATGAATTTTGGACTTCTATTTATAGAGAAAGATGCGTTACAATTTGGGTTACAATAAAATAGAAAAAGAATAATGAATTAATTACACTTTCTAATCGGTTGAAGCAGAATAAGAAAACTGTCCCGCATATCTCGAGATCACGTTGATTGAATTCGAATTTGAATTAACTTCCAATTCTGGTGAGAGAATCACGATCAAATCAGATAATTGTCCATTCTGAAAGATTTTGTATTAACTGGTCACTGGGCGAGCTGATACACTGCTTTGAACAATCTCGAGCTGAACCTCACTGAGTAGCGAGCTATGCATAGAGTGAACTACATAATGACCTGTAGTCTGGCTGTGAAACGAGCTCACTGATGCGAGCTGCAGAGCTCGCTGAGCTTGGAGTTGATAACTAGGCCTTATCTGCTGGACCTTTGCATTGAGTTGATTTATTGGGCTTTTATCAAGTTTTTACCAGCCCAATTGCTTGATCCAGAAAATACACATAACATCAGCCCCCCAACTCTCAGTTCGTTCTGTGAATTGGGAGTTCGAGCTCTCTGGTAAAAGCTAACTTGAATTTGTCGTTTCGCGCCTCTTCAAATTCATCCCTATCAGCTTTGACACGTGGCGGTCATGCAAGGGATAACTGAGCCAGTACTGGCACATCTTGTTTCACGCGTATTTAATGTGCACGTCTTTCAATTGACGGCTGCATGATTATAAAACCGTTACTCGTGTTGTACCGTTGGATCCAGGGCGGTTACACAACACTCAAATCGGAAGGATGGGGCTCGAGCTCGTCCAGCTATATAAACTGGTGGAGCCCCTTCATTCTTTTTTATTTTATCTGTCATTTTCTTTCAGCCATCAAGTTCTCTCTTACCGTTCTCTCGTCGGTTCTTCTCAGATTCTTTAACTTCAATCGTCGCTTTTCACATCTTCGACAAAGATTCACGGTAAGTTTTTGTTCAACTTCAAGCCTTTAGTTTTTGATTTATTTTTGTTGAGTTAATGTTGCATTGTGCTTGCGTTTTGCTCTCTGATTTTGCCATTGTTATCGTTCTAAACGCTTTGCATCCTTGATGTTGAATCTTTACTGTTCTGGGTCTCTTGTTGAACACGACTCCTCATATTCTGCTGATTTGACCCTGTAGCTTGTTTGTTTGCAACCTGTTTACTGTTTGTGGCTTGTCATGTATGCGAATTATTGGATTAGATACCTGTAGATCACTAGCTCGTAGGTCGTTTCTTCATAGGTCGAGCCTCGTACTGTTAGCAATCTGAAATAGAAAACTTAGAAAACTTTTAGCATTTTAGTAATCTGCTCGTTGCGACCTGACCATACCCCATTTGTATAAATATCTTCAAGTGGAGCTCGCAATGTTAATGAGGCAACTCAAGGTGGAGAGCCAGCTGAAGCTGGGGTCGTCTCTAAAGTAGCTCGTCGACTCGTAGAGGAGCGACGAGCTCGCGAGGAGAGGGAAGCTCACAAAGTGTTCGCTCACTATTCATCTTCAGTAGATGTTTTCGAGTTTGAGGGACTTGCCCTTCAATTCTGTATCCCCAGGAGCTGTCGTATGATGGCACCGGCTCCAGAAAACTATGCATGCTATCCTCCATGGGGGTATGTCGCTGTCAGTACCCAGCATCTGGAACATGAGCTAAGGTTCTCAATTCCTCATTACCCGATCGAGTTCCTAAACATGGTCAAACTCGCGCAATTCCAGTTGACATCGAACTCATACTCGCAGCTGACCTCGTTAACCTTGGCCTTTCTCAGAAACAGCCTTCCTCATCCAACTCCAAAAATCATACAACACCTTTACAGCATCAAGGCTGGAAGTACTTTAAATGATGGAAAGCGAGATGACATTTATTATCTCGCAGCTCGTCAATCAAAGTAGAAGAACCTCTTACCCCAAGGAGGTGCGAAGGGCAAATCTAACGTAGGGGCATACAAGACAAATTGGTTTCTCGTCTCATGTTCTTCTCTTGCAGATCTTAACAACTTCAGCTTTGTCCTGAGCCCAGGTATGTCGAGGGGAATCTTTAACGAGCTAAAAATTTTAATTTTTTTTTTTAATATTTTACTTTGCAGAACTGAAAATGGACAAGTCTCCTCTCAGCAACGAGGAGAAAAGGGTTCTCGAAGTAATCGCAAGTTCAGGTGAAGCGAGTATCAGTAATAAATTTGACACCGCTCTTCTCCAGGCTCATGGCCTCACTCCTCCTGAAGATTCTCCATTAATTGATAGTAACAATGATATAGGGAGCATGAGAGAGTTCGAGCTCCTTTCTGTTCTTGAAGTTCCTGTCGAGGAAGAGGATGCACCTGCTTTTCAATCAGCTCCAGCTCCTGCCTCTACCTTGCAGGCAGAAACAATTTCAGCTCCTGCTCCAACTCAGGTAGCTTCAATTGTTCAGATAGATTCATCCCCATCTCCTATTCGCACAACTATTCCAGTAGTTGCATCCTTGTCTACTCAAGCAGATCCAACCCTCACTCCAACAGTTCTAGCACCTGCTGAAGTGGCTCCAGCCCCAGCTCGTACCTCGTCAATAGGCTTATCTCAAACAGCGGCTCCTCCAGCTTCAGCTTCTGCCTCTGGGCGAGCTCCAGCCAAGAGAAGAAAGCTTACTCTTCTAGAGTTCTCTCCAAAACGACCTACTAAAGCTCTAGCCTCTTTAACTACTCTCTCAAAGCGGCCTACTGAAGCTCCAGCTCCTTTAGATGCTCCTTCGAAGCAACCTGCTAAGGCACTAGCCAATTCAGCTGCTCATTCGAAGCGATCTGCTAAGGCGTCAGCCCCCTCAGACGCGGCTCCTAGGGAGGTGCCATCTGAAACGGCAGTAGATCTTCCCCAAGTCACAGCTCCCAACTCGCAACCCGAAGCAGGGGATGTTCCATCCAAGGTCCCGCCCTAAGAGACCCAAGCTGGTACTAGCAGGGGTGGAAAAAAGAATTGGGTTAAACGCATCTCTATCACGCGACGTCATGTTTATACGAGTAGGGAGCCTGAGGTCGCGTTAGCTGAGGAAACTCCACCCATTATGCCAGACCCTAAAGATGGACCTGGGGGGAGATATCTAAGGTCCTTCCTTGATAACTGACCAGAGATTATGATGACTCACACGAGGGCCTTGGAAAATAGGTCTCTTAAGGGTGTGGATTTGGATGAATACATAGGTCGACATTCGATGCTGGCAATTAGCTTTTCCTTTATAACTCTTGGCTTCTCTACTTTATCAAATATTAACTTGTGGAGTTTCAGGCTGCTCTTGCATCAATAAAGCGGATAAGGGAGACCAGGTTCTCTCAAGATCGCATAATGAGGCTGGAGGACGAGCTGAAAAAAACCCAAGAGAAGAACAAGTCCCTGACTAAAGAGGTTTCGGGTGTCAAGAGGCATAAGGCGGGCTATGAGGCAAAGCTAGCAGATGCCAACATAGCCAGAAAAGAAGTTGAGGAAGGTCGGGCCCATTTGGAGGGTTGCTTAGAAACTTCGAGGTCGCATCTCACTGCCTCGCTCCGCAATTGTGAGGATGAACTGGAAAAGGCAAGAGATGAATTGAAGCAAGTCGAACAGCGAGCTGAGACTGCTGAAAAACGGGCTGAGCGAGTGGAAGTTGCAGCGCAGCAAACTAAGGAGGCCAAGCACCGAGCTAGGATTGCAGAGAAACAAGTTGAGGTGCTCGGGCAACAAGTTAAGGCTGCAGTGTAGCGAGCTGAAGTGGCTGAGAAATGAGCTGAGGCTGTCGAGCAGCAACTGAAGGCTGCTTAGCGACACGCATGTGACACTTGCAGAGAGTTTATAGTTTTCAGAGAGAGACTTCTTTAGGACACAGAAGTGCGGGTTACTGAAGCTGGAGACGAGGCCGAGAAAAGAACAGGTATTAACTTCCTCTACACATTATGGATGTCTCATCCCGAATTCGATTTTTCTATCTTTGGCGATGAGGGACTCGGAGCTGTGAAGAGGTTCGAGGCAAAGACTACCTTGTCTCCAGTCGATGCAGTTCCTTTGGCAATAAAGATTCCTGGCACTTCTCAAGCTGAGCCAGCTGGTTACTCCGAATTCTCTAGCTCGTCTTCCAATGAAAACTCCCTCTTAGGACTGGATTCTCCTCAGAATCTGTAGCTTGCCTCGTTTTTTGAACTTTTTTGTAATTCATATGTTGACTTGTGACGGATTTCTGAACTTAATGAAAATTTTTTATTACATCTTCTTTGTTGAGTGTGCTTGAATAATTGTGTTTGCTGTAACACATTTCTTGTCTTCATTTTGTAAGTTATGAGACTTCTTACAAGCTAATTGTTGCAATATAAACTTGCTCAAAATATGGTATAATAACTCAAGTAATTGTTTAATTCAACAATTAAAATCTTTTGGTATAAGCAATAGGTTGGAGCCTTACGAGCTATGTAGGAGTACGTAACCTTACCTGTTTTTTAGGCTCTTTTCATTTTAGCGAGCTATGCAGGAGTACATAACCTCGTCTGCTTTTTAGGCTCTTTTATTCTTAGCGAGCTATGTAGGGGTACGTAACCTCACCTGCTTTTTAGGCTCTTTTCTTTTTAGCAAGCTATACAGGGGTATATAACCTAGCATGCTTTTTAGGCTCTCTTATTTTTAGTGAGCTATGCAGGGGTACGTAACTTCGCCTGCTTTTTAGGCTCTTATCTTTTAGCGAGCTATGCAGGGGTACGTAACCTCGCCTACTTTTTAGGTTGAGCTATGTAAGGGTACGTAACCTCACCTGCTTTTTAGGCTATTTTCTTTTTAGCGAACTATGCAGGAGTACATAATCTCGTCTGCTTTTTAGGCTCTTATCTTTTAGGGAGCTATGCAGGGGTACATAACCTCGTCTGCTTTTTAGGCTCTTATCTTTTAGTGAGCTATGCAGGGGTACGTAACCTCGCCTGCTTTTTAGGCTCTTATCTTTTAGTGAGCTATGCAGGGGTACGTAACCTCGCTTGCTTTTTAAGTTCTTATCTTTCTAGCGTGGCAACGAGCTTATCAGGATGGAGCCCGCTGACTTGTTAACTTATGAAATTTGAACTCATGAATCAAAGAGTAATCAATAACACATAATGTGAGGAAACTGGAGCTTTCATTAATTATGACAAGATTGAATTACATGTAACAAAAGGTTACCGATAATATGGACAAAGATGCTCTGCGTTCCAAGCTCGAGGGACTTCAACCCCATTCATATTGGCTAAACGGTAAGCTCCATTTCCCAAGTTCGCTTTGATGACATAGGATCCTTCTCAATTTGGGCCTAAGGACTCATCACTGGCTTTGCGAGCTCCAAGTAGAATAAGTCGTAGCACCAGGTAGCCCACATTGAAACTCCGAACTCGAGCTTTCCTGTTATAATACCTCGCAATTTTTTGTTGATAGACTGCTACCCTCAACCGAGCTGATTCCCTTACTTCTTCAAGTAGGTTAAGGTTTGTTGTCAGCAGCTGGTCGTTGTCTTTTGGATTGAAGGTCGCTCTACGCTGTGAGGTAATGTCTAGCTCTGTTAGGATCATGGCCTCAGATCCGTATACCATCGAAAAGGGCGTCTCGCCTGTTGTGCTGCAAGCTATGGTCCTATCAGCCCATAACACTTTCTGAAGCTCGTTTACCCACTCTCCCTTCTTTGCTTCCAACTTCATCTTCAAGGTCTGCTTTATGATCTTATTCACAGCTTCAACTTGGCCATTGGCATGGGGATGGTCCACTACTGAGAAGCTCTTGACAATCTTCAGGTTGTTGCAGAACTTAAGAAACTGGTCGCTACTGAACTGGGTCCCATTATCTATCACGATCTGCTGAGAAACCCCAAACCTGCAAATGATATTATTCCACACGAACTTTTCAATCTTCGTCGTGGAAATTTCTGCTAGCTCCTTAGCTTCTGCCCACTTGGTGAAATAATCAACTACGACCACGGCGTGCTTGTATCTTCCACGAGCTGTTGATAGACGTCCAATCAGGTCCATTCCCCAAATTACAAAAGGCCACAAGCTCACCATTTGTTGAAGATAGGCTGGTGGAGCTCGCGGGACTTGGGTGAACATTTGGCACTTGTTACACTTCTTAACCAAGTCAATGGCGTCTTACTTCATCATGGGCCAGTAGAAACCCTGTCGAAGTGCCTTGTGAGCTAGAGACAGCCCCCCAGCATGATTTCCACAATGGCCTTCATGTATTTCTTTCATCACGATCTCACAGTCTTAGCCATCAATGCATCTCAAAAGTAGAGCTGAAAACCCCTTTTTGTACAACACATCATCGTAGATGCAATATCTAGCTGCTCTAGCTCGTAAGCATCATGCTTCTAATTTATCACTTGACAACTTTCCATCTTGTAAATAACTTAAGATCGGACCCATCCAAAAATTGGGCTGCATAGTGATGGCCATCACTGAATCTCTCACATCTGTGCTTGAAACTGGTAGGAACTCTACTGGGATTGCCCCAAGAAAATCTGCATCTCGAGTTGTCGCCAAACGAGTTAGTGCATCTGCATGTGAGTTCTAAGCTCGTGGAATCTGCTTCACTTCGTACTTCTGAAAAGCACTTAGCATTTCATGAACTTTCTGGAGGTACATGGCCATTTTTAGTCCTCTGGTCTGATACTTTCCCAGTACGTGGCAAACCACGAGCTGTAAGTCACTAAAGACCCTCAATCGTTCAGCTCGTATCTCCTTAGCCAAGCGCAGACCTGCGAGCAGTGCTTCATATTCAGCTTCATTATTTGTAGCCTGGAAACCAAACCTCAATACACAAATGATTTTATGGCCTTCATGACTGATCAATAGAATTCCACCTCCAGCTTTCTACTCACTAGATGACCCATCAACATAAAGCTCCCAGGTCGGTCTTTCAGAAGATTCAGTTTCATCATCCGCAGGTCTTGTAAATTCTGTGATGAAGTCTACCATAGCTTGGGCTTTGATAGTCGTCCTCAGCTTATACTGAATGTCAAATTGTGCGAGCTTGACTGCCCATTTCAGCAAGCGACCTGAGGTGTCTGCTTTCTGTAGAACTTGCTTCAGCTTATACTGGGTGAGGACCTCAATTGTATGAGCTTGAAAATAAGGTCACAGCTTCCTCGATGCAACCACAAGGCAGTAAGCGAGCTTCTCCATCTGTGAGTACCTGGTTTCAGCATCCTGTAATCTTTTACTTACGTAGTACACTGGAAGCCGCGTCTTCTCCTCTTCTCTCACCAAAGCAGCACTTAAAGCTTGCTGAAATACTCCTAAGCATAAAATAAGCTTTTCACCTTCTTTGGGTTTAAAGAGGAGTGGAGCTCGCTCCATATATTCCTTCAGCTATTGGAAAGTTACCTCGCATTGTTCAGTCCACTCGAAACTTTTTATCTTCTTCAAAACATCAAAGAATGGAATGCATTTATCTATAGCCTTCGAGATGAACCTGCTTAGTACTGCAACCTGACCATTAAAGCTTTGCAAATCTTTTATTCTAGTAGGCGACCTCATGTCAATCAATGCTCTGATCTTCTTTGGATTGGCTTCAATACCCTTACTGTTCACCATAAAACCCAGAAACGTCCCAAAGGCTACCCCGAATGCTCACTTGTATGGATTCAGCTTCATCTGGTAGCTCCTCAGAATCTGAAACATCACCTCCAGGTCATGCACATGATCACCTATCTGCTTGGACTTTACCAACATATCATCAACATATACCTCCATGGTCTTCCCAATCTGCTTTTCAAACATCATGTTCACTAAGTGTTGATAGGTCGCTACTGCATTCTTCAGCCCGAAAGGCATCACCTTGTAGCAGTATAAACCACGATCTGTCACAAACGAGGGGTGCTCTTCGTCCTCGAGATTTATTGGAATCTGATTATAACCCGAGTATGCATCCATAAAGCTCAGGAGTTCGTGTCCAGCTGTAGCATCCACGAGCTGGTCTATCATCGGTAGGGGAAAACTATCTTTTGGGCACGCCTTATTCAAATTAGTGAAGTCGATGCAAGTTCTCCACTTCCTATTTTTCTTCTTCACTAGCGTGGGGTTGGCGACCCAGGTCGGTTAGTAGGCTTCTCGGATAAACTTGTTTGCGAACAGCTTATCTACCTCTTCTTTCAGTGCAAAATAGTGCTCTCTTGTCATTGCTCTTCTCTTTTAACGAACTGGCTTGTGGTGGGGATCGATGTTCAACCTGTGCGACATGATCTTAGGGTCAATCCTCATGTCTTCATGGATCTATGCAAATACGTCTAGGTTCACCTTTAGGAAGTCAGTGAGTTGGGCTCTTAGATTTGGAGCTAAACCTCTTCTCAGCTTTAGGCATCTTTCGGGATCTACCTCGCTGACTTGAACGTCTTCCAGTTCCTCAACTGACCCAATAGCTCGCTCTGCATCTACTTCTTGAGGGTCGAGATCATTACTAACCCCCTTTTCAATTATAACTCGTGGTTCGCCCCTCGAAACCACGTTTACTTTCTTCCCTCTTACGTCCATCTTCACAACATCCTCACAGCAACGTTTGGCTAAGTGCTGCTCTCCCCGAACACACCCGACGCGGTTGGGAGTTGGAAACTTGACTGTAAAGGTCCTGATTGAAGTAATCACATCCAGGTCGTTCATCGAAGGTCTTCCCAGGACCACATTGTATGCTGATGGGCAGTCGATAATCAAATAATCTGCCAACACAGTAACCTGGCGACCTGCTTCCCCGAGCGTAAGTGGCAGCTTGATCTGGCCCACTGGTACAACAACATCTCCAGTGAAGCCATAAAAAGGCTCTGGGGACGGTCTCAGTTGCTCTACTCCTAGCCCCATCTGATCAAAATAGTTCCTGTAAATCACATTCATCGAGCTCTCGGTATCAATCATAATGCGTCGCACTTTCATGTTGTTGATCTTAGCTCGGATGACCAACGCATCATTGTGAGGCCATACCACACCTCTAGCATCTTCATCAGTCAAAACAATTTCGTCAGAGGTCGTCCTTGCCTTTTTAGCAGGTCCCTCCGATCCACTAACCTGCAAAGTATGATTTGCCTCTCGGACATACCTCTCGTGCAACCTGTTTGAAGCACCTGCGATATGGGGGCCACCATGAATTGTAAAAATAGTTCTTACCGTAGGCTCATGTTCTGGCTCGGGAGCTCGTTGGGGCTGCTGCTGTGCTGGCTGTTGCTGCTGAGGTCGTTGTTGTGGAAGTCGCGAGTCTACAGGTCTCACCACGTACTCTCTCAAGCGACCTCTCTTGATTAACTTTTCAATGGCGTCCTTCAACGTCCAACAATCAGAAGTATTGTGCCTGACCTCATTATGATAGACATAAAACTTACTTTTATCTCTGTGATGAACAGAGGCTCTCAAAAGGTAGGGCTTTCCAAAATCTTCCCAGTTTCTTTCCGCTGCAAAGATTCTGTCTTGTGAATCTGACAGGATGTTATAACTGTCATAACGACCTTGACGTTGAGGTCGCTCATTCCTTGGCTCTCTCTCCTAGCCTTCTTTGCAATTTGATGGTTTGAGCCACTGTTTCTACCTTCTTCGTTCCTGCCATTATTCCTCTTTTTCGACTGGTTGAAACTGCCCATTTCATTCTTCTGGTTGGACTTTTTTGGGCCGAAGGTTTCTTCTCACCTAATCTCCTTTGCAGCTCGCTCGTAAAATTCTTCCAAATCATTCACTAGGGACTTATAAATGCTCTCATACAATTTTCCATCCTTGCGTAACCCAGCTGAGATCACAGTCAATATACTCTCGTCTGTTGGACTCTCAACATTTGCCACCTCGTGTCTAAACCTGGTGATATAATCTTTCAATGACTCACCCTGACGCTGGAAGATAGTGGCCAAGTGGTAGGAGGGTGCGAGCTGCCTTCTCAACGCTTTGTATTGACCAACGAACTTCTGCTGACACTCTTTCCAACTTCCTATGCTGCGAGCTGAGAGATTCTTGAACTAAGTCCGCAGAATGTCCCCCAAAGTAGCTGGGAAAACACGGCACTTCATCATTGGGTTGTCCATCTGCAAATCCATCTGGACATTAAAGGCATCGAGGTGATCATAAGGGTTGGTGTCCCCATTGTGCTGCTGGATGCTAGGGGTTTTAAATCTGTGAAAGAGAGGCTGCATTTCGATCTCCCTCGTAAACGGAGTCCTCTCTCCGTAGTGCTCACGCTGGTTTGGAGCGCCAAGTCGTGCTTCAAGCTGTTGGACCCTCCAAAGAAATTCCTTCACCTATGGGTCTCAGGGTCCATACCTTCTTCCGCAGTCACGACCTGAAGAGGGTTGCTCTGGCTCATACCTCTGACTCTCTCTGACCGAGCCACCAGCCCGATGTGACCTTGCATGTCGCTTATCCACCTCGTCCACACACCGAGATGCAGCTCGGGCTCCATCATGACCAGCTTTTACCCGCCTGCTTCCATCTTGACTTATCCTTATCACTAGGCTTGCTGGGTGCGCAACTTCTCTTTTTTCGTGAACGGGGCGACCTTCAGCTCTAGAGCGTGCATAGGAGGAGCGACCTGAGCCGACAGGTCGCGACATCTCCCTTGCTGGCCTTTCGGGCATCTACATTGCTTCGTGCTGCTGATATGCCTACCTCGGGACAACAGCTCCGATCCTCGGCGCGTTCTGCGCCTGGGCTTGCACCAATAAGTTCACTATATCAGCGAGCTGTCTGACAGTAGCCTCCAACACATCTTGCCTTTGATACCACGCCTGTTGTCATTCAGTTGTTGGAGCGATTGGAACTGGTTGACGATGGGGCAAGTGCGGCATGCCTGCTATAGTACCAACGGCTTGACCATATGACGGATCTGCTGCATGCATGGGTTCATCTTCTATCTACTGTGTATTGTGCTAATGCTGACTGGTTCGGCTCTCTGCTTGGTCAGCCTGTGAGCCCACGTACTTGGTTTGTTTAGTTCTTGCCATTGTTGAAAACTGAGAAATCGAAACAGGACAGATTGCAGTCTGAGTCCTCCTTCTAGCGCCAAAATATCGATGTAATTTTCTAGTCGACGAGAATTCAATATCCAGTACCTACAATCAATGTGGAACAACACAAAAACCAAGAACAAAATAGGAGGTAAAAGGTCAAGAACAAAAACAACACGGATTTTATGTGGTTCAACGAGTGCGCCTACGTCCACGATTATCTCTCAATAATTCGGCAGAGTGACAGTATATTATTGTTTGTATCTCTCTTTATAATGAATTTTGGGCCTCTATTTATAAAGAAAGAGACGTTACAAATTGGGTAACAATAAAATAGGAAAAGAATCATGAATTAATTACACTTCCTAATCGGTTGGAGCAAAATCAGGAAACTGCTCCGCATATCTCGAGATCACGTTGACTGAATTTGAATTTGAATTAACTTCCAATTTTGGTGAGAGAATCACGATTAAATCAGGTAACTGCCCATTCTGGAAGATTTTGTATTAACTGGTCACTAGGCGAGCTGATACACTGCTTTGAACGATCTCGAATTGGACCTCGTTGAGTAGCGAGCTATGCATAGAGCGAACTACATAATGACCTGTAGCCTGGTTGTGAAATGAGCTCACTGATACGAGCTGCAGAACTCGCTGAGCTTGGAGTTGATAACTGGGTCTTATTTGCTGGGCCTTTGTATTGGGTTGATTTATTGAGCTTCTATCAGGTCTTCACCAGCCCAATTGCTTAATCCAGAAAATACACATAACACAACCAAACTCCAAATCTTTCCAAAAGGCTATAGTGATAATAAACAAGACCAATGAACAAACCATCAAATTAAATAAAAGATACTATGAAACGGACTGGTAGTAGAAAAAATATTAAATATTAACTATAGAATGTCTTGCAGAGCAATCAATTAGATAAACTAGACTAGTTAAAGCAAATGGTGTGTCAAACAAAGAAATTGTAGTACAAAATAGACGTAGAATTAGGGAGAAGAAACAAACCAAATTGAGCAGCATAATAGTTATTTGGAAATTTTAGGGAAGATGGGAGCTTTTTTCAGTACATAGTTAAAGTCTTAATAGTTTTCAAAACCATGGGGACAACAATGAAATTTCTCCTTTTTTATATTTTATATCTCCATCTTTCTCCTTTTTGTACAACCTTCTATAGGATGTTAAATTGACATATCATAGTTATGTTGGTGTGATATTCTATTAATAACATGACACATCACACTTCTCATTTGTAAAATATATATATATATATATATATATTAGTGTGACTTTCCAATAACAATGTGACATGTGACATAATTTTTTAAATAAAAAAATTTCTCGTAAATAAAAAAACACCAACATTAAATTTTTTATAAAAAAATAAAAAATGTCACGTGTCATATTGTTAGAAGCTCATACCAACATAACCATGGGACACTAACTCAGCGTCCCATAAAAGATTTTCTAAAAAATGAGAGAGATGGAGAGAGAGAAAATATAAAAAGGAAAATTTTCGTTTTTGTCCCTATGATTTTAGAAACTATTAAGATTTTAATTATGTTTTGAAAAATGCTCCCATCTTCCCTAAAGTATTGTAAATATATCAATTAGGTCTCTCTCGTTAGTCAACTAAGAATCATACTATACCAAAAAAAAAAAAAAAAGACTCAATTGTCTCTTACTTCAGCTGGACACCTTTTGCCACTAATGAAACCAAAATATTACAATATCATTCGATTAATTATAAATTGACAGGTGTTAAATGATTTGATTATTTTAAATCTTTTTTTAAAAACAAATTAAAAAAGGACAAGATCTCCTTCACTCACTTTCTTGGGTAAATAATCCTCCACTGATTTTATTGTTATTATTATTTATTAAATCTCACATAAACAAATCTGAATTTGAGAAATCAAAATTGAAAATGGAAATAAACGAAATTGAAATTGAAATTGAAAGTTTTTTGAGTAGAATTTTGGTCAAAGAAGGAGAAAATTTAGATCTCAGTGAATAGAAAAGAACGATGAATTGTTAAAATTGATTTGTTGATGTATTTATTCATGTAAGATTTTATTAAAATATTGATTGGTTGAATTTTGTTGTTTATCTATGACATTTTGATAGACTTTATATATATATATATAAAATTTTGGTTGTGTTATTGAATAATTTAAAAGCCAAAAACAATGGGAATTGGTTGGGATGGGAAAGAATGTAGAGGAAAGTGAGATTTCTAATAGGCGTCTGTGGATGAGATCAATAAGGAGAATTTTAACAAGTAGGAGGCTGTTATGAAATCGAATTCCAAAGGAGGAGAGGCTATTGCAAGTTGTGATTGCAAGAGCAACAACTAGGGTTTGGATGATGTAGGATTTATGCACTAAGTATCAGTGGGATTATCACAGATACAAGACTTCTAGTAGGAAGGAATGGTGGTGGTGGAGGAGAAAGAGGATGAGGTTGTCGGAAACAAAGATGGTTTGGAAAGGTAGTGGTGGAGGAGAGGTTGGTTTGCAAGACATTCTAGTTTTCTAGAGATTTTGTTGATTTTCTAGGAGAACTTTAGTTGATGTAGATAGAACGATCCAAAAACCAAATCGTTCAATGATTTAGTTGAACCAAATCGACCACCTATTCCAAATCGATGGTCAATTTGGTTCAGCTAGAATATTCATTTGTACTTTTTTTCATTTTTATTCAGTTTTTAATTGTATTTTTATTAATGTTGTAATTTTTAATTTTTAATTGTTTTCAAATCAATCCTGGTCATGCATATATCAATCTAATAAATGTACTATAAAATGTCCAAAATACACCTATCAAGTTAACATTTGGTTTGACCATTAATTGGCTAACGAGAGAGATTATTTAATATGTTTTGGAAACTTTAGAAAAAATGGGAGTTGTTTTCAACATAAAATTAAAATCTTGATAGTTTCTAAATTTATAGGGACGAAAATGAAATTTTCTTATAAATAATGAAAAGAGCAAGAAAAGGGATGTGTTGGTCCAAATTTACAGGGCTATTTTTGTCTTCAGGTGCCATAAAACCTAATATTATTACTTTGATGCTAGTTCCACAAGTTAAAATGCTATGTGTGTGTTTAGTGCGACAATTGGATTTGACTATTTCCATGAAATTAAATTAGACTAAATTAATATTATAATGAGTTTACTGCAGTTAAGATTGGACTAAAAATAATACTATTTCTTGTTTAAAGTAGTTTGGGATTGGACAAAAAATAATTATATTTTATGTTTGATGTTCCAAAATGAATTAATATAATATTAAATTAATTAATTGATGTACATAGAATATTTACATTATTTATTACAATTAATTAAAATTATTTAAAATTAATTTTAAATAAAATCAGTTTTTAAGTTTTAATTGATATTAAAAATAATATTTTATAAATATTATTATAAAATAAACAAATTTTAATTTGATATTATTTCTTTGATATATAATTAAGTTAGTGTATTATATATGAGTTATTGATTAACTTGACTAAGTCAAAGAAAGTGAAAGTAAGTAAATCCAACGGTTGATAATTGAGACACTGAATTTATTATAATATTAGAATATAGACGAAAAAAGAACTTATGTAGAATAATTTTAACCTTAGTGTTCACTAAAATTAATTAAGTCAGTGCATTGAGTGTGAGTCATTCATTAACAATAAATGGTTGTTGATTAGGTTAAAAAAAGTGAAAATAAATAAATCTCGCAGTTGATAATTAAGATACTGAATTTATTATATTAGTATATATTAAGAATATAAGAACTATTAAATATGTATAATCCCAAGGCGAGACTATCTTCATAGGATTGGAGAAGCCCAAACAATGAATTGGGACTGGAAATTTTAGGAGCCCTTTATTAATTTCTATAATGAGTAGTAACATTTGCTCCTCATAAATTGCATGTACACCTTAGATAAGCAGTGATTTAAGTTTCGAATGCTAATTTAAAGCCAAATTTCAAATGTTAATTTTAATTTCAAATGTTACTAACATTCAAATTTCATTTCATCAATTTCAATGGGTTAGTCTTCCTTTTCTTTTCTTTCATCCCTTTTCTTTGCTTGTATTCATCTAAAGGGTACTTGGAGTTTTCAAATGAACTTTGAATTTAAGCTTGTTGAAGTAATCATTTATACTTCCCCCAAACCACATATTTTTCATACCGTATTTTTACTAGTTTTTCCTTACTATTTTCTAGACAAATAACCTTTCATGATCGTAGCTCTTTCCAACATTGGGTAGCTTCATACATTCATAAAGGTAGCCTTTTCTATGAACGGTGCTTCTAATAAGTTATTAGTACCAAACGGGTTGAGTAAGATAAAAACCAAATCATAAATTCAATTATTGAACAATCGCACAATTCAATTAATATTCATACAATATCAAGACATAAACATGCATATATCTAAAGAGCATTAGCGTACAAAATAATTAAAGCTTTTCATGAATCAAGCATTATCAACCTTATGTTAAAAAAAATCAATAGCTTCAATGCATTTATCAAAATCATCATTATGTTCGATAATTTCAAAGCAAAGAGGAAACAAAGATAAATTCCAGCAGATTTCAGATTTGGACACAATCCAATGTTTTGTCTATATCTTCTGGAATACCGAATATTTTATCTCAACTTTTAACTGTATAGACTAGACATGTAGAAAAACAACTTTCATTTACAAAATTTTTCAAAATTCGGACTGAAGCCAAGTGATTTTGGAGGTCATAATCAGTTTACGTACTAAAAATTGACCAGAGTATTTGTTCTAATTTTATTTCAGTTAATTGACCATAACTTCCTAATCACAACTCCGATTTATGCAATCTTTATACAGTTGGATTTTTATTGAAAAGTTATAGAGGAAAACACATACGATTTGATTATTTTGGATTATATTTGAGTAAGCTTTGATAGATTGATTCTATGCACTTTCCGAGAGGCTGTTACTGATTTAATTTATTCCAAGAAATTGGGCAATATATTGAAGTCTTGATACTCCTAAATGGAAATTCTCAAATCATTTAAGCTCAGGAGGAAAGAGAAGAGAATTTTATTTATTTATTTTTCGTTTTTACTCAAATATAACAGTGAAGGCCAGAAATATAATATTAACAGAAAAAATTTTGTACACTATTCTTCTTGCTACCAGACTTCCCCTCTCCAAATTGATGAGCTTAGTGGGGAATACTACTGCATTTTATCAGAATACCTGTTCTTGATAAAACTATGGATACTTGTTTTCCTATTTTTCTCTTCTGTTTTCCTGTGTACACTAACGAATAAAATTGAGAAATTAGCCTTTTGTTCCCTACCTCAAAAATTTCTCTACTTCTTAGATAATGAGCCAATTTTTTTAGGTTGGATTTGAGAAAAAGATCCCTCACGGCTAGTGTACTACGAACGTGTGAGATCCAGAACCTCATCTATCTACTGATATTGTTTGCCCAAGATTGCAAAAGATCCAATGGAAACACGTCCTTTGATATTATGCCAGCATGTTGCTTCTTTTCTATTGTGTTTTCCTAACTTTTACTTTTATTTTTAGATTGTCAGCATTTACACATCTTGAATGTGGTTATGTTTACTTAAAGATCCTGTAATGCTCAAAGCTGTCATGTTCCGAGTGAATGTGGAGGGAGGGCAGGTGTTAGATGGGTCACATTCCAAAGTAATGAGGGGGTCGGCATTTATGCTTCAGTTTATGGCATTCGACCTAATAGAATTCTTTTGCTGTATCCAAGCTAATACCAATCCAACCCATTTCATGAATAAAATGTTGAACTCGTTTTTCATGCTGTAACAATGTTAGCTACTTGTGGTGATGATATTACAGGTGCATCTTGACCACAAACATATGGGTATTGGTGGAGATGATAGCTGGTCACCCTCTGTCCACAACGAGTATCTGATTCCTCCTGTGCCATATTCCTTCTCTATCAGGTTCTGTCCATCAACTACTGCATCTACCTCTGGTCATGACATCTATAAATCTCAACTTCCGCACTGAGTACAAATCCAATAATGACTGTGAATGCTTCAATGAAGTATTAACATGTATGTGGCCATATATACATACAAATACTCTCCCTGAGACTGTGTTGTTAGTGACATAATGTGTTGCTACAGTAATAATGAGAACCCAACTATGTGAATATTAAACCTCGTCTTTGGGCATGCTACTTAAACAAAAAACAAGGATTTTCCGTTGTCCTTTTTTTCTGGTCTGGAATAAAACTGCTTGTCATGATTAGGGATTGTTCTCTTTGGAGTGCATTTCCTTCTTTTAATTTTCTGGAATAGCAAGTATCATGGACTTTTAATGCAGTTGGATTCTGTTGTTCTCACTATATAATAAATCCTTAAATTGTTTTGCTTCTATAATTGGCTGGTGAACACAAACATGACACAGAATTGATTTTTAACAATAGAGTGTTCTTACCTGAATATTTTAGGCTTCTGGTCAGCCATTGTGTTTCTCCTTTCATGGCTCTGCCTTAAATAAGGCAACTTGGTGGTAGCGTATTAGAACAGAAGCATTCTATGTACCCTGTAAACATAGTTATTAGGTGGCGCACCTAAGCGCGAGGCATGGTGGGATGGCAAAATATAGGTCTGGACTCGCACCGGGCCCAAACCCATATTAGATCCATTTTTTAGGGTTCGAACCCTATCCAGACCCTCTAATTAAATTGAGGGTCTGATTCCGGATTCCACAGGACCAAACCGGAATTTGATCGGATTGACCCTGTCAAATCCGGGGTGACCCAAATTGTTTGAAAAAAAATTCAAAATTTTCTTATAGGCTAAGAAATTCAATGTGTCAAAAATTCCAACCTGGTTTTCTTTTTCATTTTATATTTTTTCTAGCTTTTTTTAAATCAATTATTTCTATTAAATCAAATTAAACTAATTTCACATATCACGTAATCTATTCCATCCCAATTTTGCAAGAAGCATGCCACAATCAAAATTAAGCAAAAAATAACACTTAAAATTTATCCTTAATTTACATCCAAAATAACAAAAAAATAAAAATAAAAATATACAAAATGAAATCAAGATGGTGATAGCTCTTCTTCATCTTATTTATTATTATATACTTCTTCCTCTGGAATGTCACCTAACAGAAAAATCAACTGAAAAATTAAAAATTAAATTGATGATTACGAATAATAAACATAAAGTAATTAAATTTAGAATTACTTTCAAAATCTACCCCAGCTCTAAAAGCGGACTCAGAAGCCACAATAGGCACAGAAATACAAATCTAATTGCAAAGAGAGACAATGGAAGCAAAATGCATCTACAACAAAAAATGTGGTTGTCTAGGAGATCATACAAAGCGTAGATGCACACAACAACACAAGCATGCAGTTGTTGCGTAGATAAGTACTGTTATCTGTTTTCAAAACTTCGGAAAACACTTACACCATAGACTTGCGGTCACATCAAATCAATTCTTCAAAACTCACAAGATTGCTTAATCTCCCGGTGCAACTGGTTTATCTCAATACCCATTATACACAGTACACGCTACAGAACAACCACGCAACCAACATAAATCACTGTAGTGCCAAAACCAACAGCCTCAGACCACTACATTACATGAAAACACGCATACTTCATCTCAATTACAATTAAATCTATATCAAAATTCCAACACTAATCATAATTCCACAAAATTTAAATTTCAAAAACTTATCAAACTTATTAATCCAATTTTAGGAAAGTTTTGTACATTGCTTTTCATAGATTTTCATGTTCTTTTTAAGCCTATAAAGCTTCTGTGTACTTCTTTTAGCTAGATTTATGGTTTGTCAACATGCTGCTATGTGGAGGACCTGATGGTAATAGCTCGAACAACAATGTTAGAACTTATTGGTTTGCCTAGTCTTTAGTGGCCGTATAGATTAAGGGCTGAACTTGGTGGCTGAATTTGCGGCGTCTCAGAGCCTCAGTTACTATGGTGGCAAAAGGTATTCGAAAAGAACATCTTATTCTAGTGACATGAAACTAATCTCTGCTTTAATGTGGTTATTCAGACACCAAGAAAATGTTTTGAGAAAGCTGCTGAGAAGTGTCATACTGATAAGTTGTCAAATATAGTTGCATCTTGTTCCTGGAACTAACATGTGGCTGTTGGTACTGGTTCACGATTTGACATCCACTGGGGCAACAAACAGGTTTATTCGTAGTTCAAATCTTGATGTTGCTATAACAATTACAATTATCTACTAAATTATTTAATGCCACTGGTTACTTTTCCAGGCGCAACTCAATCTGGAGCAAGGAATAGATGTTCATAATTTCCTTCACATGGTGAGAAGTAGCACTGGTTGTTAGCTGGTATTCATCGTGATGTGCTTCTTCCAACTAAGCCACAGGTTTTGATTCCCCTGTAATCTTGTTCACAAGCATTCTGTTTTATTTTCATTGCTATACTATCGGTTCTAAGTATGAAGGCAGGGGCTAGCTAATATTGTGCGGTTGAGTTGTTTGTGAACTTTCAAAGTATCAGATCGTGGTTTGGCTGCTGTTGCTGTCCTCAGTGCCTCGTGTTTCTAAGTGGTTTAAGCTTGAATCTGCAACTAGCTGCTATTTGTTGAAAACTTGCATCATGTTATGTAGTTAAAAGTTCTAATTGAAGGGTAATTGTTCAACTTTGTGTCAAATATTCAGCGTGTAAGTCTGATATATGAAGCGTATGTTTGCATGACAAGCAATTTATAGCGGGATTGTATTGAAGAGCTCAAGTAAGATTTGTTTGTGGATTAAAAGAATTGTATAAATTAGTATCTCTATATGGAGCGATTTATTACTTCTAAAATTACCCTAGCTCTAGGGAAGACAATTCAAGGATGCTGGCAGTGGCAGAGTCATCCTATATTTTGATTAGAAAGTTATCCTTATTTTACATCATGCAGTGTAGTTTGAAGTTTTATTAGACATGTGCAAACATAAATGGATACATGCATTGTATTAATTTATCCAATGCTTCAATTCCAGTGACTTGAGCTTTGTTCTGTTAAATGAATATGATCTTTCAAATATTATGGTGCTTACTACCTATGGATGGTTCATCAATTATCCTTTTTGATGTTTCATTATGATGTAAAATTATCTACATGGAAATCAATGTTTGTAAATACGACCGTATCGGGCCGTATAAACGCCGATACGGCCGTATCGGCTGAAGAATGCACCCATATGGCCGTATTTCAGCCGAATATGTTTTTGGGCATATAATGCATATCGGTACAGCCGTATACAGTCGTACCATACGCATACGGCCATATATCGACATATACGGCCGAGTCAGTTTTAAGGGGCAAAAAGGGGAGAAAAAAGGATATAAAAGCCTAACAACCCTAAAAACTCTCATATCTCCTCCAATCGACTCTGTCTCTTCCAACCTCTCTTCTCACTAGTGCTAAAAGCTTCCATTTCCAGCAACGCAGAAGCTTTCCGGCGGGTCTAAGCTGTCTAGCTTCCATTTTGGCAGGTATTTCTCCTTAAATGGTGCTTTCTCTTTGAGAGAGAAGTAATGGGACAAGAATTCACTAAGAGAGAACTTAAGGAAGTAGTGGGAGAGGAAAAACAGAGAGAAGAAGAGAAGAAGAGAAGGAAATCGGTAAGAGTAGGAGAGGAAAAACTAAGAGATGAGAGAAAAAGTGCCGATTTTAACAAATGAAATTTTTTTATAAAAATGTTTTAATATTATTTTCAGTTAATTTACTGTATTAACCTTGTAAAAATCAAAATTAGCTTTTATTTATTCAATATAATGATGTAAACATTAAAAAATCAAAAAAATTAAGTAAAATAAAACATAAATATTTTTTAATATATAATAAATATTATAAAATTTAAAAAATGTAAATAAATAATGTTTTTTAAAATAACTATTAAAAAATTAGTTTTTTTTAACCATTTACCGTATATATGTCCATATAATGGATACCGGGCATACCAAACTGTACCACGACGGAGTCGTACTGTACCGTACTGCATATTTACAAACCTTGATGGAAAAATACATCTTATTTTCTTCTTTTTGACTAAGTTGTACTATAATGAGAAATGTTTCAGAAATTCTAGCAACAAATTTAAGTGTCATTCGCATTAACTTAGTGTTGAATAAAAGGATACTAGTCATTACAGACTATGGCCCTCCTAACATCAAATAATTGCACTGTATTTTGATTGTGGAAAAGACTTGGTCAAAAGAACCACCGCACAAGATACCTCAGTATCCCATCTGATTGGGATACAAGATTCCAAAGCTTCAACTTGAAGATCTACCCAGATCTTAAAGAAAAAGACTTTCAAAAAACGAAGTTGAAGATCTGGGTAGATCTTCAAGTTGAGCAGCAATGAAGAGAAAACAAACACATGAACTGAAGCAGAAAAACAAAACAGCAACAGCAAATCAAACAAAACAACCAGAAAAAAAAATAAAAAAAGAACACATGGACCAAAGCAGAAAAACAAACTCATCAGAGCTGAGCGGCAATGCACGTACAGGCGCTTTGGACCCTCCTCTGCCTTCGTGTTCTCTATCAGTACTAGGGTCTGAGGAATGAAAAGGATAGTGAGTGAAACCAAAACAGCAGAAGAGCAATAATTATCATTCATCGTGTATTACATTTCATTTCTTCTACTGTAGCTATAGCCTAAAATAATATTTAGATGATCAAAATTAAAATCAATCAACGGATAAAATACAACTAAACTTTAAAATTTCCTCAATTATTCCATTGATGGAAAAGAAGAAAAAACAAAACAGAACAGAGAGACTCTTGTCAAGTCATCATCTTCACACCCTCGACTCACAGTAATCAAACTGAGCAATAGAAATATAAACTAACAACATAAGCATTACAACTCAATTTCGAATCATGGCAGTATAGAAGAATTCAATATGTGTAAAACAAATTGCAGCGATTATTCACAGCCCTATGAATAGACAATGTAAATTCGAATTAGTAATGGGAAGACGACCTAGCAGCCATCGAAGCAACCTGAGCCTGCATTTGAGCTGCACGAACCTTGACAGCGGTGGCGCGATGAAAAAACTGTTCCCTAGACAACAACCTAATGTTCCTCAAGTATTGATGGAACGGAACAGAGGTTTCCTGCAAGGCCTTATCCAAGGCGTAAACAATGTCCTCGATCGCCAAATCAGCAGCCGTGCACTCAAGCATTTGTTTGGACAACAAGTCGACACATTCGACAGCAGTGTCGACATCAATGTCATCAGTTTGCTTGATGTGTTTGGTTTTGGCATGATTGTCCCTTGCCCAAGCCTCCAAAATGTCACTATTCATCAACACCATCTGCAATTGCTGCTCCAGCCCTTCCATCTCGCCTTGCATCCCCCTCAAGCCCTTGTCGATCTCCTCCTCCCTCCGTCTCAACGCCGCCTGCACACTGAATAGCCCTTCCACCTCCGCCTCCCGCACCTTACTCATCTCCGCCATGTCCGAATGTGCCATCTCCACTAGCTTACTCACCGCGCTCCGCTTGTACGCCTCGTTCGGATCCTCCGTCCTGCCGCCGCCATACGGGGACGGGCGCACCGGATATGATCTCGCCGCAGCTGGAGGAGAAGAGTTAGAATTAGCGGCAATACTAGTCGTGTGGCTAAGGGGGCTAGGGTTAGGGTTTGGGCGGCGCTGGGAGTAGAGAGGGGGGTCACGTGAGAAGCACGCGCTGAGCTCCCGAACGAGATCGAGGAGGTTGGAGCTAGGGAAGATCCAGTTCTGGAGATAAGGGACAGAGACGAGGCCGGAGGGGGTGACGTAAGGGTGGGGGCGTTTGATGATCATGTCGCGGGTGGGGTTGACGTAGACGAGAGGGGGGTGGCGAGGGTAGGATTCTATGAGCCAGATGATGACGGGGATGTTGTATGTGACGCCTTGGAAAGGCATGGGGACGGTGCCGTCGGCTTGGAGGAGGTTGACAGAACGGCCATCGTTGTGAGTGAAGGTGGCGGTTTTGGGGTCGAGAGAAGGGTAGGTGGTGAAGAGGGAGAGGAAGTGTTGACGGATGAGCCATTTGGTGTCTTCGGTGTAGGGAAGGGCTGATGGGCCGCGTTGCGAGAGTACGGATGAGAGGAATTGTTGCAGCTGTTGTGGGTTCCCAATCCCACCCGATGATGCTGGAACCATTTTCACGATTAGATAATTGCTCGTTTCCTACCTGAACAACGGTTTCAATTGCTTTATAATTTTGAAAAACTAAAACGCGTTCGAGAAACAGTGCCAGACTCAACCAACATTAAGAAGCGCAAACATGATACCAACAACAGGGGGGGTGAGAACTCAGACGCAAGTTTAAAACAACACCAGCAGCAAATCAAACAAAACAACCATAAAAATAAAAAATAAAAGAAGAACAAATGAGCAGAAGCAGAAAAACAAACTCACCAGAGCTGAGTGGCGATGGAGAGAGAGGTAGGCACGGTGGGTGGGTGGGGTTTGTGATGGAGAGAGGTTGGCGTTGGGTGGGTGGAGCAGAGCTGAGAGTCGACGACGGGTTTGTGAGCGCGAGAGGGAGGATTTGTTATGTTTCTCTGAGAGAGTGAACTGTGGACGGTACACAAAAGGATGGGTGGGGTTGTAATCCCACATTTTTCACAAGGCCATTTTTGTCCAAAAGGTGTTATTTTGTGAATATGTGAACACAAATTTGCTAATTAAGTTATTAATTGCGCAGTCGATGTCGGTGGAGTGGCAAACGATTGCACGCCTCTCATGACTCGTGTTATGGGTTCAATACTGCACATGCCATTTCTCTTAATAAATGATAAAACAATTTTACACATATGCGTTATCTTTCATTTAAATGTGGATGGTTCCTTAAACCATGCCACCAATGTCCTTCAACTTTAGTTTTCCTTAATAAATAATGAATTTTTTTTCTCATATATGGGTTATCTTCCTTTCAAATATGGATGGTTCCTTACCATATAGAAGCTACTTATTCAAATCGTGTTATCAGTGTTCTTTCAATTTAATTCTGATTGTCTTTTGAGCTAGTCTTAGTAACTAAAAAAAAAAAACAAAGTTAAGTTATTAAATTTTGTGGAAACTAGACAAATAGTCATATGAACTTACCCTAGGTGCAAAGTTATATGACATTCCTACAGGTCCAAAGTACTGACAAATTTTGCACACAAATAAGAGATTACATTTCAATTATGTCCATCTTCTCCTCAATGTCCGCCATCACCTGCATTTCCTGCTTCCTCCGCTGCACAATTAGAAATAAAAAATAAAAATCAGCTTACAAAATGTTCTAATGTTAATGTGTATGACAATAATATGAAAACGAAAGAAAGTAACAATTAAAAGTAACGTTTTATACCATCATCCATGGGCGATTTAGGAGGGTGTGGTTTCCCCTTTCGGCAGCACTTGATGCATGGACCATAATAGTTCATCCGACGGCACGTACAGGCGCTTTGATCCTCTTCCACCTTCGCCAATGCCAGAGGATTTGGGAAATGGGTAGGATAGTGAATGAAACCAAAACAGCAAAAGATAAGTAATTATCATTCATTGTGTATTACATTTAATTTCTTCTACTATAGCTATAGCTTAAAATAATATTCAGATAATCAAAATTAATATAATTTTCAATTTTTAACTCAATAAAAGGATAAAATACAACTAAACTTTAAAATTATAAAGTCATAATAAAATAAAATTTAAATATAAACAAAACGGGGTGCATATAATTCAGGGTGCAAAAGTCTCTATTCGTTATTAAAATTTTTAGACCGCCCAAATCACTTGGACGAAATCTGGTCCAGCCTAGCAATAAGAACCTAAATCTTGGGGCTTGGTTTAGCAGTTGGCCCAATATTGTTTAGGGTTTTAACCAAATCTAACCTTGTTTTGATAACCCTTTGGGATATTACCTCTTTTTTTTGAATTTCCTGCAGCATGATTCTTTTTGGTCCAAAATACCCTTAATAATTCAGCTAATTACCATTTACCATTGTTTTTCCCTCCACTGACCCACCCCATTTCTGATTCTCTCTAAAATTTTCCCTCCACTGACCCACCCCATTTCTGATTCTCTCTCTAAAATTTTCCCTCCACCGACCCACCCTCTCTTCTTCTTCTTCTTCTTCTTCTTCTTCTTCTTTCTTTTTTTTCTCCTTTTTTTTCCTGAGTTGGATCTGGTCGAACCAGAACCATCTGGTTTTGGGTTCGCGACCCAGAACCAGATCTGGTTCTGGGTTCGCGAACCCAGAACCAGACTGGTTCTGGGTTCACGAACCCATAACCCACACTGGTTCTGGGTTCGCGAGCCCAGAACCAGATCTGGTTCTGGGTCGCGAACCCAGAACCAGATCTGGTTCTGGGTCGCGAACCCAGAACCAGATTTCTTTTTTTTTTTTTTTTTTGTTTATTAATGAGTTTATGAATGATTTGATGTTGTTGTTGTTGTGGGAGATGATGATGTTGATTAATTGGATTGATGAATTGTGGTTGTTGATGAATTGTAGGAGATTATGGGTTTTGATATTGAAGGAATGGGAGAGGTAATTTTGTTCAAAAAATAATAAGATCCGTTTTGATAATTTAAAAAACTAGAAGTCAATTTTGTAATTTTAAAAAATATATTTAAGGGCGCTTCTTGGGTAAGAAGCGCCCTCTATTCTAAATTTGATAATTACGAAATAACCCCATAAATTTGTTTAATTATGAATTTTACCCTGAATTTTCAATTAAGGTTGGGAATCTCAACCTCGAGATTGGGATTCCCAACCTGAAAGTTAGGATTGATAGGGAATCCTAACCTTGAGGTTGGGATTATGAATTTTGATATTGAAGAAATGGGAGGGGTAATTTTGTTCAAAAAATAATAATAAGGTCAGGTTTGATAATTCAAAAAAATAAAAGTGCAATTTTGTAATTTTAGAAAATGTCTTTAAGGGCGCTTCTTACCCAAGAAGCGCCCTCTATTCTAAATTTAATAATTACGAAACAACCCTAAAAATTTATTTAATTACGAAATATATATAATTGAACATTTAGGTTGACATTCTCAACCTCCAGGTTGGGAATCCCAACCTAAAGGTTGGGAGTTCCAACCTTGATTCAATATTCATATTTGAAATCTCAACTTCAAGGATGGGAATCCCAAACTTAAATAAACATCTAACGTTAGGATTCTCAACCTTTAGGTTGGGATCCCAACCTAAAAGTTGAGAATCTCAACTTTGATATTCAACCCTATTTGGAATTCCCAACCTCGGAGTTGAGATCCCAACCTATAGGTTGGGATTGATTTCAAAAAATACTCATTAAGGGCATTTTTGTCCATTCATGTTTTTTTTCTATTTGGGACTCCCAACCTCGGGGTTGGGATTCCCAACCTATAGGTTGAGATTTATTTAAAAAAATGACTCATTAAGGGTATTTTTGTCCATTCATGTATTTTTTTTGGTACCTTTTTGTACTATCAATCACAAAAGGTTATTTTTGAGGTTGACCTCTCCAAATGGACCATTTTCCCAATTTTCTCTATTATTTATTTGGTCTACTACTTCTCAAATCAATTAGATAAAATTGCGAAAATAACCTTTTTTTAGGTGAAAGTTGAAAAGTAATCATTTTTTGAGATTCCTTATTTTTACCAAATGTATTTTTCTCTAAAAATAGTTATTCTTTCAAGATTTTGAAAATATGGTTAGTGTTCAACTTAGACCTAAAAAATAGGTCATTTATTAAAAAAAAAAAAAAAAACCCCGATAATTATATCTGTAATGATCTGATCACTTAATTTGGAATCTATGGATAAAAGATGGTGTCCATGACGTTTGCCAACTTTTCTTCTCTACTGCAGTAAAATATACAACACTAATTAACTTCAAATGTTCAATAATACACAAAGCTAAATTCAAGGTTGATGATCCAAGTTCTAATGCAAAGACAGATGAAGAAAGTAATGGTTTTGTTTTTTCTTTAAAAAAAGAATTAATATTTACCTGAAAGTTTAGACTTTGTTACTTGAAAAAAAAAACATATAACATTGTACTACTAATTTCCAAAAAAAATTAAAATAAAAATTCAAGATTAAGCCAATATTTGTTATAATATCATTATTTTTCGAAGCATTCCTTAATTTATTTCTAAATCTTATGAGAATTATCTTCGTTATTTTATTATTGTTATTTTTAATTAGATTCTAACTATAAAATTACGAAATGATAAAGTATTTGAGAGTTATATGGAGGGTATGTATTAATTATTCAACCTAAAAAATATTTAAAATCTTATCATTCTTTTCAAAATTTTGTAAAGTTTTTTTTTTTTTTTTTTTTGGGGGGGGGGGGGGGGGGGGGTTTGGGATTTGAAACTACTGGAACATATATATCTAAATGTAAGTAAAAAATGAAGAAAAAGGAGATCACTGACAATTCGAACCATTTAAATCCTCATTTCATGGGAACCTTACCTGTCTTCTCAATCAAATTTAAGTATATAAATGCGATGATGTTGCATCTAATTTGACTTTGCATGTAAACCATACAAATTTGCAAAGGCAGATGAAAAAATAGTGAAAATGTTGGGGGTGTGACCCACAAATTGATGATAGGTGTGGATATATGGATAGAAATAGATAGATATTCCGTTACATTGTCTAACAGTACAATTAAAGCACCTGTCAACAATTTTAATTTTCATTTAAAAAAAAAAAACAACTTTAATTTTCACATTGTTCAACCATGGATACTTTACTATGAGATAGGAAACTGCGACAATTGACTTTCAAACTAGAATCTGGGTGACAATTGATCATTATGTCAAAGTGAATTTGGTATTATATATTAATAGATCGTGTTAAATTTTGTTCATCTAAACACAATCCGTAATCTGATGGTTTCCATTAACTATTTCAATGGGGAACCTAAACATTCGATAATATTTTTCCCAATGTCCATTCGGATAAACGGACAGTAAATTACAAAGTACAATTTATAATTGCCCACAGCCTAAAGTTAAGAAGACGATGTTAGGTTTTTTTTTTTTTTTTTTTTTTTTTCAAAATGCAATTTTATCAAAATATATATATATATATATATATATAAATATATCATTGAGGCACAAATGAGCAAAACTTTCTTTTGGGACACAAATGATCTTTACCCTTTTTTAAGGTAATTTTTGTCTTTATCTCTCAATTTTTTTAATATATTATTTGATAGATATTTTAAAAAAAAATTGTATTTTTATGTAAAAGTAGTTAACTTAGGGGTGTTTTAGATATTTTATAGTCAATAATAGTCGGTGTTAGTTACCATAAAATTTAATGAACTACAGAATAAATTTGTGCAATTTATGAAATGTTTTTGTGTGCAATTAGAACTAAATTTAGATATTTGTTTGGTTAACCCTTTAAGTAAAAATAGATTTTTTTTTTTAATAGTGGAAATAGGGATTAAATTCAAATAATTAAAAAATCTATACTTTATGATTTAGGATAAAGGTGTGACTTAAATCCTTCAGTTTTTAGTGCTGAGAGACGTGTTTTGCTCCATAAGATTAATATGACTTTTCAAATTGAATTGAGGAGATCAAGAAGCTTATCCTATCCACGGAAATATTATTGACAACAGAGGAAGAAGATAGAATCTTGTGCTCTTCTGCATACCCTGGTCTGAAAGCAACATGGGGCACTTATTTCTTTTTCAATGGAACTGTTTCTCTATACATATAATAGAATAGAATAAATTTCCAATTTATCTATTTTTGTCTATATAATTATCACCACTCAATTTTTTGTGGGCCTTTTTTTATTCTTTAATGGGTATGTATGCACCATTCCAATCTCCCAACAAAAATGTGAAAAAATCAAAATTAATCAAGGTGCATATTGCTGCATCAAGCCAAAAAGATATATACATGCACATGGACCATGACAGAGGAGGGCAACGCATCACATGCTTGAGTTATTTTTTTAAGTTATAATAAGATTTTAAACAAAAGTAATTAACATTGTTTCTTTTATTTAAAAAAAGAAGAAGTAAATATTCATCATAGATGTTAACTAGCTTAATTAATGATGTCTTCTACAGTTGTGTGAGACATAAGCTTAAATTTCACTCACATTAAAAATTAGTTGATTATTTTTCTGATTTACAAATATATTCTAGAAAATCATTTATTAGAAAACTTAAAGAACACTGTTTTGCTGTTTAGAAGCATTTTTTATGATCCTAAATGCCTTGTTCTATAACTTTTGAAAAGAAAAACGATTTATATATATAGAAAGCATACATAAATTAATGTTAGCAAAAATAATAACAATAAAACCCATATGTAACTCAACTTTCTGATCAATCATTGGTTGGTTGATGAAGATAGTCAAGATAATGGCAAAGTGGAAAGTCAACACGCAAGTGATAAATCAATAATTTCCCGCATTATTATCTAAGATAACTTGGAAGATTCTTTGCGGTAGGACCATTTTGAATTAACTGCTTTATGTGCGATGCTGGCATTTTATAGGAAGGAGCAACTGCTTCCAAAAGGTCCTCAATCTCTCTCTCTCATTCATGTTGGTGACAGTCTGGTTTTCACTTATTTTCTATGTCATATACATATTTAAAATTCTATATAATATTGTTGAATTTCAAAGTATTATTATTCTGAATTCACTCAAAAACAAACACTACAAACCATTTTTCCCATTTACAGCCAATGATCAACAGAAATGAAAGATACAAGACTAATTTCTTTATTATTTTTTCTATATGCAACTCGGTCTGCTCTCTCCATCTCCTCCCACACTTTATTCTACTTTTATAAAAACAATAAATAATTATTTTCTTAAAACAAATTGACCCCACTATAAACTACAATCCAGGGTGTATATTAGTATATACTAATCTCAACTTGCCCATCTTAATCGTACTTGGTCGTCAGAAACCAGCCGGCAAAATTTGAATGATCATAAAACTATTCATTTTTGGGAGAATTCCGAAAACCTCACCTAAGTTTGATCAAAATCGAAAAACAACATCAGTAATTATAAAATGTGGCAAAATTTTTAATCATTGTAACAAGATTTTACCAATTTAAAAAACATCATTGTTTACGATTTTTTTTTTATCAAATCTGGTTAGATTTCTGAAATTCTCCCATGTCCCTTTACCCACACTTTTTATAAATTACCGGACGTGCACATAAAAAAAGGTTTTGATAATGATAATGTTAGGGTAAAATTTTTTTCTTGTCTTGTCTCATGACTCACCAGTAGTAGTGCTCATTGAAGCTGCTTTGTTTGGCACTATCTCGTAACCACCACCTTCATATTCCTCCTCACTGTCTCCATCATCATCATTATCATCATCATCATCATCATCATCATCATCATCATCTTCATTATCTTCTACTTCTTGAACCCGATTCACATCATCTCTGCCAACGTTTTCTGGTTGAAGCGGCGGCCATTGTTGTTCTGGTTGCACCATCAATGGAATCACATTCGTGTTAATAACAGGCTTTGCATTTGCATAACCGGGACTTTGATCGGTCTTGTTGGTCTTCTCTCTGTACAAAGCTTCAAGCTGGTTGAAGTAAGGGCACGTCTTGGAATCTTCAGGCCGTTTCTTGTTCCCATCTTTCACTTTCTTGAAGTACTTGTTGATATTCTCCCATTTCTCTTTACATCTCTTTGCACTGCGATTGTATCCCAGACCTCGCATGGCGGTTGAGATCTCCTCCCACAAAGGCCCTTTAGGTCCATTCTCTTGATACTTGAGAGAAAGGTCCGTTCGTAATCGAATCAGAGCTTCAATTTCAGTCTTCGGCCATCTGGAAGAGCTTTGGTTAGCCCGGTTATTAGTTTCCCCGTAATTGGCCGGTTTTGGTGAAGTATCCAGATTAGCAACCGCCAGTGGTGGTGGAGGCGGCGGGGCAGCCGCTGCTGGCGTAGGTGGTGTTATGTGGGGTGGATTTTGTTGTTGCCCAGCAATCTTTTGCAAGAATGCAATGACTGCAGCGTCTTTGGCGGCCGCTGTGGACCGTTCTTGGATCAAAATCTCATGCTCTCGATTGATTCTGGCCACTTCTTGAACTCTCCAAGCTTCCTCACGAGCCACTCGCTCGTGCTCGCGTTTCTCGATTGCTTCCAAGAACTTATCTTGCAATTCCTCCTGCTTCCTGATCACCTGCTTCGTTATTCTCTTGAAGAACTCCTTCCATTTCCTCTTCCTCTTATTGTCACCAACATCCTCGGTTTCTTCGTCGGAAGCCGTTGAAGAAGAGGTAGAAGTACTGGAGAAAAGATTCGCCGAAGCGATGTTTGGAAATGAAGAAGGAACCCCACTTGGATAACACCTTATGTGATGATGTGTTGTTGGTGGTGGTGGTGTAGAAATGGTAGGGTTTGTTGTTGGTGGCGGGACGGTGTTGTTTTCTGGCAAATTTATAGTGTTTGTGGTTGATGGAATGTTGATATGAGAGATAGTAGTAGTAGTGGTTGTAGTAGGAGCAACGGTAGGACATGGCATAGGTGGAGTTGTTTGCATTGGAGTTTGAGGTTTTGGTGGTGGTTGATGATGCATTTGACGGTGATGATCGTGATGATGATGATCAAACGCTTCTAGTTGATCGAAAAACTTGTAATGTTTGCCCTCTGATTTGCCAGTTCGACCTTGTTTGGTTCTCTTGTGGTACTTGTACACGTTCTCGAATTTCTCCTTGCATTTCTTGGCGCTTCGAGTATAACCAAGCTCAGCCAGCTTCCTGATGAAAATTCATTTTTTAACAGTTCAAAAACAACTATCTTTCTGTTTTTATTATCCCATCTTAACTGATTAATTAATTGTACTTTGACACGTAAAACTAACTTCATCATGACAAATACAAGAATTATGAAAGATAATTCCAAACGAAAAAACCAAAGGAACATCATTCATGAGTTTTGCTTAAATGGGTACAATTACATATTTGGAAATCGTGAGTTTGACAACTAGAATTCAATTCTCACAGGAAGATAAAATAATTTGAAATGCTAGAACAAAAATCTTGATCACAGAAGCTTATAAATTGAAGTCTAGTAACCGAAAATGATATATATAACAAAAAAGGCCTATCTTAATTAAGAAATCAAGAGACTTGGTGAATTTTAATTGAGCACAGGCAGCAAGAATAATAATGATAATAAAAGATAGAAAGTTGAAAATTTGAAAAACTGAATCAAGATCTCCATGCATGAACTCAGAACTTGAACAAACGATTTGATTACTTATATATACCTATTCAAATGAACAGAAAACCGTAGATAAAAACAAAGGGGAGAAAAAAAGCCACAAAAATGATTAAAAAAAAAAAAGGAAAAAATCACCTTGAAACCTCTTCCCATAATGGACCTTTGAGACTGGAGTCACGAAACACTTGATCCATATCAGAACGAATCTTCAAAAGCGCCAAAGTTTCTTGTCTAGGCCACCGGTTTCCTCCAAAGCTCCGGTCGCCGTCGTCTCCTAATCTTCCCTTGTCTTCTTCAGTACCTGAATTGGAACCAACTTCCCCACCACCACCTTCATGAGCTGTGATTGGTGCTGGTGCAGCCGCCACCGCAGAGACATCGGCGGAGGTTCCTCCTAGCGCAGTTGGGTCAGCTCCTCCTAGCATCGATAGGACTCTTCTAGGCTTCAAAAATTTAGCAATAGAGAAGAGAAACAAATGGAAAAAGGTGAATTCTCAAGGGTGGTTTTTATGATAGGTATGTGTACTGTATTTTCAATGTTATTTATTGCTTTTTTTCTCTGTGGGATCTCCTGTCAATCTCAAAGTAAAATTAAAATATTTATAATGATAATAATAATTATAATAAAAAGAAATAAAAAAAAAAATCTTTTTAATTATTAAGCTGCGGAATCTTTAGTTATTTTGTTGTGGGTAATTTTAATTTAATTTATATTTTAAAAATAATATTTATATCAGTAACAAAGTGGCAGAACAATTTTAAAATATTAATAAATAAATGAAATTAAATTTTATCAAGAGAGAAGTAGCAAGTGCATCAGCTGCAGATAGCGACGATGGGGATAATAAGTTGGCCCATTGTAGGTCAGCTTTGCTTTTTGGGGCGTTTGGATTTCAGTGCCGTTGGCTACACCTCTGAAAGTACCAAAATACCCCTAACATGAATCCCATTGACCTTTTTTAAAATTTTTAATCATGCAAGCTAATTAAGCAACTATTTTATTAGATCCAGGTGATTAGTTATGTAAATAATGTTGCAAAGTTTTCTTCTTCCCTTCAAAGATTTATTTATTTGTTTTCACGTCTGGGTGTTCTTTTTTTTCCCCCAATGTCCCTGATTGATTATAATCACTTTGTAAAGTAAATAATTGATTAAATCTCTTCTAAGTTTATATGCCAGAGCGGCCGTGATACTCGTGCAGCCACGTGGGTGAAACGGGCGATCACGATGTCAACCATCATGCCTCGACAAAAACCACACAGATATCTCTTAAATATTTGAGATGTGAATGCATTTAAATTTGAAATACATAAATAAATAAATAAACTTATCTTAAAAGATGATATCAGTCTACAACTTGAATACATAGAATGACGAATCAAAACTGGCATTATAATTAGTTTAACAAATAAGATTTCCCACAGTGAGATAGATGAAATTTCCTCTTAGGCAAAGGTAAAAAGATTTAATTTATATGTCAATTGTATTTATAGTTATACATTCTAACAGTAAATTTTTTAAATCAAATGTTAAATCTATAAAATTAAAAATAGGTTATGTAACGATACATTTTATGTGTAATATTCATTGATTACGAACTCTACACAAGCTGAAGCGAGTTTCGTGATTTACAAAGTTGATATTTTGATGATATTGTTTAAAAATTTAAAAAATAAATAAATAAACAAATTAGATGTAAGTCATGTTATGATGTTACTAGCTAGAGCAAGCCATATTTATGAGTTGAAATAAGTAGTGACCAATATAGTTAGTTTGTGACCTACCCTAATAAATGGTATTGAAATTTCGTTGGCTAAAGATCTTACAATAATAGTAATAATTTGTGTATTATTAATTTGAAATTCCTGGACCATATAATAGTCAAGTCTGGTAGCTTGTATAAGTAGGTGGATGTTACTCTAATCTGTCAAGGACAGGAGCAATTATTCAGTTTCCATATCCTTTGATAATTACATGTGAAGTGCCCGTTACTTCTTACAAAATCTCCAATATTTATTTATATACATATATACATACATATATACATGTATATATATATATATCACACACACAGCCTTGCATATAATTATTTCTTTTATAAAAAAATCTTTTATTATAATTTATATAAAATCATCTTGGTGTGAACAAGATAAACTTAGGATCTCTTACACAACAAAAGGTGTTTTATCATGAGTAAAAAGAAATGATTTTATCAGTTAGACCAGTCAATACCCACCACATGTAATTAAATTAAAAAATGATTAAATTTTCTTTTGAATTATATACTTTTAATTTGTAATGATCCCTCAAGGTGCTTGAATTTAATTGACTATATTCTTTTTCTTTTTCTAATATATTTTTTTAAATTTGATGTCCATAAGGTTTATTGAAACCTAAACATAATCAAGTATGACAATTTTGATAGCAACCCTCACAACACAAGTAGTTCCAATACTTTTCTGGAATTTTATGAGTAAATGCGAGATTTTAAAGGACAAATACATAACCGCTAACCAATAGTATATATGCATTTTGATGAACAGCTTGATCGATCACGGATAATTGTTCAAATTTGATAAAGAAGTTAGTTGATATCTCTACTCTTTTTGCTTGTTTAGGTTAAATATGTAATCTTATTCAAGTGATTTTTCCATTCATCAATTTTTTTTTTTTTTTTTTTTAATTTCTGAAGTATGAAAATCACTATTAATATTCATTATAAACCTTTCTTAGATTTTGTTAAATTATGTCATAAACCTCTCGTTTAAGACAAAGTTTCAATAAATGTCAAATCATATTTAACTCAAAAATTAGGAAAGACCTTTGATTTTTTTATCTTTGTAATTTTAGAAGGAAGTAAGAAACAAGAATCAAGAAAGTAATCCTTTCACAGCGAAGTTATATTGCAGCCCATCAACTCAGTTACTCAATTATTGAGCGACGAACCAATGATCAACCCATATATAATCCAAATAGGACCATTAAACTATAAATAGCATGTATATGTCTTCACCATTAATCATTATTGAAAGTAACCCTAGTGTAACATAATTCATTCATCGATTAATTAAATTGATTGTAGGTTTGCTAATAGTAATCATCACAACAAATTAGGGTTTTTTTTTTTTTTTTTTAATGACACCAAGGAAATGGAAATTTGTTTGATTAGCACCCAAGGATTAAAACGAGTCTTAATAGCACAAACTTATTGTTTATAAGCTTTGATGACAAGGTTACCCTTATTTTTTTATCCATTTTTATCACTTTTCATCGGTTCACCATTTCTCTCGTCTTCAACCTCAAGAGCGGGATTTCTAAAATTATAAAACCGTTTTCACTCATTATAAAATACAAACACCATTTCTCTAAAAACAAAATCTGTGCCTTTTGTTCGAACCAGAGCAAAACGAAAGCCATGATGTAATTGGTTTCTTAACCTTTATAAAGACCTCCTGAGATGACATTAGTTGACTTAATTAAATAATTAGTATGACATGAAATAGAAAATCCATGATGCACAAAGCATTGTTCGAACTAGAAAAACGAAATCTATGGCTTTTGTTTTGCTCTATTTTTCTTCTCTAAAAATAGAGCAAAACAAAAGCCATAGACTTTTGTATTTCTTCTCTAAAAATAGAGCAAAACAAAATTCTGTTCTCTAAAAACATAACTAAATTTCCCACAAACACGATTCGCGAACTAAATTTTGTTCGTGAACATGATTCGCCAACTAAGTTCGAAGGCTTCACGAATTAATTTTTCCTTCGCGAACTTAGATCAGCCATAGGCACCAATATGAAGACCAGACGAACACGTTCTCGGTAGTCATGGCTTTGCGAACTATCGACGATTTCGCGAACTGTCGACATGGCCACCACGTTTTACTTGGGTTGATACATGTATCAACCAAAGCTAATATCACCACTCATTAGAAAACAAGTTGGTGTTTAACAAATAGTTGGTACATGTTCCTTCAGTTATTACTTGAGTTGATACATGTATCAACGTGTTTAATATCCCCACTCATTAGAAAACAGTCGGTGCTGCTTCTCTTTGTTGACCTAGGGACTTGTTTCAATAGCCGACCAAACCAACTACCGCAAAATCTTCTACTCCAAAGCATGCTCCGTTTTTGTTCAAGTTTGATGAACAAAAATAGGCTCTTTATTGAGACATAGACACATAGCATGTTGTTTTTATTGAGCTTCCATTCAAAATGCAGTGTTCTCATGATGTTTAAAGAAATCGTGTCAACCCGCTACATTTAAATTACACACCGTCGCTGCTCAATACACTGCATTTAAACACACTGCCGCTCAACTTCCATTCAAAATGCAGTATTCTGTCAAAAGTGTGTCGCAACCGTCGACTCGTGAGAGAAGAAAAGATTTAAAGAAATATAGATTCCAGAGAAGAGAACCAGATTTTTTAATAACGGTCAGTACTGACTTTTTACTTAAAAAGGTGTTAGTATAACTCAAGTTACTTCTTCGATGGTAGAGAAGCAACGTTAAGGTATCTAGTGCTACTTTCCACCGTTTTCACCGACAAATTATAATCTAGTCACCGATATCTCTTATAGTTATATGAGAGACTTTATGCTTAAATTTCATTCATATCATGATTTAAAGAGAAGTATTAATTACATGAAAAAAGCATAAAATTATTGTAAAAGTGAGAAAAGAGAAGGGTATATTAGTAAAATGGAAGCGGGAATATTACGGAAGTGTTGACGGTAGGTAAACATCAACGAGAATGGGGCAGGGTGTTGTGGTACGTCATTGATGATGATGAGAGGACAAGACCGAAGGCTGGTCACATTTTCTTTATGTATGTATGTATATCTTTTGCTTTGTCTCACAAAAAAAACATTATTTTTATTGGTTTGTTTCATGTCGATCCTATTGTGTTAGCGTGCTTTGCTGGCACAATCTATCTCTCTCTAGCTGGATAAAGATCAATACCTGCAGTGCAGCCCACTAACGCACCGTTTTTTGTTATTATCCAATATCCTAAAACTCTTTTTCTCTCTAACATGGAAGCCTTAGATTGGTCGATATAAGTTTTGGAAAATGTTGGTCTTTTTTACCACTCTGCATGGTTTATTACTTCTTGAGGGTTTCATAATCCAAACCAAGTCATCCAAAATTTCCAAAACAATTCAATTTAGTCAATGGCTTCTTGCAACATTGTGAGAAAATTCATTTAAAATCAAAATGCACTAACCAAATATATCAAACCAGTGAATTATATATGTCCTGAGTCTAAATTTCACTACTTCATATAATACAAAAAGTACTTGATGAAAAATTATAAAATTAACTAAATAAAATTATAATGGAGAACCTCTTTCAAAGGACAAGAAGTAGGAGTGAGTATCTCCAACTTAACTCGATAGACCCAACCTAACCCGATCATTTTTTTATTGAGTTGAGTTGGGTTGGGTTACATCTTTAAAAAAATTTTGGATTGGTTAGATTGGGTTGTGTTGGGTTGAAAATTAAATTGGGTTGGATTGAATTAAAAAATTTTCAGCTCAATCCAACCCGAACCCGACAAACGTCTATCCCCAATTCTAAATTCAAGATCTTCTCTCGCTCTCTCGAAGAATATTTATTTAGGATAAAGATTAAGGACAATCTTTATGTCGTATTTACTCTTTTATTTATAATAATTAGATATTTATTTGTATTCATTTTATCTGTAATCAAATTACTAAGACTAAGAAAATTATCAACTAGACCATTTATGTCTTTGTGGTAAATTAAATTTAACTCAATCAACCCAACCGGACTATTATTGGGTTGGGTTTGGTTGAAAAATTTTCAACCTAACCCAACCCGAACCCGAAAACATCCACCCCTAACAAGAAGCGATTGTCAAACAATGCAAACCAGTTTGAGAGCGTCAAAGCTGATATATCTATCCACCTGAAGCACTCATTTTTACTCCTCTCCTGTTGTGAAAGCTAGTAATGGTGAAAGGCCGCTCCGAGAAGTCTACAAGTGGAGACAAGATGTCTCAACTAAATATCCCAATCGATTTTAATTGTTTTGTAAACTCTTAAAATTAGGCTCGTTAATTCAATTATGATAATAAATAAATACTAATTCCATAACATTATTTTGCTATCGGTAATTCAGTGCAATTAAATTAACATGTTAGTTACTGATAAAATTAAATACAAATCGGGGGAGGTATAGTTTTACTAAACACTAAACCAATATTCCCTTTTAAATTACTAAAAATGTTTAGAAAGAACAAAAGAAAGAAACAATATAATATGGAGATGGCACCACCAGAAGAGAAAATGTGAAAAATTGAATGGTGTAAAACAAGCGAAAGAGAGAGGTAGTGGGACGATACAGGCTGGGTGACATGGCTCTAGTATATACAGTTGTATATATACGTGTCTGATCTTCACTCCACTCATCAGCTGCTTTACGGAAAGTTACATGAAGGCCCATGTGAATGGACACTCACATCATATGCCTTGCACGTGTGTTAACCCTTCTAGTTACTTGTCATTCATTACCTAAGCAAACCCAACCCTTTGCTTCCAGGTTTTCTATTTTTTAAATTTTCACTGATAATATGTTGGAATTTACTTGATTAGATGAAATACAATACGATCAGAAAAGAACTCTTACTCATGTTTTATATATATATATATATTAAAGGGGATTTGAACTCTCCTGCTAGAGTAGAAATGAATATATTATCTAATATGCATAGTAAAGATTACTTATTGAGACGATATTAATTACAAATCAAACCTTTTTTTTTAATCGTAGATGGTATCTAATAAATTAAAATAAAGAAGAATAAGTACAACCAATTAATTAAGATTTGATATATGCTTTGTAGATTAATTCTGTTTTTAATTTATTTTAACTTAAAGAAAAAAAGTTCCTTATAATTCATTTGTTTTTCATTAATTTACAAGCTGTTGACATGTGATACAGCTAAATAAAAATCACCGAAAGCTGTTGATGTGTCTGCATATATATATTTATATATTTATTTATTTATTTTACCAAGCTGTGGGTGCAATGGAGCCCACCAAAAGAATTTTTGATTTAATTAACTCCATTATTTAAATGTTATTAAAAATAGCAATGATACGAAAAGGTCAGGATGGATGGATTTTTCGTGAAGGTCATCTATTCACTATGACTCATTATCGGTTAGATTATTGATGGTACAATTACTTCTACTATTTTAGATAGGAATAACCTATAATGCACTTAGCTATCAATATATTTGAACTATTTATATTGTAAAATTATTAATTATATTTTATTATATTTGATTACAGTTAAATATAATTGATTATAATTAACTATGGTCGATTGTTGTAAATGTGATTTGACTCGTTCATTTATAATTACATATAATATAATAAGATATTTTAGATAGTAATGACTCATCAAATATATCGATATATGAGTTTACTATAGAAATTGCCTTTAACAACCATTAAAACAAACCATATGAAGGGGAAAAAAACAATAATAATAAAAAACACACTTAAATCTAAAGATTTGTTATAAATGTTATCACTTAGTAATTATAACTATGAGTAGGTTAGGGATGTAGTTAAAGGGTAGCTTGGAATAAAATTTTTAAATAAACTTTGATAGTATGAAAACATTTTACAAATTAACAATATAGATATACCTAGCTAAAGAAGATATGACAAGTCTTACTTATCTCTTACAATTCATATTATAAATAAACAAAAATAAAAGTAAAAAGATTAAACAAAATATTAAAAAAAAACATGAAATGTAAGTAAAATCAAATATCAATCAATTTGTAACTAAAGATATTTAATAATCTTTCTTTAGACATAAATAATCAATATTTTGACAATCATATTTCATAACTACTACTACACTTAAAATTAAATAGTGTATTAGAAAAAGCATCAACGATATTAAATTTAAGTAATATATTATGCAACTAATATTATGATAAAAAAAAAGCAAAATGTAAAATATTAAAGTAAAATTTCACAGGTAATATATGAAATAAAATTATTACACATGCAATATTTGAATAGAAGTATAAATATAAACAAAAAAAAAAAAAATACATGGAATATGTTTAGAACAAACACATTTGTTTTGATACGAAAAGAACTAATACATAAATAGTCGTTAGACTTCAAGTGGCATTTTAGCCAAGATAATGAGCCTATACAGTGGCTTCATTTGGCTTGTACTTATCAACTAGAAACTCAAGAAAAGTTTCCATACTAAACATTTGAAATACTCCCCTCCATCAACTCTACTTTTAATAAAAGATAATATATTTTCATCTAGCCCATAGGACCATAAACACATTATAGTCTGCTACTCCTATATATATATTATATTTTTTTAAAAATGTAATTTTATTAATATACAAGCCTACCCTAGCCACACAACACTACATCCCTGGAATATGTTAGGATCTTACATCCATATGAATGAGAATGCGAGATTGATTAATAATTATTTCTCACAATTTTTAAATTTATAATAAATCAAAAACTATAAAATAAAAATGATTATGAGATCAGGGACAGATGTAGCCATGTAGGTAAGGACAAGGGGTTCATTGCTTCTTGAAGTGGTGCAGCGGAAGTTTGTTTCGAAATCGAAACGAATAAACAATAAAGAAACGATAAAACTAAAACATAAACTTTATTATCACTCAAGAAAATAATCAATAACATACAAACCCAAACAAACTAAATCCTTTTATAATGGTTCTAATCCTAAAACTACTAGAATTAAGAATCCTAATTGATTTTTAACTTTCTAACTTAAACTAATTAAAACTAGAAAACTTAATATTAAAGAAATCTAAATTCTATTCCTATTAAAACTCTATTTCCTATTCTTGTCCTACATCAAATCCCCTCCTCTTGAAAAAAACTCGTCCTCGAGTTTTGCCTTAGCCACGTTATAAGTCGTAACTCCTAACAAACAACTGCTTCCCCTTCATCTCCAATAGTAAACTCAGCCCCTTCGTAAAAATCATTTCCTATAGGGTAGCCCATTGTTTTCTCTTCCTCAGCAAAATTTATAGTCCTTCGATTAGGGCAGTTACTCGAAAGATGTCCAGGTTGATTGCACCTAAAACATTTGCCTAGATTAGGTCGTGCATAAGGGTTAGGATTGGTTTGATGTGGCTGTTGATTTGGTACTATTGTTGGGTTAGGGACAGCACTTGAACTTCGTCCTTATTCTAGAGTCTGAGGCACAAGAGTGAGTTTAGAGTTGTCCTCACTATCATCAGTCGTTGTAGACACCCTTGGAGTGGTTGAAATATTTGGACCGTATGTTCGAAAATTACTCGAACTCCTGTTAACTGACCTATTCAATTGAGTCTCAACTTTCAAGGCCAAATTGACTGCATCACTTAATGTCCAAACGTTGTGGAGAGCCAACTTATCCTGAATAGCCAAACTTAAACCTCCGATATATCTAGCAACTTGTTGATCCATAGTTTCTATCAGATTACACCTAGCACTTAGTCGATAAAACTCTTCGGTGTATTCTGTAACTTTCCTATTCAATTGTCGACAATTCTGGAATTGTTGATATAAGAATTGCTCATAGTCAGGAGGAAGAAATCGTTGTTTAAGCAATCGTTTCATCTTTGCCCATGTTCGAATACGTTGCTTTCCTTGTCTTTGACGATTGAACTGCAATTGTTCCCACCAAGCTGTAGCTCCTCCTTTTAACTTATACGCCATGGTCTTAACTTGTCGCTCCTCGGAGATCTCTGAATAATCAAAAAATTGTTCAATGCTATACACCCAATCAAGGAAGTCCTCAATGTGTAATCGGCCATTGAAAGTGGGTAAGTCCATCTTTATCTTATAGTCTTGCCAATCTTGACGATAATTGACGTTCCTAAAGGCGTTGCGTTCATTCCTGAAAGTGTTGTTGGCTGTATTTACATATCCTCTTCTTCCGAAGAATAATCAAAGCCTCCAACAGGTGCAAATCCCCTCTCACCATGTCTGTGGACTGCTTGGCGGTCTCCTTGGGCGTCGTGTCATCCGAAAACAGTCTGATTACCCCTTTGATATACATGAACCGGGTCGGGTCGGTGCGGGTATGGTCGGATCTCTTCGAATCTTCCCCTTCCGTCGTCGTTCCGGCCTCTGTCACCGTCGATATGAGGTCGTCGGCCTCCATCGTCGCCATTCCAGCCTTGTCCGGGCCCGATCTGGGTCGAGTCTCGTGGATCTTGGCGTCTAGGGTTATGGACGTCTAGATCCGGATAGTAAAGGTCGGGATCTGTGAGGAAATCGTCGGAAGGGCCTCGCCGGTCTGGTGGGTATGCCGGTCCAGCGGCGCGTGGGCGGTAGGGTTGCGGGTTCGGGTGAAAAACGGGTCGTGCAAGATCTCTTGACGAACCTGGGCCGCGCGTGGGTCCTAAGGGTAGATCCGGGTCACGCGGGTCTTGGTCGTCTGGATTCCGGCCTCCTTGCCGTCTGCGGTCATCTCCGGCGTCATCGCCGGTGGTCGCCGTCCGGTCACCTGTTAAGTCAGGTTGACGTTCATTGGTAACATGTCTTCCTTCGAGAGCCAACGCAGCAAGGGTCTGCTGAAGACTTCGAAGTGTTTCTTCGATTCTGTCGAGTCGTTGCTCGACAATTGCAAACCGCCGTTCGTTGTCGGGGGTTCGTTGTCAACTTGAACCAATTTCAGCCATCAGTCGAGGGCAGACCACGCTCTGATACCAATTTTGGTGCAGCGGAAATTTGTTTCGAAATCGAAACGAATAAACAATAAAGAAACGATAAAACTAAAACATAAACTTTATTATCACTCAAGAAAATAATCAATAACATACAAACCCAAACAAACTAAATCCTTTTATAATGGTTCTAATTCTAAAACTACTAGAATTAAGAATCCTAATTGATTTTTAACTTTCTAACTTAAACTAATTAAAACTAGAAAACTTAATATTAAAGAAATCTAAATTCTATTCCTATTAAAACTCTATTTCCTATTCTTGTCCTACATCATGAAGTTTCATAAATTTATAATATTGTTCTTATACCTTTAAATTTTATACTTTTATTTATGTTGTTTATAGTTTTTATGAAAATAATCGATAAATTTTCTTTAATTTTAAACTAATAATATAGTTTACTTAAGTCATACTAAATTTTTTTTATTATTTCTTATTAATTTTCTTAAATCATATTTTTATCATCGACATTATAGCTAAAACTTCTATGTTTAAAGATTTTTCATCTCTTCCAATCTTTTATTTATCTCACTATAATGTCATGCCATGTACATTTAATCTACTTATTTAATATAGAAACTAACTTTTTTTGGTTGATTTGTATAATCAAAACAATGTATGATAGATATTAAAATTGTTGATGGTACCCTGAACTTTTAGCCCAATAAGGCCCAAGAAACCAACGAACCTAAAATTTGCTGTAATGAATGCAACCGTTCGGCAAGCAGGTGATTTAAGCCTTGCAGCCGTGGCAAGAAGGCAAAAGCGCAATATAAAATATGTTACATGCATTAGCAAGGATTGTCCAAGAATGGATCCAAGGGACGAGAGCACCATCTATGGGTAATGCACAGGAAGAGAGCCAACAACCGCCTGGGCAATCAGGTCTGGACGACGATCGTAAGCAGGGTGCACCACTGAAACCTGCCAAAACAGTGTCTCCGAGTCATAGTTCAGCTAAAAATGATCAGGGATGTCATAGAATTGTCAGGTTTATAGAAGGGTTGCACACCGCTCAGGGTAACCCTCCAAACATGTAGGTGCTGCTTAGAAGGATTGATCACCTTGGGCGACGAGAAAACGAGAACCGGGATCATTTTTTTGAAGGGAACTCGCTGAGCAATGAGATTGTTAATGAATCGCTACCAGATCGTTTTAAGATGCCCACTTTTACTCCATAACTATAACATTTCTTACATGGTTTTTTTGATGATTTGGTGATAAAAAGTTAGGATGAATTGTATTACTCTACATAATCATATATCCTATATATTTGCATCATCATCATCGTCGTCATTGATGAGCTAATAAGTACCGTCATCATCATCATCGATGAGTTGATAAGCACCTTCTAAATATCCCATGTTCATCGGATCTTCTTTCAATAACTACATATGCATGATTGGTAGTTAAATTATGCAAAATCTTGACCATGAATTTTTATAATCGCCATGTATCAAACAATATCCTCCCAAATTAAGCCAAAATTCAGAACGATCAATAGCTCAAATAAGATCTTTGTATGTTAAATAACAATAGAGACATTGCAATGTCTTTTGTTCTTTTACAAAACAAAGCACAATTTCTATTAGAAACTTCCTTATAATCCTTACTAGCTAGATAAAAGGAAAAAAAAAAAGACAGACAAAGAAAACAACGAAACAAAGAAAAAAAGAAACTTACTAGCTAAAAACTTTTTTATAATCCCTACTAACTAATTAAAAGAAAATTGTCTTTTGTTCATTTACATAACAAAACACAATTTCTATTAGAAACTTCTTTATAATCCTTATTAATTAGTTAGTTAAAAGAAAAAACAGAAGACAAAGACAAAGAAAACAAAGAAAAAAAGAAACTAGTTAAGTTAAAACAAGCTCTTAGTAGATTCTCGTTGGTTAATTGATGAAAACTCTTCTGTTTCTTTCTGGTTCAGTAATTGGATGAGATACGTTATTACAGATAGAATGAATATCTCTTTTTGTGATTGACGAAACTATTCTCAATCTGTTTTGGATTATCATCTTAACGACATTTGGACTCTGCCTAGGTTGTTGATAAATCATCATTGAAATATTGTTGGCGACATTCAGTCTTTGATCATTCTTCCTGGTTCCAAAGATAAGCGAGTTGGTGTAACTTGGTCATGGATAAGTTACTTCCAAAATATCTTATTGGCATTTTAGACATATTCTTCTCCTAAGGTTTCATGAGAAAATTGGACATAGGCTAAGTTTATTCCGTTGAGGTGTTCCTTCCTTCTATGGAGAGTTATTCATGATAAATTGTCTAACCAAGATGCTCTTCATTTTAGAAGAGTTTGTTTGGCGTAAACCTGTCCTTTTTGTCTTCAAGCTGTTGACAATATTGACCATGTCTTCACGGTTTGTGTTTATGCTTAATAGATTTGGCGATATATCGTTGCAATTTGTTTATCTCTTTGGATCTGGATTATGGTTTCTCCTATTTGTTAGTTCAATCTATGGCTCTTTCTTTTAGTGATCATGTTTCTGCTCTTTAGAGATTGGCTTTTGTGACAACGATTTGGTCTATTTGGCATGCGAGAAATAGTTTAATCTTCAATGATGTTTTTATAACCCACCATATCTCTTCGACTTCTATTTTGGCTTCTTTACAAGAGATCAATCATTTTGAACCTGTCCGATAAATGATTCTTAACAGGATCTCCTAGTTTTATACCAGTTTATGTCTGCCCTACCATCCTTCCAAGGCTCCAAAAATCATTCCTGTGCGTTGGTTTCCTCCACTTCTTAGTTGGGTGAAAGATAACGTTGATGGTAGCGCTTATGGTCAACCTGGTTTGACCTCCGTGAGTTGTATTTTTCGTAACTCTCGTGGTTTTTTTTTTAGGTTGTTTTACCTCTAAGGTTGGTGTGAGTTTTTCTTTTGAGGCTGAATTAGTCGGTGCTATCATCGCTATTGAGTCTACTGCCCTTCGGAATTAGTCTTCTCTCTGGTTGGAATCTGTCTCTTTTTATGTTGACAAACTTCTCTCCTCTTGTTTTTCCACAGTCCCTTAGAATCATGTTAGTCAGTGGTTGAACTGCTCACACTTGCTCACTTCTATGAATTTTCAAGTTTCGCATATTAATAGTAAGGGTAATCAAGCTACGGATTGTCTTGCTTCTAAAGCTTCTAAAGATTTTATTTGGTGGTCTACTTGTCCTAATTTTTTAATCGTCTTTTGTTTTTAAATACTTTTATGGTCTCGATTATTTTCGCTTTAGATAGTTATTTTTTGTTGTTGAGTTATTGGATTGTTGGGTCGAATCCACCCAAGATGATCCAAACTCATGACCTGATCCAAATAAAATGGATTTGGATAAGAACAAGTAACCGCCGACGATTATAAAAAAATAACTGTCACCTCTATAAATATATGATGTTGTTTTGTTTTTAGAGATTGATGCAAAATCAACTTTCCACAGGATACGTGCAAAATACACATAGTGAGTGAATATAGAGTAAAAAACACACGACAAGGCAAATTATATTGTGATTTGAGATTCTTTTCTGTTTATGTGATTGGAATCCAACCAATTGAACATTTTAGAGGATCTAGAAGAATTTTCACCGTACATAAACGGGTACGCTTTTAGTTCATTTTTACTATTTTGATGAATTTATATACTGTTTGAATTCATTTATTGGTATCAGAGCCTCGTTAGGATTGTTTGTTGGTTTATGATCGTGATTACATGATTAAACATGTAACGAAACTCAATTTTTCTAGATTGAAAGCTTAAGAAATAGATGTATGAAACCCGAATATATTCTTAGACATTAATGTCATTTTACTTTTTTCTTCTTCGTGTACTTGAAAAGAGCTGTCCAACGAAATATTACAAGCCCGATTTGGATTAGAATCGAAAGAGAAAAATAGATTTAAATCAAAATTTAGAGGAATTAAATATGGAAATGTGTTTTGGCGATTCAAAAAAAGAACAAACTAGGATACTCTTATATAAGGAAATTGTGATTAACCCAAACCCGAAATTGCAAACTAAGGGCATTAATCAAAAGAGGATGAAATTCTAAACAATCTGGTGATAGTCTTGTTGCCAAAAGACGTCGACAGTGTGATGCGTGATAACTAGGGCGGCATAACACTACCTATGTATACGCCACGCAAGCGACACGTGATGCCACGCCAATGACACATAGGATGACACGAAAACAACATGTGACATATCGTGGGTGGCTGAATGCGACACGTGGCTAGCTAATGTTGTGACACTGTGCTGTCCTCTCAAACTGACACATGGTCACTTGCATGCACGACACGTGGCGCTTGTGACGAGAGATGCGTGGTGCAATACAAATGTGACACATGGCCGTGTGTGCACGCGACACGTGTACCTTCAGTTCAACAAAATCGGTATAATATAGCATGAGATGAATGCTATAATAGGTAATAGATAGCATTTCAACCGATGCTATCACAGCACGTGCTATAAAATGTCCCCTCTCATTGATAGCAATTTATAAATGCTATGCATGATGTTCCAAAAAGTTATTATAGGTGCAATCACAACTTTTTGTTAATGCTATAATTGTGTTTCATCGCATTTTTGAAATCCTATAAGTATTTGATTAAGTTAGTAGCCTTTCTATGTTATAGCCTTTTTTATATGCTGTAAAAAGTATTTGATTGCAATTCATAAAAACTATAAATAATGTCCTTAATGCTATGATTTTTTATATTAAAAAAATTCAAATTTCATTATATATTAATTATGAATATTGGAATTCTTCTAAATACATATAAAAAAATATAGACATAAAGAAATTCAAACCATTCCATTAAGGTACCAAAATTATTACATTGTCCACCATATCAATGTATTGAGATTTCATGATAGTTACATATCAATTATAATTAGAGTAATTAAATATAAATCCTTCATATACAAAAACATAAGTCTAAATTAAAAAGGCCGTCCCAAAATATACAAAACTGAAGAATTAGCCACCATTCATATTAAACATATGTTCAATGCAACCGACAAAAACTTGTATCTCCATATTGACTATATCCAATGCAATTGACAATATTGTGTTCACGTACTTAATTACAATCTGAATTGATGATTTTGAAAGAATTAAAAAACAATAGTAATAAAACAAAATTTATTCACTATTCAATACTAGGAACATCAAAAGAAATAAATAAATATTATAAGTTGCTTGAGTATCTATAACGTGTAACGTCCTACACCAATTAACCACAGATGCAAAAAGATCTCCAACAACATAAAGTCAAACCAAAGAAGTTTAACTCCCAAAAATGTAATTGTTTCATCATTTTTTCCATGTATAATGCTATAAAATATATTACTTATAACTGAAATCATCAAGAAATAAAAGTAGATTTAAGCTCATAGAAATGAAAATGAAAATAAACTACCTAAACAAAAGACATGATCCAAAGTCAATTTGCAAAATCCATATTAAATTTTAACATATATTCAAGCCAAAACAATTCATCTCCCAAACATATAGTTGTTTCATCATTTTTTCCATGTCTCATTCTAGAAAGTATATAATTTAAAACTAAAATGATCAAGCAATATAAACAAATTTAAGCTCATAGATGAAAATGAAAATAAATTACCTAAACCAAAGAGATGATCCAAAGTCAATTTGCAAAATCCATATCAATTTTGTCAACCGGCCATGCAATTGTATTACCCACAAAATCTTATACAAAAGTCATTTATGATGTAGGCCTCCATGAAAAGGCATCAAATGAAAAAAAGAACACTTGAAAGCGTGAAACGAACAAAAAATTCATAATTTAGAATAGTGATTCTCGAAATTCAATAGAATATCAATAAAAAACAATAATAAAATAAACTTTCAACCTTCCCAATACATGAGATACTTTTATTGCTCATCTTCATTTTTTCTCTTAATGGCCTTGAATGTAGACTAAACAGACAAACCAATCCCCATCATACAGCTATATCTAACCTCACATTCAAATCTCAATCAAAATTAAAATTAAAGTGACGAGTCATTGAAGTTATCTATATATACAGAGAACCTATTATTTTACATTTTCTTTAATCTGCACTAATATTTACAATTTTTTATTACTTTTTTTTTTCTGTTGAGTTATTTAACCTGCACTAATAAAACTACGTTTTGGATAAAGATGAGCATCAAACATAGAGAAGTTTTCTTGAGGGGGCCAAATGGTGGCCAGCACACCGAAATATTGAAGAAGAAAAGAATGAAGAGCAAGCACCAGTCAAACCTTAAATATTTGTTGGTTGAAAACTGCCAATCTATTCATGGTTAACTTAACACTAGGTATTTATTTTCAAGAAGAAATCTCCAAAAAGAGAAAAATAAGTGAAAAACCTTTAGAAGCACAATTGTCATGAGTAAAAATGGAAATGGGGATTGAAAATCTGAAAAATAATTATAATAATAAATAATGGCTCATATAAGCACCACACTCACATGCCAAGGACTACACCTCATAAGGAGTAATACCATTTTGAAAGACTATAAATTAAGGACAGCATAGGAAAACAAACTGAAAAAGGAATATGCAAACAAATCCAAGAGAGTAAGATAATTAATCTGATGCAAATACCAGCTGTAATATGAAAAAATGAACAAGACTAAGCTACCGACATCTTAAATTATATAATCAATCTATGGGCATTGATTACTGTACCATCCTTATTGCAGCCTAATTAATAGAAGTTGTATTTTGTGTCCAACAGGTTGTCTAGAATGCAAAGATAGATCAACATATATCATGTCCTAAATTGTTGAATATTTAACCCCTGACCCTATTAAAACCTTCATCTATCAAAAAAAAAAAAAAAAAACCTTACTTTATTAACTAAAAGCTAGAGTCACATAATTATTTCGATAAGATCATATAAACCTCAAAAATGCAAATGTAAATGCAGATCCCATCATTTAATGTAATCTAATATTGTATTCAACAGCAAAAAACACACTGAAAAGAAGCAATTAAAATTAAATTTCACAAGTCAGACCTATCGAACATTTCGGTGAAGAGTACTTATTCATTATGATATACATTTTCTAATTTTCCACAAAGCCAAATAAATTGAAACACAAACAACTAAAATTCATCTTTCTATAGACAAAAACAAACTAAGAGTTCACAATGAAGCTAAAACAACAGATCGAAAATCATAATAATATTAGTACCTGAATGAGAGCAGTAAAGACAGCGAAACCCACATAGAGATCGATGATTTGCAACATCCAAATTCAAACAGATTTGGTTAGTTAATGAATTGAAAATAGAGATAGAAAATGTATGAGAAACAAACCTTGAGAATGGTGGGAGTGGTGGCATAAATAGAGAGAAGCGAGTGGAGAAGAGCTTCAGTGTCTTTACTGGTCGATCTTGCCATTTGCGATAATCAGGATGTGTGCGAGAAATGACATAATACCAGAGCCTATTCCACCTGAAACCTATATTTGAAACTCGTTATCAGGAAAACAACAAATTGACTAACATACAACACATCCACCAAGCATAAATAATAAGTCATAAAAAGGACATGGATTTACTTTCGTGACGAAATTGTTGAAGGCAAACTCTGTAAGGTTTTTAGAACTTTCTCTACCTCACCATCACTTTTTCTGGGCTTCACTACTCTAGGGATGGAATCCAGTACCCATAGCTGTTCTACATCAGAAAAGAAAAAAAAAATGTCTCATAAATTTTCTTTTGTAACTGAAAATGATCCCGGGTGAGAAAATTTGTAAATTTTCGCTACACTAGTGACATAGCATGGATCTCTTACTTCAGCAACAAAGAGTGTCTTAGTTTTTTTTTTAGCCATGCCATTTATATCTATGGCCTTACTCCGAACTCCAGAAAATTTTGCAACTTTAGTATAGAACATATGTATATCAAAACAAAAAATTTTAAGTATGCAAAATATTTCCATAATTTAAGTATAATTGAAATTTAAAACAACCTACTTTTGGAATAAGATATTCAAAGATGAAAATTAGACACACGGATGACGAAATAAACTGAAATTCTCTTTTATGAGTCCTCTTCTTCAATATAAATAGGATTCATGTACAGTAGCGAAAAACAAAAAGTCATTTCCATTATCAATTAGGTTTCCTTACAACCACTTTAAATATGAATTCTATTAAGACAAATTACCAGATATTAAATCATATAAAACCATGAATGAACAACAAAAGCCATAACTAGAAAAAGTCAATTTCATTGAGTACCAGCTGATATCAAAGAATTAAGGATAGCGTTGCAATCTAGCATATGTAGATTTCAGTAAAATTTTCAAGGTGTGTCTGATACAATGAATCACATGTAGAATAAATCGAAGAGTGAAACCTGTTTAGGAGATGTAGAGGATTTATCGTAAATGGCACGAGCGCAGATCTGGGCGAAATGCAAGGCGACCTTGCCACCTATGGAGTGGCCAATCACAACATCAGGTTAAGCCCAGCCTGCAGCTTTCATCAAATTGGCCAAATCATTTGCAGCATTTGCTATATCATGAGGTAGCTCCAGTCCTTCTATCTCCACTAACCTCCCATGGTTCCTCAAATCCACTAGAACCATCCTCCACTCTGACTATACAATCAAGATTAGCAGTGATTGTAGTATCGGAGGAAGGAGAGAGTTTAGAGAGACTGGAAGCGAGATTGCTAAAAGAAGGAGCGCCAGTTACGACCAGATCTGAATGAGGATGAAAATGGAGACAAAGAGACCTATGAAAAATAGGGAAATCAGAATGTAGAGAGCTAGAGATGGTATTGGCTTGCAAGTGAATATGGTGGTTCCCCAGTTCTAAGATATTGAAAAACAAGAGATTAGGGGAACTTAAAAAATTGGGGTAAAAATTAAGCGGGTTTCTCATTCTCTTTCCCGCTATTGGATCTTGTCCGCCATATTTTTTTTAATTTATATTTATTAGAAAACTTGAGAGTGAGAATCTTGATAAGGGATTGGGTATTCCACCCTTCTATTGGTATCAGAGCCACTCACCATTATTATGGAAAATATGTTTTAGGCAGAAATCTTTGTTATGACTACTTCTATTTCCCCAAATCTTTTGGCTTCACTTACTTCTCCACTTGTTAAATCTCATTCTTCTAAAATAGATAGTTTGTATGAAATTACTTATGTTCTAGATATTCAATTTTTTCTAGATACTATTCCTCATCTTCTTAATCCTTACTTTGTTTTTGCTAAACCTAGCTCTTCTTTTTCTGTAAAAACTCTTGTAAAACCTTCTCGAAAATTTGTAAAGGAATATGTCCATTCTTCTAAGTTTGATAAGTGTCCTATTCCAGCATCTTTAGAAGAACAGTATGTTACTTTTGAAATCCCTCAGTCCAATATTATTCAGTGGTTATTAGAAAGATACACTCATATCCATTTTGGTGTCATTAGAGTTGCAGTAACCTATCATAGTAGAAAAGGTCTTCCTGTTTCCTGCAGGATGGCTTTACTTGACATTAAATACCCTAATTATCAACATGTTTGTCTTGCCACTGTTCAAACTACCCTTAATGTAGGCATTGTTATGCTCACCCTCAGACCAAATTATAACATGTCTCTTAAGGATGAATTTTATTCCACAGCTTTGCAAGTCCAATTACAACTTACAGGAGTAATCCAGAAGCCTGGTTCTAACTCAGCTACTCTTTATCACCAGATGATATGGAGAGTACAAGACCATGCTCTTGATCTTTCATTTCCAACTGCTACAGAAGCTTTACTCCTTACCATGGACTCTTCCCATGTTCCTTATTGTACATCCATTCCAAGGCAGATCTCTCGTGAAAAGCTTATTGAACTGTTACCAGAACAGTGGATAACTTCTTATGAAAAACAGCAAAAACCTCCAGCTCCGATGTTTGTAAATGAGTCTATGATGCTTCAGAATCCAGATGGCACAACCACCATCAAGTTCATAAAGCTAGAAGAACCCAATGCTCCTCCTCCTGAATTCTATACTCAGTTTATGATTCATCCAGCAAGTACCTTTAACCATTCTTTTCCTGAACCACAGGTCCAACATGTTATCTCTACAGGTCAGCCTATTTATTACTTCACATATCCTGATGGTCATAGTCCCTATGATCTTGATTGTCAATGTTGAAGTTGTAAAAATGCTTGTGAAAAGCAAAATCAAATGCTTGTTTCATAAAGGTCTTCCAAACCCAAAACCCTTTACCAACTATGGCTTGATGAAGACTCTACTGTAGGATCATTAAGAGAACCTTCTGGAAAATTCGAGTATATTGTTAGATACTCTGATCCTCCTAAACATCCTCCAGTAACTAATCCCATATGGAATGATGATGATAAGTCTTTTTCAAAACCTTTTTCTGATTCGACTTTGCAGTCTATCTTTACCACTTCCACTCCTACAAAAACCCCTTTGCCATGTTATAAAAAAGATCTTGACTGGTTCTCCAAAACATCCTCTTTAAAAACTTGTAAACCCTCTAAAAAATGGGTTATCAAGAATTCTCAACCAATTGTTCCCTCAGTTCCAACATCCCTCCACCTCTTATGACATTGATTTTCCACCCCTTGATGAAACCGTTACCCAAAAACTAAAAGTGATTCCATCCCAAGTTGTTCAGTCTGATGGGTCAATCAAATCTATTTCCCAAGCAGAAGCTGTTTTAAACTGACAATCTGAAAATGCTATTGCTAAGAACAAAGTTATGCACAGAATTGAGTCAAAGCTCAACCATTTGCAATCCCAGACATCCACTGCTACTGAAAGAACCACTCAAGTCATTCAGCAATTACAACAAAGAATGAATCAGCTTCACAATGATCTAATCCACCCGATCCAGACAAATCAAAGTTTCACAACTGTTTTTACACAAAAGGATGCAGAAATGAGAAGTCTTAAAGCTCAACTTGCCTCTCTTCAATAAGATCTTTACAAGCAGACTTTTCACACTCCTCCTCCTGTTCCTATTTACAATCCTTTTGAAGGCTCTAGTAATTCGTGGTCTTTTCCACAGATAAATTTCCCAAAGGTCAGTCAACTTTTTACTCCTATAGAAACTCGATCCGAAGCAGATATTGCCTTTGACACTACTCATCGCCTTTATGCTAAGCTCAGAGAACAACAAGAAGCTCAACAAGCAGAACAAAAAAGGCAGAAACATTTGGTTCGCAGAAAAGGAAAGTTTAAGGTGATTCCCTCTCAACAAAGTCACAGTTCGAGTTCTCATTCTCAAAGTAAGCAAGAAGATCAATAAATGGTGTCTTATCCAAATCTGATCTCTCAAATTTTACAAGAAATGGGATCCTCTCAAATATCATACGTTCCACCTCTATCTCCTCTTCCTTCTTCCCCAGATCCTTTTGAATCTACCCTACATACCTCAGAAACTTCCATACCATCTTCTCCTGCTAGTTTCTTTCCAACTTCTCCCATTGAATCTTCAGCTTATATTTCCACACCTTCCCCAGAATATTCTTTTGAAGATGATATCTTCAGTGCTATTAGTTAGATCTTAGGTCCTCAGTTCATGAATACTGAACCTCAGATTTATGAAGAAAATGCTAATACTGAAACATAACTTCCTCATCAACAAATCCCTCCTCCACAACCACAACCACCTCCTCAAAACAATAATACCTCCAAACTGTTCACCTTCACTCTAGATGATGTTTCATTTTCCAAATAGTGAGATAAAATCTTTAAGTTTCAGGCATGCCTAATGATAGAGATGTTAAAACCGTATGCTCAGCTCCAGCAAGTTCTCACTTAGTTCGCTACCAAATTCACAGGTACACTGAGAGAATGGTGGCAAGAATTAGGAGAATACAGACAAATCTAATTTTGTTAACTCCCTGATCTCAACCAAGCGCTCTTCGTGCTTTACAATGAATTTTGTGGCAGACCTTAGGCTCATGAAACTAAGATGAGAGAAGAATACTTCCAGATGAAGTGTTGTTCCTATAAAAAGAAAGATCTTGATCGGCATTATCAACAGATGCTGAAAATGTTTCATGCTCTTCATGGAATTGATGATCCAAACATGAAACAAACATTTTTGTCCTCCATCCCAAATTCTCTCTCATAAGAAGCTACAAAAATCATGCAGACCCAAGACAAATCCCTTCAATAATGTGTTTTTGGTGAAATTTATCAGTTTATCCTCACCGCACTCGATAAGTTTTGTGCTCAAAAGAAATTCTTTGAAGAACACATGAAAAGGTCGAAATAATTGACAAAAGTATGTAAAAGACAAGATTTGTAGATCAAATGCAAGAATCAGGATCAGTGCAATTGTCCTACAAAGAAAAAATATCATTTCTTCAAGGCTAAGTCTCACAAGAAAAAATCTTCATCATACTCTCGCAGATCGAAGTTCAGAAGATTTTTCAGAAGAAAGCCCTTTAAACAGAGATCTATTAACAGATGTTATCTTTGTCATAAAAAGGGTAATTTTGCAAAAAATTGTCCTAATCAGAAAAAGAAATCTCAACAAATGGTCCAGTACCTTAAAAAGGTATTTCTCTTTTAGATGATGAAATTAAAGATTTATTTTCAGTTCATACTAATCCTACTCCTCAAGATGTTTTTCAGTTTGATCAATTTTCAAAACTCACCTCTGAATCCGATTCTGATAGCTCTTCTAGCTATCAGATCAATAACAACCACCCAAATCAACCATTCCCTCTGTAATGATAAAAAATTTTCCCACCAAATATGTCAAACCTATACCTGTTATTGCTTGTTGATACAGGTTTTGTAACCTTCATTTTAAACCCGGATATACTTTATTCCTCTTATTGGTAACCACATAAAGTAAAATTTCAAACTGCCAATAACACCCCTTTCACCGTATCTCTTATCAGCAAACCTCTCATCTTTGAAATATTTCCTAGATGTACGGTTACTTAAAAAGTTCTTGGTTCTCATTTACCTCAAAAAGACCTTGTTTTTGGATTTGATCTTTACTCTAAACTGCCTTCTCTTAGAATCCTCCCTGATGATCTTCGGTTTAAATAACATTTTAAACCATTGATTTCTGTTCTTAGTCTTTATTCCCTTCAATCATCCATTGATTTTACCCAAATCTATCACTAGCTTATCCAAGACTCTTGTTCTAAAACACATTCCGATTTCCTCAAAAAATGTTTTCATCCTCTTTGGCAAAATCTTAACTTCTTTGTTAAACTCCCATTCCATTTGAATGAAGACATCAACCCGACCAAAGCAAGTCATTCAAGCATGAATCCAGAACATCTCATGCTTTCAAGATCAGAATGTTCCCAGTTGCAACAACAAGATCTCATTGAGTTAACTACTTCACAATGGGCATGTAAAGCTTTCTATGTGAATAAAATATTTGAACAAGTTCGTAGAAAATTGAGATTGGTTATCAATTACAAACCGCTCAATCATTTCCTGCAAGATGATAAGTTTCCATTACCCATGAGACAGACTTTATTTGCTTGTCTTTCAAATACTCACATTTTCTCGAAATTTGATTTGAAAGATGGATTTTGGCAATTAGGCATTCACCCTGATGATAGATACAAAACTACATTCTGCATTTCAGATTACAATTTCCAATGGAAAGTCTTACTGTTTGGTTTGAAGACAGCTTCTTCATTGTTTCAGAAGGCAATGACCAAGATCTATGCTCTCATACTTTAGTGCACTCATCTACATAGATGATATCTTCTTGTTCTCTAAAAATGAGCAAGAACATTTGCAGCTTCTTCAACAGTTTGTGCAAATTATCAAAGATCATGGCATCATGCTTTTAGCCAAAAAGATGGAAATTACTTAGAAGCAGATCACTTTTGACAGGACCCTTCCCAGACCTTATCTATGCTCTTGTCTGGAGGATCCTGCCGGGCACTTCAACGGACTTATCGAGACCGACTTGTCGGGTCGAAGAAATCCGAGAAGCGAACCCTAACTTTCTTCAACCGGTTTACTCGTTTAAACTCAAAAATTTAGTTTTCCTTTTAAACTAGTTGGGAGTGATAAAATTTTTCGCAACTTTTGTTTCAAATATTTTTATAAAATTTTCGGCAGAATAACGGCTGCATTTTTGATAAACCAAAATTTACCTGTCAAGAAAATAACACTTCGACTAAAACCTCAATTCCTCCCAACTTCTTTATTCCCAAACATGCACAAATCATCATCATTTTTCCTCAAACATGCAACATCAACACCCAATTCTCTTTTCATAAGCACGAACTCATGTAGAATGTATCTAGATGCATCATATATATAAAATGCATGAATATTTACAAATATACAATTTCAAAATATGAATATTTGTTTCTCAATTACATATCCATCTCATACATAAAGGTTTACATTCATCACATATCATAGATCGCCTAACTATATATATATACAACAAAATGATGACGTCCTGTCGTCCGCGGTGGCATACAATAAAATATAAATAACTACAAAATAAACAAATAAGTTAGTGCAACGAAGATATAATATCACATACACTAACATGACAATTTATCATTTGTTTTATGATTTCTTTCAAAACCCCCATGTATATCCTTTAAACATTCTAACCATCACGGGCGATTAAAACTAACGCCAACGTGAAGCTTACTAAGTCATCTCAACCACTACGTTACGGAATTTACTGCATCGCACGTAGGGCGCTAAAGCTTATCGCTGAGCAACTACAATGCGGAATTTTCTGCATCGCAATTGTAGTGCTAAAACTATGGGCAACTACGAGCGGAATTTACTGCATCGCTTCGTAGCGCTAACTATCAACTAACCAACTACGTGCGGAATTTTCTGCATCGCAACGTAGCGCTTATATTTTCTAGGAAACTGAGCAACTACGGACGGAATTTTCTGCGTCGTCTCGTAGTGCTAATTTCTCTATACTCTGAGCGACTACGAACGGAATTTTCTGCGTCGTCACGTAGCGCTAACTCTCATAACCTCTTAAGGCATATACATGGGTTTTATAATCAATTTCTTCAAGTGCAAAAGCACAAAACTCACTAGTTTTACATCTTCTGAAAACTTTCTTAGTTCATTTTCTCTACATACAACTCATAATCATTTTCTAGAAACATATGGATTACATAGGAATCCATACGCTTAACTTTTAACTATATCATTATATAGTTTTTCCGATTTCCTTTATTACATAGCTACTATAGTCATTTAACATCATCAAGAAATTGCATGACCATTTAAAAAGCTATTAAGTGGCGAACCACTTACCTCAAGGCCGCGTCGCTCCGCGTCAAGCGTCTCGACGAGGCTCCTGGACGCCGCTCACGCGCTCGTCACCTACATAACATGATCTCATCATTACTATTAACAAAAACCTCCATTTCTCAACTATATGCTCGGAATTCCCAACTATGCTCAATTCTCTCTATATAGCTCCTAACTCGTTTCTAAATCAATCGAGACTCTTAAATCCCAATTTTTGTGAAAAAGTTTTAGTTTTGGACCCCTAGGGATATCCCCACACGGTCCGTTTACTTGTCGGAGGCTTAAAACGAAAAATCACAATTTTATTTAAAATGGACAGCCCTTGACAGAACAGGCAATAACCTGCTGCTCGGGGCTCCGTTTTCCTTCGTTCTTTTTCCTATGGCTCACTTATATCACATTCTAGTCACACGACAAATTTCATTAAGAAATATTATCGTTTGCTATGTCAAATCTAATGAAAACGTCCGTTTTGGACACTTTCGGGTGCAATTTAATGCACGTTTTGTAAACTCTTGGTTTCGGATTAGCGACGCTAGATTTTATTCCATAACTAAGCTTCATTTAACTTATAATGACTAACTAAACTCATTTCGTGCCATAAAAATTGCATTAAGCTAACCGTTTCACTTCTCAGAGCTCTAACGGCACTATATTGTGCATAACTTGCACAATTTTTATCGGATTCGATCCGTTCCAAAACCTATGGTTTTCTATGGTTCCTAGGCATCATTTGAGGTGTAGAACACCCCCAAATAAGCCAAATATGGTCAGGTCTCCTCTAGTTCAAATTTCAGCTCGGGTTCACCAATATTCTCAAATTTTCCCCTTTTTGCAACTCTAAATCTCCTCTAACTTTTCCAACCTCTTTAAGGCTTGAAATTGGTTTAAAAACCATCTAATTTCAAGGTCTAACTACTGCCCTTCAAGTCTCTAATACATACATAAATCTAACTTAGTCATTAGAGTGCTCAAAATTCACTCAAAACTTTTCTCAATCACTTGGTGTGCATGTGTAACCATTTTCGGTTTCTACTTTGAGGGAGGATATAACAGCCCATTTACATCATTTTATGGCAGCAATTACACACAAAAACTCATCATTCAAGTGTTTATTTCAATTTCATAAGGTTCTTTCAAAGATTACAAGCAATCTAATCAACCCAAGCATCACAATTCTGCATCACATTTTTCAGCAAGAAAAGAGGTGAGAAATCTGATTTCTTACTTGGTTTATGACTCTAAGAAGTGAGAAGAGCTTGAGAGGAGTCTTAGGAGGGTGATTGAGAGCTTGGATGGCAGAACTGGATGGGCTTTCTTCTCATTTCTTTCCTGGCCGTCCAGCTCGCTGCACTCTGTCGCGGTTCTGTCTGGCTCACGTCTGGTTCTGTTTCGCTTGCTGTTTTGTGTGCATTTTGCACGACCAGACCTGAACCTCGCCTTTTTGGACTCACGGCTGACTTGTTTTGGGTCCTTGTTCTGCCTCAGGTCGTGTCTTCCTCTCCCCATCGCTGTTCTGCTCGAGCTCGCGACCAGCACTGTCGCGCGACCCTGTTTCTGCGTTGCTGCCTTCTTGCTCGACCAGCAGCTACTTGCCTTCTTGCTGCTGGTTGCTTCCCCTCTTCTCTTCTTCCAGCTCTTCACTTATAGTTCACGACTGACTTATCTTCCCTCTCTTCCTTTCACGGCAGCAGCTTCACTCTCTTTCTTTCTCTCGAACTCTCTCTCGGTTTCTCGTGGCTGGTGACTGAGTTTGCTGAAAAAATTTTAAGCTTAAGGTTTGTATTTATACTAACTCAACTCTTCTTATTTGCATCTTGCCCCAACCTTTATTAATTTCATTTAAATCTCCTTTCTTTCTCTTGATTCTCATATTAGCCCATCCATAATTGTTTCCAAGTTAGCTTCCATCGTTTAATTTAATTCTCGTTTCGTTAGAATTTATTTTAAAAACGCTAAGCTTGTTTCATTGACCTTGACTCTCTCTTTTTAATCGAATTTTAATTCGATTATCTTTTACTAAAATCTTGGATTTCGTAACTTAAATTTTCATTGACACACTACTAAACTTTTTATGGACGATGAATTTCGTCGTATTCTAAATGAATAAATTTCGGAGGTTATGAAATTAAATCAATTAAACGTAGAGAGTTATATATTATCTCTCTAACTTAATTTCTAACGTTGGGACTTTAGAAGTTGGAGCTAGGAGTTTACAACTTTTCTTGGCATGCAGATTTTTGAAGGAAAATACCAACTTTAACCTCACATTGGACAGGAGTTGCTCAAGTTCCCTGATCAATTGCAATCCAAGCAAGAAATTCAACAGTTTCTTGGTCTTGTCAACTATGTCAGAACATTCATACCCAATGCCGCAGCTCTTACCAAGCTTTTATCAGAATTACTACAAAAGAATCCTCCTCCTTGGAGTTCTCAACAAACCCAAGTAGTTCAACAAATCAAGCAAGTTTGTCAAGCTCTTCCTCCTCTGCACATCCCTTCTACAGGTACCAGAATTTTGCAGACTAATGCTAGTGAAAAATTTTGAGGTGCAGTCCTTTTTGAACAAATAGATCAAGATGCCAGACAGATATGTGCTTATCAAAGTAACAGTTTCAAACATAGCCAGTTGCATTATCATTCAACATTTAAGGAAATTCTGGTAGTCAAAAATGTTATTGAGAAATTTGAATTCCATTTAATAGGTCATCACTTTATTGTGGAGACTGATATAAAATCGTTTTCTCAAAAGCTTCAATTTCATAAGAAGAAATTGCCCCATCAACTTCTTCTTCGATAGACAAAATGGTTCAACAAGTACTTTTTCACAATCAAACACATTAAAGGTAAAAATAATTTTCTTGCAGATTATTTTTCCTGATCAATTCAACAAAATCTTATTTTACTTTCTGTCTTTATGTTTCAACCCTATTCATATTCTTTTATGTCAAAAATTTCATGTCTAGAAATTCCAAAATTCTCAAATCATCTTAGATCTAATTTCCCTGAAAAGAGAATTAAGGATTACTATTTTCTTATTAGTATAAATGTATCCAAACTCATAGTCAACTCGTTTTCAAAACTCTTTGTGTTCATTCAACCTATCCTTTTGCTCAGGTTTTTTTCTCTTCCTACATAGTCACACTTCCCTTATTTCATTTTTCCTTTAGAATTGATTTATTTTCTTTGGTGCCCCGGTCATCTCATCATTTTGCTATTGAAGTCTCTAATGATCTATTTAAGCAAGCTCTCGCATGGAGTCATGAATCTTCAGAAGATTTAGGCAACCTTTTTATCTATTTTTTCACACGGTTTAAATCTCTTCCTAAGCGAAAAACATGGTCAAAAATCTTTCATCCCAGACAATGGGCGATACTCATGTTCCATCATCTTTATTTCATTCGTCTAGATGATCTGTATTTCTCAAATTAAGAATTTGAACCAATTAACAGAATCCTATTCAAGTCTTTAATGGACAGCTCAATTATGCAACAAGAATCAGACCTATCCAAAAAAAGTTTTTTGAAAAAAATCAGATTATTCCAGATGAATTATGGTCAACCTTATCTGATGAAACTTCCTGGACCACTTTTCCTCAATCATATCTTGACAATTTGTCTCAAGCACGTAACCAATATGTTGACTCTTTAGTCTCTCATTTTTCAACCCAAGAAGATTTTCCTGCATGGTATTTTTTCGATTCCTAACCTGAAACATGGCAGACAGAAAATCTCCAAGAAGCAAAAAGAAGATATGATTCAGACAAATAAAAAAGACAAAAAAGTAATGATGGTGCTCCCAGCACAAGCAAACAGAAGAATATTAATCAGTTAGCTGTTGTGTCCTTATCTAATGATGACACTCCCACACATAATGCAGATTTTTATCCTGAATGTGACCCAAACTCCTATTGTTCCAAACATTAACAATACATGCATTCAACTTGGATGTGTCAGATTTGTGGGGCTACTGATTCAGATGATGAAGATCATGTCAATTGCAATCTATCAACATCACCATAATTGCAGTCACTATTGGTAGATTCCATCATATCTGTTCCATTCCACAAAGTCAAAAAATTTGATAAAGTTTGTCAACAATTTGGTTAATATGTCAATCGTATGGGTCCTTCGTATTTGTAATAATTAAAGTGTGTAATATTGTTGCTTGACTTTTTCATATGTATTATTGATGAGTGATGTCATCAATGATGTAAGCTTGTTTGTTTTGCTCTCAACTTATTGAACTATAAATTTGCTTCGTCTTCTAGTTGTAATATATGAACTTTTTAGCAATAAAAATCACTATGTTTTCTGACTAAACTTCTCTTCTCTATCTAAAACACCTGAAATAATAATGATGAGATATCTCAAAATACTAAGATAAGGAAAGATCTCACCTGGTTCTTTATCTTTATTCTTACTCTTCAGTAGCTTGCTGTTAATCCAGTGAACCCTCTTTTGATGGGTTATCTTTGGAAATGGAAAGAGACCAGTTTGACCAGTAAGTCCCGTTTTGATGAGAGTGTTAGGGCAATCAGAGTCATGGATGCTGGTACTCCGATGAGTTTCTAAAGGTAATTAATCTCTTGTCGGTTTTGGAGATTAGCACCGGGAAACTTGAGAGTGAGAATCTTGAGACTGGTATTCTTACACGTATAGTTGCTTTGGTTGCTAAGAGAGCAAGCCAAGATGAGACATATATTTTTAAAGGATAAAATGAGGTTATTCTCTTAAGGGCTTAAAATATATATAATGTCGCCTTAATTGTAATCAAGATGAGATTCTACCAAAACAATTATTGAAATGCTCGTGTTGTATCCCCATCATTATGAGAACCTGATTAAGTCAGATGTTAGTTTCTTGATAAAGACATTTGAACGGCAAGCTTTTAGAAACTCAAGTTAGATGCTAAAAGAACATTTGAACTAAGATATGTACAATGAATAATCTCATTATAAAAGACATATGCGTCCTTATTAAAAGCCAAGATTCACTATAATATGTGTTTAATACCGCGTGTATTTATTATAACTGATATAGAAAATGAGTGAATTTACCTCTGATTCCTTGTTGTGTAAGTTCTATTAAAGTTTGTAAAAACTTCTACCTATATTCTTAGTAACTATTCACTTTGTCTCAAAGTAACAAGGTGATATTTGTATCATTAGTGTGTCTTCTATGACTATGATAATGTGGCATATTGGACATTACTATGGTGTCAGTCACTTTTGTTAACCGAAGAACGAAAGTGAGATAGGAAGATTTAATGAATTTTATTCTGTTCCTATAGTTACTAGTTGCAACTAATTGTAATTTGAAATTGCAATTGTGATTATATAGAATATTGAAGGATGGAGCATATCATCTTAAAGGATTAAATATGCTTGAACAAATAAAATTCTATTAAATCTATGATATAATGATAAACAAATTTACAATATCTTGTATAGCAGTTGTCGACGTTGGAATTCAGTCGACGAGTAATCAATGCCCAATACCTGCAATCAATGTGAGAAAGCACAAATACCAAGAAAAGACAAAAACAGAAACAGATGATCAAACGAGGAACACAAAGCTTTTACGTGGTTCGGCAATAATAGGCCTACGTCCACGACTGTCTGTCTCTTTAATTCTGCAGAGTGACAGTATATTATTGAATATTGTATCTTGATGTTACAATGATTCCAATCCCTTTTTATAGGGAATGAAGTGTTACAATTCTGGTTGTAGCAAATCAGGAAGAGAATCCTGAATTAATTACATTCCCTAAACAATTGGAAAAAATAAGGAAAATAATTATAAATTAATTATACTTCCTAATATATTTAGATAATATCAGGAAATTACTATAATTATCTCAAGATAATGTTGATCTGAATTTGAATTTGAATTGATCTCCATATTTGATGAGGAAATCATGGTTAGACTGGGCAATTGCCATATTCGGAGAGAGAATCATGGTTGAACTTGGTAACTGCCTGTTCTGGAAGATACTGTACTTATTACGCGTCTGAGCGAGCTGACGTGTCATGGTGGTCTCGAGCTCGAGCTCGCTGAGAGACGAGCTGCGCAAGCGGCGAGCTGCGACCTGGCTGTGTTTATAGGTCTGTTGATGCCAGCTGGAAGATCCCTTTAAGCAAACTGGAGAACTTACTGGGCTTAGAGTCAATCTTGGGCCTTGTCTGATGAGCTTTGACTACCTTGACCTTATTGAGCCTTCTTATCAGGTCTTGGATGGGCCTAAATCGGATTTTTACCAGCCCAATTACTGAGTCAGAAAAATACATATAACATTAGCCCCCCAGCTCTCAGTTTGCTTTAGCGAGCTGGGAGCTCAAACTGGCTGGTAAAAGTTGGCTTCCTTGGCACGCTTCCCTTCATAACTGCTTCTGTGCACTTTCAAATTCCACCTTTTCAGTTGTGACACGTGGCGATCATGCAGATGGTAACTGAAGCGACGCCTGCACGTCCTTTACACGCGTATTTAATGCGCACGTCTTTCAACTGATGGCTACATGATTTCCAAAGCCGTGCTTCGCGCTGCACCGTCAGATTTATGACGGTTACTCTTTTCCAAGATCTGACGGTTGGGGTTCACGCTCGTTTGTCTATATAAACTGATGGAAACTCTTCCACTTTCTTCTTTCAACTGCCATTTCCACTCGAAGCAAACAAGTGTTCAAGCTTTCAAGCAACCAGGACCCACTACCTTTTCACGAAATCATCATCCTTTCTCGCCGTTTTTCATCTCATCAACAGTTCAAGGTGAGGCATCTTTTTCTTCAAACTTTCTGTTTTGGGTTCATTTTACTCCATCACCATTGTTGTACCTACAATGATGTTTTATTATACCTTCGTCATTCCGAGTCTTATATTTATTGAATATGGCGTTTCTTCTTCTTCTTCTTTTTTTTTTTTTTTTAGATGTCTACAAGCGGAACTCGCAAGGGAATGATTCCAAGCAATGAAGCTCGTGAGCATGATAAAGCCCGAAAACATGCTATTCAGGGAAGAGCAGCTCGTGATACGTTCGCTCGTCATCCCACATCGCTGAAGCGTCCTGAGGTGGAAGGACTTGTCAAGCAATTCCACATCCCTTTTGGTTGCCGCATATTGTTGCCTGATTCAAGCAATCATGCGTGTTATCCGCCCAGGGGATTCATCGCTGTTAGCACTCAGCATCTCGAGCAGGGGTTGCGGTTCCCCATTCCACCGTACTTGATCGCATTTCTTAACAAGGTCAAGTTCGCGCCATTTCAGTTGACTCCGAACTCTTATACGCAGCTGATCTCGCTAGCTATGGCCTTCCTCAGGAACGGCCTTCGTCCCCCTACACCAAAAATTATTCAGCAGTTCTACTCCTTCAAGGCCCTGAGTACGGGAGAAGGAGAGAAACCAGATGGTATTTACTACCTCACAGCCCGTCAGTCGCCATACAAAGACCTTTTGCCCAGAGGAGAAGCGAAAGGCAAATCTAACGTCGGGCCGTACAAGACGAGCTGGTTTTATATCTCGTGCCCATCTCTTGCAGATCTCCAAAATTTCAGCTTTGTCCTGAAACCAGGTATTCATAAAGGAAAATATAGCGAGCTGAGGTTATTTTGTATCTTTATTACCATCTTTTAATTATTTGCTGTGCAGTGTTGAAAATGGACGAGTCTCCTCTCAGCGGCGAGGAGGAACGAGCTCTCGACAAGCTCGCCAAATCAGAGGATGCGGGCATCAGCAGCAAATTTGACGATGCTATCCTTAGAGCTTACAGCCTTGCTCCTTCTAAGGAATCCCTTCTTCTGCGAGCTGAGGAAGATATAGGCAAGATGAGTGACAAACCTAGACTTCCTTCTGTTTTTGAGGTTCCAGTTCAGGATGCGTCTGCTTCCCGACCTCCGCCATCAGTCTCTTCATCATCAGCAGGATGACACTCGCTTACCTTCTCCAGCTCGGAAGACCTCATCTCGAAGTGCTCCTGCTCGCGCTTCATCTAAAGCAAAATCATCTTCAGCTCGCACACCAACGAAGGCGAAATCGTCTTCAACTCGCACCCCTTCAAAGGGTGCGTCTAGAAAAACTTCTTCTTCAGTTCCTGCTCCAGCTCGGACAGGATCAGACCCAGTCCCTGCAGCCCCTACTGCACATGTTGACCCATCATTTTCTCCACATCACATATCTACTCCAGGGGCTTCACTGCCATCCCCAGCTCGTGTTCCAGCCCCTGTTCCTTCTTCTACGAAACTCCAAGCCAACAGGAGGAAACTTGTACTCATGAAATCTCCTCCTGCAAGTCCCACTGTATTTCAAGCTTCCTCGATTCCTTCAACAAAACGGCCTGCCGAAGACTTGGCCACTCCAGCAGCACCCTCAAAACGCTCTAAACCATCTGCCCAGGACCAGGCTCCTGCGATCGCTGCATCTAACGAAGTGTCTGTTGTCACTGAAGTCACTGCCCCTTCGACCGCTGCTCCCAGCGAGGTGCATGCTGTTGCTAAAGCCACTGCTCCCTCAACTGCTGCTCCTAGCGAGGTGCCTCTTTCAAATGTTTTTGCAAATCTTTTGTCACCTCCGACTTCCAGTTCGCAGCCTGGAAAAGGTGATGCTCCTTCTAAGGTTGCTCCCCAGGCAACCCGAGCTGGCCCCAGCGGGCATGTGACTAGGCGTACCGTTGTATCGTGACGCGGTGGTTCTCATGATGATGCGTGCGATATCCCGGAGCGCGAGAGAACTCCTTCACCAACCAGATCAGATATCGAGCTGGGTCCTGGAGGAAGATACTTAAATTCCTTCCTTGACAACTGGGCAACAATTATGCTCAATCACGCGAATGTCTTGGAAAATAGGTGTCTTAGGGGCGAGGATCTAGATGAGTTCGCGGCTCGCCATTGCATGCTGGTAAGTTATTTTTCCTCATCTACTGATTTCCTTACTTGACTAGATTTTAATCTGTTCATAATTTCCAGGGTGCCCTTGCTGCAATGAAGCGAAGAAGGGAGACAAGGGCTACCAAGGATGAGATGAGGAAGCTGGAATTCGACCTGGAGGCGGCTACTGACGATTTAGCTCGCTTAACCTCGGGCAGAATAGAAGGTCAGGAAGCTCAGATTGCTGAGGCAAACGCTGCAAGGCAAGCAGCTGAGGAGGCCCTGAAGAAAATGGAAAATGAGCACGTCATGCTAAAGGATGAGCTGCTCAAGGTGAAAGAAGATCTGAGGCAGTCTGAGCAACAGGCTGTACTGGACGAGCAGCGGGCTTCAGCTGCAGAAGAGAAGACTGAAGTGCTTCATCGCCAGGTCGATGCTGCTCTGGCGCGAGCTGAAACTGCCGAGAAACAGGCCGAGGAGGCTAAGAAGCGAGCTGATGAGATGGGAGCTGCAGCTAAAAGTGCTGAGGAGGCTGCAACCAAACGAGCTGAGGTGCTTAGGCAGCAAGTGGGGGAGGCTATTCAGCGAGCTGAGGCTGCGGAGCAGCGAATTGAAGACATGAAGAAAGAGGCTGAGGTCGTCAATCGTCTCGCTGATAATGCCTTCGAAGAGCTGACAGTCTTCAGAGTGCAAGCAGCTCAAGAACTGGAAGTGCGGGTTGCAGATGCAAGGGACGAAGCTGAGGAAAGAACAGGTCGCGATTTCCTCTACACACTGTGGATGTCCCATCCAGGAATGGATTTTTCTATCTTTGGGGACATAGGGCCTGAAACCGTTGAGGATTTTAAAGCAAAAGCTGCCTCGTCCACCGCTGGTCCAGAACCTTTGGCTGACCCAAATCCTCCTGTTCAGAACTAATAGCTCGTTTTCTTTCCTTTTTCATGTATTTTTTTAATTTTTTCAATTTGTAACCAGTTCTCATACTTAATGAAGATTTCTTTCATTATTTCTTCTGTGTTGAATGTTCTTCAGGCTAGTGTATAATATACTTTATGCTCTTCACATTTCTTGCGGGCTGATAATCAATGAACCCAAAATCTGATAATAATTAAAGCAATTACTTGTTTTACCAACTTAATAAAATTTTGTAGGTATAAGTAATTGGTTTATCAGAATGTTTGATGAGCTATGCAGGGGCACTTAGCCATCTGCTTTTTAGGCTCTTTATTTTTATAGCGAGCTATGCAGGGGTCGTCACCTCGCCTGTTTTTTTGGCTCTTTGGCGAGCTATGCAAGGACACTTAGTCACATGCTTTTTAGGCTCTTTCATTTATAGCGAGCTATGCAGGGGTCGTCACCTCGCCTGCTTTTTTGGCTCTTTGGCGAGCTATGCAAGGACACTTAGTCACTTGCTTTTTAGGCTCTTTCATTTATAGCGAGCTATGCAGGGGTCGTCACCTCGCCTGCTTTTTTGGCTCTTTGGCGAGCTATGCAAGGACACTTAGTCACTTGCTTTTTAGGCTCTTTCATTTATAGCGAGCTATACAGGGGTCGTCACCTCGCCTGCTTTTTTGGCTCTTTGGCGAGCTATGCAATGACACTTAGTCACTTGCTTTTTAGGCTCTTTCATTTATAGCGAGCTATGCAGGGGTCGTCACCTCGCCTGCTTTTTTGGCTCTTTGGCGAGCTATTTAGCTCGCAGCCCATTTCGCCATAGTGAAGTGAATTGAGTCGCAAGTTGGGGAAATGGAGCTTTCATTAACAAGAATAATTTTGAATTACATATTACAAAGAGTTTTACTGATAATAAGGGCGGAGATGTTCGGCATTCCATGCTCGAGGGATCTCAGCTCCATTTTCATTGTTAGCTAAATGATAAGCCCCATTCCCCAAGCTTGCTGTGACAACATATGGTCCTTCCCAGTTCGGGCCTAAGGATCCATCACTTGGCTTGCGGGCTCCAGGCAGAATGAGACGCAATACTAAGTCTCCCACATTGAATCTGCGAATCCGAGCATACTTGTTGTAGTACCTCGCTATTCTTTGCTGATAGACAGCTACCCTTAGCCTGGCCATTTCCCTGTGCTCTTCAAGCAGGTCCAAGTTTGTGGCAAGTAGCTGATCATTGTTGTTTGGATTGAAGGTTGCTCTTCTTTGCGAGGTAACTTCAAACTCAGCTGGGATCATAGCCTCAGATCCATATACCATTGAGAATGGGGTCTCGCCAGTGGAACTGCGAGTTGTGGTTCTATAAGACCACAATACTTTTTGAAGCTCATCTACCCATGCTCATTTCTTTGCTTCCAGTTTCATTTTCAGGGTCTGCTTGATGATCTTGTTCACTGCCTCAACTTGGCCATTGGCTTGTGGATGATCCACTGCTGAAAAGCTCTTAACAATCTTGAGGTCGTTGCAAAACCTGAGAAATTGGTCACTAGCGAACTGGGTCCCATTATCAGTCACGATCTGCTGTGGGACTCCGAATCTGCAAATAATATTGCTCCACACAAACTTCTCAATCTTTGTTATGGAGATTTCAGCTAACTCCTTTGCTTTCGCCCACTTGATGAAGTAATCTACCGCGACCACCGCATGCTTGCATCTTCCCCGAGCCATCGGTAGGGGTCCGATCAGGTCCATCCCCCAGATCGCAAAGGGCCATGGGCTCACCATCTGTTGGAGGTAAGCCGGTGGAGCTCGCGGAATATGAGCAAACCTCTGACACTTGTCGCATTTCTTCACTAAGTTGATGGCGTCCTGCCTCATGGTGGGCCAGTAGAAGCCTTGTCGAAGTGCCTTCTGAGCTAGAGACAGCCCCCCAGCATGGTTCCCGCAGTGGCCCTCGTGTATCTGCCTTAGTACTGTTTCACATTCAGGGCCATCAATGCATCTTAATAACGGTGTTGTGAACCCCTTCTTGTATAGTGCATCATCATAGATGCAATACCTGGCTGCTCTAGCTCGTAGACGTTGGGCTTCCAGCTTGTTACTGGGCAGCTTTCCATCCTGCAAGTATTTGAGAATAGGGCTCATCCAGGAATCAGGCTGCACGGATATGGCCATCGTCATGTTCTTTTCTTCAGTACTTAGAGCTGGCAGGAACTCAACTGGGATCGCCCCAAGGAAATCTGCATTTCGTGTAGTTGCGAGGCAAGCTAGTGCATCAGCATGCGAGTTTTGAGCCCGTGGGATCTGCTTCACCTCGTACTTCTAAAATGCACCCAGCAGCTCGTGTACTTTTTGGAGGTAGAGGGCCATCTTTGATCCCCTAGCTTGATATTCTCCCATTACGTGGCCGACGATGAGCTGTGAGTCACTGAAGATCTTCAAGCGTTCAGCTCGCATCTCCTTAGCCAAAGCAAGCAGTGCTTCATACTCAGCTTCATTGTTTGTTGCCTGAAAGCCAAACCTTAGAGCGCAAAGGATTTTGTGGCCTTCAGGGCTGATAAGTAAAATTTCAGCTCCAGCCCTCTGTTCGCTGGACGATCCATCAACAAAAAGCTCCCAGGCCGGACCTTCAGAAGACTCAGCTTCATCATCCACAGGTCCCGTAAATTCTGCAATGAAATCTGCCAGAGCCTGAGCTTTGATAGCCGTCCTCGGCTTGAATTGGATATCGAACTGCGCGAGCTCCACTGCCCATTTCAACAAACGACCTGAGGTGTCTGCTTTCTGCAAAACTTGCTTCAACGGATACTTGGTGAGGACTTCGATGGTATGAGCTTGAAAATAAGGTCGCAGCTTCCTTGATGCAATCACCAGGCAGTAAGCTAGTTTCTCCATCTGCGAATATCTGGTTTCAGCATCCTGTAACCGTTTGCTCACATAATAGACCGGAAGCTGTGTCTTTTCTTCTTCCCTCACCAGTGCGGCACTCAAAGCCTGCTTCGACACTCCCAAGTATAAGATCATCTTTTCCTCTTCTTTGGGCTTGGAAAGAAGTGGAGCTCGTCCCATATACTTCTTCAACTGCTGGAAGGCTACTTCACACTGCTCAGTCCACTCGAAACTCTTTGCTTTCTTCAGAATGTCAAAGAAAGGGACACACTTGTCTGTCGCTTTCGAAATGAACCTACTCAATGCTGCGACCTGGCCATTGAGGCTCTGTACGTCCTTCACCTTGGTAGGCGACCTCATGTCAATCAGTGCTTTGATCTTCTCAGGGTTTGCTTCAATTCCACTACTGTTGACCATAAAGCCCAGGAACTTCCCAGAAGCTACTCCAAATGCACATTTGAGCGGGTTTAACTTCATCTTATAGCTCCTCAGAATTTGGAACATCTCTCTCAGGTCGCTAACATGGTCACCTATCTGCTTGGATTTCACCAGCATATCGTCCACATAAACCTCCATGGTCTTTCCAATTTGTTCTTTGAACATCATGTTCACCAAGCGTTGATAGGTCGCTCCAGCATTCTTCAAACCAAAGGGCATTACCTTGTAGCAATATAGCCCCCGATCAGTCATGAACGAGGTGTGCTCTTCGTCTTCGGGCTTCATTGGGATCTGGTTATATCCCGAATATGCATCCATGAAGCTCAGGAGCTCGTGGTTAGCTGTAGCATCCACGAGCTGATCTATCCTTGGCAGGGGAAAACTGTCTTTGGGGCATGCTTTGTTTAGGTCGGTGAAGTCGATGCAAGTTCTCCACTTCCCGTTCTTCTTTTTCACTAGCACAGGTTGGCGACCCAGGTCGGGTAGTAAGCTTCTCTGATGAACTTGTTAACCAGAAGCTTGTCCACCTCTTCCTTTAGTGCTAAGTATCGTTCCCCTGTCATTGCTCTTCTCTTCTGACGAACTGGCTTGAAATGAGGATCAATGTTCAGCCTGTGAGACATCACCTTTGGATCTATTCCCACCATGTCCTCATGATTCCATGCAAACACATCCAAGTTCGCCTTTAGGAAGTCAGCGAGCTGGATTCTCAGCTCCGGAGTTAATCCTCTTCCCAGCTTCAAGCATCGCTCAGGATCTACCTCGCTAACTGGTACATCTTCTAACTCCTCAATTGGACCGGTAGCTCGGTCTGCATCTACTTCGCGAGGGTCCAGGTCGTGACTGACTCCCTTCTCAGTCACAGCTCGTGGCTCGCCTCCTGAGACCACGTTCACCTTCTTTCCTCTTACACCCATCTTCACAGCATCTTCATAGCAACGACGAGCTAGGTGCTGTTCTCCTCGAACACATCCGATGCCATTAGGAGTTGGGAACTTCACTGTCAGAGTTCTGGTCGAAGTAACCATGTCCAACTCGTTCATAGCAGGTCTTCTAAGGACCACGTCATATGCTGATGGGCAGTCGATTATCAAGAAATCTGTCAAGGTTGTTGCCTGACGACCTGCCTCCCCTAGAGTCAATGGCAGCTTAATCTGCCCTACTGGTACCACAGCATCTCCAGTGAATCCGAATAAAGGCTCCGGGGATAGTCTCATTTGCTCTGTTCGCAGCCCCATCTGGTCAAAACAGCTCCTATACATCACGTTCACCGAGCTTCCGGTATCGATCATGATGCGCCTAACTTCCACATTGCTGATTTTAGTTCGTATAACCAGCGCATCATTATGAGGACAGATCACTCCTCTAGCATCTTCTTCTGTAAATACGATCTCGTCCGAGGTCGGCTTTGCTCTTTTGGTAGGTCCCTCCGACCCATTGAGCTGAAATGAATGATTCGCCTCTCGAATGTATCTCTCATGCGATCTGTTGGAATCACCTGCAATATGGGGGCAAACATAAATAGTAAAAATGGTTCTTACCGCAGGTTCCTGACCTTGCTCGGAAGCTCGTTGGGGTTGTTGCTGGTGTGTTGGCTGTTGCTATAGAGGTCGTTGCTAGTGAGGTCGCTGGTCAGCAGGTCTTGCCACATATTCTCCCAAGCGACCTCGCTTGATCAATTTTTCAATGGCGTTCTTCAACGCCCAGCAATCTGAAGTACTGTGCCCGACCTCATTATGATAGGCACAGAACTTGTTCTGATCTCTGTGCTGAATTGGAGCCCTTATAGGATTGGGCCTCCCAAAATCTTCCTTATTCCGCTCGGCAGCGTAAATCCTGTCCGGTGATGTTGTCAGGACGCTGTATCCTTCCTGGTGACCCCAACGCTGAGGTCGCTCATACCTTGGCTCTCTCCTCGCTCTTTTGGCGATCTGATTACTTGAGCCGTTATTCCTTCCTTCTTCATTCCGGCCATTGTTTCTCCTCTTTGGCTGGCTGGAATTGCCCGCTTCATTCTTCTGATTCTGCTTTTTCGGGCCGAAAGTTTCTTCCCACCTGATCTCTTTCGCAGCTCGCTCGTAGAATTCTCCCAGATCCTTTACTGGGGACTTGTAAATACTCTCGTACAATTTTCCATCCTTGCGCAGCCCAGCTGAGATCACTGTTAGTATGTTTTCATCTGATGAATGCTCGACATTCGCGACCTCGCGTCTAAACCTGGTGATGTATTCTTTTAACGACTCACCCTGACGCTGAAAAATGGTAGCTAGGTGGCAGGATGGAGCAAGCTGCCTTCTCAGTGCCCTGTATTGACCAACGAACTTCTGTTGGCATTGCTCCCAACTTCCTATGCTGCGAGCTGGGAGATTCTTGAACCACGTCCTCGGAATATCCCCCAATGTAGCGGGGAATACTCGGCACTTCACCATCGGACTTCCTGTCTGCAGGTCCATCTGAACGTTGAATGCGTCTAGATGGTCATATGGGTCACTGTCCCCATTGTACTGCTGAATGGTTGGCATCTTGAACCTTGGAGGGAGAGGCTGTGTCTCAATCTCCCTTGTGAATGGGGTCCTATCTCCGTAGAGCCCACGCTGCTCTAGAACTCCAGGTCGCGCTTCCAACTGCCGGACCCTTTGGAGGAGCTCCTCTACTTGGGGGTCTCGGAGCTCGTATCTCCTCCTGTGATCCTGACTTGGAGCCGGATGTTCAGGGTCATACCTTTCGTCTTCCTTGAATTGACCCTCATGATGATAGGATCTTACCTGCTGCCCGTCCACCTCATCGGCATAACGAGCTGCGGCTCGGACTCTGCCTTGACCAACTTCCATCCGCCTGTTTCCATCCTGGCTCAGCCTTGCTACCAGGTTATCAGGACGTGCGACCTCCCTTTCGTGTTGAACAGGGTGTCTTCCGGCCCTCGAACGCGCATTAGATGAGCGAGCCGAGTCTGTAGGTCGCGGGACTTCCCTTGCTAGCCTTTCAGGCCTTCGTGCCGGTTCAGGAGGCTGGGGCATTCCCAGTGGTGCCTGAACTTCCACCCTAGTCACGTTCTGAACTTGGGCCTGCACCAACATGTTGACGGCTTCTGTGAGCGGTCTAACTGTATCTTCCAACGCTTCTTGCCTCTGTAACAACGCATTCTGCCCTTCGACCATCGGGGCAATTGGGATCGTTTGACGGTGAGGCAGAGGAGGGATGCCTGGCGCAGCCCCTAGTATCTGTCCTTGGGACGGGCCTGCTGCATGCGTGGTTGCGTCTTGCCCAGGCTATAAGTTCTGCTGAGATTGGTTCATGTGACTTTCCGCCTGGTCATCATCTCCAAGGAACCTGTTTGATCTTGTCTTTGCCATATCGTCAAAAGTTGATGAATTGAGATGAAAAAGATTGCAGTCTGGGCCCTCCTTCTAGCGCCAAAATGTCGACGTTGGAATTCAGTCGACGAGTAATCAATGCCCAATACCTGCAATCAATGTGAGAAAGCAAAAATACCAAGAAAAGACAAAAACAGAAACAGATGATCAAACGAGGAACACGAAGCTTTTACTTGGTTCGGCAATAATAGGCCTACGTCCACGACTGTCTGTCTCTTTAATTCTGCAGAGTGACAGTATATTATTGAATATTGTATCTTGATGTTACAATGATTCCAATCCCTTTTTATAGGGAATGAAGTGTTACAATTCTGGTTGTAGCAAATCAGGAAGAGAATCCTGAATTAATTATATTCCCTAAACAATTGGAAAAAATAAGGAAAATAATTATAAATTAATTATACTTCCTAATATATTTAGATAATATCAGGAAATTACTATAATTATCTCAAGATAATGTTGATCTGAATTTGAATTTGAATTGATCTCCATATTTGATGAGGAAATCATGGTTAGACTGGGCAATTGCCATATTCGGAGAGAGAATCATGGTTGAACTTGGTAACTGCCTGTTCTGGAAGATACTGTACTTATTACGCGTCTGAGCGAGCTGACGTGTCATGGTGGTGTCGAGCTCGAGCTCGCTGAGAGACGAGCTGCGCAAGCGGCGAGCTGCGACCTGGCTGTGTTTATAGGTCTGTTGATGCCAGCTGGAAGATCTCTTTAAGCAAACTGGAGAACTTACTGGGCTTAGAGTCAATCTTAGGCCTTGTCTGATGAGCTTTGACTACGTTGACCTTATTGAGCCTTTTTATCAGGTCTTGGATGGGCCTAAATCGGATTTTTACCAGCCCAATTACTGAGTCCGAAAAATACATATAACAGCAGTATAATTGAAATTTGAAAAATAAGTCACATTGCATATATTATTGTTTATAGATTACACGGTGTATTAATCTGTATAAATGTCTGTACTCCTTATCATAAAAGGGTCATTAGTGTTTTCTTTGTAAGTTCTGTTTGGCTCATCTTATGCGAGTGGAAGATGTTGGGTTATTGGATTGTTAGGTTGAGTCCACCCAAGATGACCCTAACCCATGACCCGATCCAAATAAAATGGATTTGGATAAAAACAAGTAATCGTTGGCGATTATTAGAAAATAACCGCCACCCCTATAAATATATGATATTGTTTTGCTTTTAGAGACTGATGCAAAATCAACTTTCCACAAGATACGTGCAAAACACACATAGTGAGTGAATATAGAGTAGAAAACATATGGCAAGGCAAATTATACTGTGATTTGAGATTCCTTTCCACCTATATGATTGGAATCTGACCAGTTAAACAATTCAGAGGATCTAGAAGAATTTTTGTTGCGTATAAACGGGCACGTTTTCAGTTCCGTTTTACTATTTTGATGAATTTATATACTATTATGAATTCTTTCATTTATAAAGCTTTACACTCTTCTTCCCCTCTTTTCGTATTAGGTTTTGTAAAGCTTTATATTTTTATCATTTGTCAGGGTTGTTTCTCTTGTTTTGTATTTTTCTTTTATTTTATAATATTCTAGGTTGGGAAGATGATAGCTTTGAAGTTAGGTGTCAACCTAGTTATGATGCTTCACTTTTAGTTTGATGTTTTCCTTTTCCCATTTTTATCAAAAGAAAAAAAAAATCCTAGCTAAACACTTGGTTTATGAATTATGATCAATGAAATTAAGGGAATGACCTTTATGTTTTTAATAGATTTTAAAATTATCCAAGTTTATCTATGTTGAAGTCGAAAGAGCAAAAGTGAATGACATTATTTCGATTTATTAAGAATTTTGTTTAGCCAATTAACCTTGCCACACATGTTTCATCATCAAATGTTTTCCTCGACCATAAAATTGTTATGATAAGGTTGCAGCTTAAAAAAAAAAAAAAAAAATTCGTAAATTGTGTGTGATCAATTCTTGATAAATCTATCAAGCAAATGTGTGAAGTCATTGTTATTTTTTATTTACTTGTTTTTGTGCAAATAAAAACATTCGTACAATTAATTGGTTATGTAAATCAATATAAGTTTTTATTTCAAAAAAAAAAAAGAAGAAAATCAAGGTAAGTTTTATTTTATTTTATTTTTTGTTTCCATTAGTATATACTGTGCATTTCATAACAAATTATTTACAAATTCACAGCTAACTTAGTGGTTCATTGCGGTCACAAGTATAGCTTGATAATTACCACACTTATTTCACAAAATGTCTTGAATTTAAATTGAATAAGGATTCTCTGTCAATATTGATATGATACTAACTTTGTTATAAGAAAAATTCAAGTTTTAACGATGTAAGGGGGGAAAAAGAATAACAATTTTAGTCATATATTATTTTTTATATTGATGCATCAATAGATTATCAAAAACTTAACAAAAAAAAAAAATGATGATAGAGAATCCTTACTTATTTAAATTCCCCAGTACGTGCAAGTCTTATCGCAGGAAACATCATTTTCTAAAACACTGTCCCAAATCCAAATGGTGTCAGAGCATGGTCTAGTCTGAAATACTTAAACAACTAGTCAGAATTATAGAGTGAAAATATTAGCTACAGAAACCTCTTCAGAACCTACATTTTCTCCCGATTCTTCTTGTATCAATTCTCATATATCTACTCCTTACTCTAGGTTACCTTCTATTAAAATAGATAGTATTTATGGGTTCACTTATATCCCAAATATTGATGACCTTGTAAATAAAATCTCTTCTGTCCCTAACCTTTATTTGGCTTTTAATAAGCCTATGTCTACATTTTCTAAATCTCTCAAAACTCTTATTAAGCTTAATCGTAAGTTAGTAAAAGAGTTTGTCCAATCCAGCACTTTAATAAGTGTCAACTTCCTGCTTCAAGTTCTGAACAATATGTTACTCTTGAAATCCTCCAAGTTTCCATTAACCAGTGAAAACAAGAAGGATATATTCACATCCATTTTAGTGCTATAAAATTAGCCCCTACCCTTCACGGTTGCAAATGTCTTCCAGTTGTTGCAAGACTCGCAGTACTAGATACTCGTTACAAAAATTATAAGCATGCTTGTTTAGGAACTCTTTTGTCAATCCTCAATTTTGAAATAATTATGCTCACCTTGTTCCTCAATTCCAACATCCTCTCAATGATAAACTTTGTTCCAATGCACTTAAAGTTCAAGTCCAAATAACAGGTGTCGATGTGTAGCCTAAATCTATCATGACAACTCTCCATTATCAAATAGTTTGAAGACTTCAAGATCACGCCATAGATCTTGCCTTCCCAACAACCACTGACACACTTTTTCTTACCATGAATTCATAAGCTCATAGCAAAGTGGTCCCAAAGCAAATTTACAGACTAAAACTTCTTGAGCTTTTTCCAAAAAGATGGATCACTAGCTATGAAAATACCTTCAAGATGCTTGAACCAATCACTACTACAAAGCTTGTATGAATAGTAATAAAGATGGCACAACCACTATTTTCTTTGGCAAGCTAGACATGCCAACTGGTCCACCAGTAGCATTTTCAACACAATTCATGATTTCCTCATTGCAACGTGTGCATCATGATGATCCTTCAGTAAAAGCCTTTCATAATGATGGTAAACCTCTTTCTTTTCATAAAAATCCTTCTAATGGCCATAAGCCTTTTGATTTAAATTGTAATTGTACAACATGTATTAACGAGTACAATACTTCAATTTCTTTTCGATCTGTATACAAGCATCATGCTGAAAACCTGTAAAAGATCCATTGTACCAGAAATACCTTGAGAACGATCCATTTGTTGGTATTTTAGAAGAACCCCTTGGAAAATATAATTTTATGGTCAGATACTCAAAGCCCCCACAACATCCTCTAATAACTAATTCATCTTGGGATTTGCTAGATTTCCTAGATCCACCTTCACATTCATGAACTTGATCGGGTTAAATTATGCACCATTTTATATCCTTAGCCCCTGCTTTTGTGATGAAAACTCAAGTAAATAGGGGTGTACTAATGTTTTTTGAGCGTTTTGTACAGAATTTGAATGGAGAGATTGAATTATAATTTTTTGGGGTAAAGTATAATTTTTAAAAATTGAGGAGCCTTTTGTAATTTTCCCGTAAACCATAACTGCAGGTCAATTTCTAGTAGCCCAAACCAACAGGTGGCTGCTGGGAGTAGGTCTACTGCCTATGTCCATGGGCTGCGTCTTCTTATTGCACGAATAAATACCCTGCAGGGCAATTCAACCGGTTAGAAAACTTGCATGCCAATTATTCAAGCACATTTTAGAAGCACATTAAAAGAAATTTTGTACCAAAATTAATAGGTACACATCCAGTAATTTGGGCAGTTAATTGGTGCATGTTTTAAAAACTCTTGATCTCAGTTTTGGTAGGAATTTAAATGCACGGAAGGAAATCTTTTATTTAAGAAATTTTGAATTAAAGCTTTGGTGATTTTGTAAGGGAAAATCTGAAGGGAAAAATCGATTTTGGATTTAATGCGGAAACGTGGATTTTAAAAATTTTTCCAAACAAAAACATATCCGATCGATACTAGTAATAACGATTCAATAATTAAATTAATAAGATCGAATCTTACCTTGCATGAATATTGAATTGATCCCTTTTGATTCGTAAATTCTTCACCACTCGATCTTCCTTGCTATGACTCTTCACAAAAGAAACTGTGTGTGGGCACAATCTTGAAGAATCAAATCACAAAATCTTTTATGAAAGATTATTATGTGAGATAGAGTAATTTGGTGTTTTTAATTAATGGAAGTTTTTGGTTCAAGTAGCTAAAAAATTCATCATCCTAGTTACTAACATAAAAGACCTTTTTATAATAGTAAGTTAGAGTTTTCTAATTTAACAAGGAATATAATTTCCTATTTAAATTGAAAAACATAGTTCATATCCAATACGGAATCAAATTCTTTATTGGTCTAGAACTCTTTACTTTTAATTTAATATGGAATCTAATTCCTATTAAAACTTCTTTAATTCAATTTAATATGGAATCTAATTCCAATTAAATTAAATTACTATTTCCATTAATTAAAATATTTTTCATTAAATTAAATGATTCTAAATCATAAATAATTTAATGACACCATTTAAAATTGAACTCATAATCTCTACAGATAATAAATAATTAACATTTAATTAAATAATTATATATATTTAAATAATCAAATTATTTAAATAATTCGTGAATATGTCCATGTGACATTAATAATTGGACAATCCAATTATATTCTTTCATTTATTTCTTTATGTGGTTGTGAGCTAGCAAGGGGACCAAATGGACCTACAATTTGAGCTCCAACAATATCGGAATTATTAATTAAACTCTTTAATTAAATAATTCACTATTATTAACCTTAGAGTTACTCCACTAAAAACCTAAAGTTGCACTTTAAGATTGTAGATGTTTTACACAATCTGAATTTTCAGTGTCCATCGATTTAATCATTTCATATGGTTCGATCCTACACAAGTAGTTCATAATTAGAGCTAGGTCATTAAAGTCTGTTATACATCTCTAATTATATCTTATTCCAATAAGTACCATTGATTCTCTAATGAACAATATATTCATAACAACTTATGAATTTATCTTTCCGTTTACTCGTAAACAAAAAGTCGAGCGCTCTTATTGTTCAAGACCCAAATCAACACTTTAAGGGAACTACTCATCTACTTCTCGCAAGAAGGAGTGGATTCCACTATTGTGTAGAATGTTCCCAGTCATTTATTAAATCACATCTCCAAAATACGAAGCTTATTGACTGTAAATCTATAACAGTCTCACCCATATAAATCAAAAGATATGACTCAACAAATAGGAGTCCATAAAACACTTAGGATTAAGACCAATCCATATATGATCATCTAGTTGATAAATATGAATTTCTTTATTTTAACGGATATTAATAAGAAATTCATTTTATCGTGGTCCAGTCATAATCTTTATCATATAAGGTGCCTCCATTTTCATGTCGCCACATGAACGATCCCGGATAAGATCATCGCATCAAATACAAAATGGACCGCAACTGTAGATTTACCACAAACAAAGTACCCAGCTTTGTTTGCTTTCTACGGACTCTTTAGATTACTGATCTCAAACTAAATCCTTTTGTATATAACACTTATATACTTAGTTTGAGATTACATAAGTAATCATGGATGTTACATGATATTTGTATGAAGCAAATATTTCATAAATGCATATCAAAATAAATATATTTTATTTATTAATTAATTTAAACATTTACAAATTACAAGCTCTTAAGGCATATTACCCTAACAAGATCATGACATTCAATGCAGAAGATTCAAGAGGGTAATTTATGGTATTTTATGGAGAGTATCATGGAAATAAATTGGGAGACATTCATTGGGCAAATTAGGAGAAAATCAAGGAAGTCAACTTGGTGGTGAAAAAATCTCTCCCTTCTCTTATAAATTTATTCTTTTGCACGTAGAAGGGAGGCTTTTTGGCTTGGTTGTTTTGGATGGCAGTAGAGAGACTTTGACAAACTCAGTTTTGCAAGAAGTAAAGGTGCTCCTGTTTGTTCAAGTTCAAGGGGAAGTGGCATCTCAAATAACATAATACAGTGAACTTTTTATTATTTTTTGTTTCATTTATTTCATGTTGATGATTTTTGTTTCAGTTTTATTCATTGTGTTATTCAACCTTATGTTAAACTAATTTTAATTTCTAAGACTATAATGTAGCCAATTTATTTCATCGTCTATTCAATGATTTTTTCGTGTTAATCAATTATTATTATTTTTTTTATATTTGTATTCCAGTCTATTGAAACTTACTGCTATCAGTTAAATAAGGCTTGTTAATTGATAGATATTATGACTATGATGCGCTTGACAAAGGTATCATGTGTTAGACGTCAATAGAATGACATAATCCATATAGGATAGACATAAACTTATAGGGATTGTATAATGGATTATATGTGGATAATTGAGACTTAATAAATTCAGGATTATTTAATCTACATAGACATATAATAGATTAATTATCCTGGATAATATTACTTAACTGTTTGAAAGAGGCTGGTAATTATTTTAGAGTTTTGCCCGATTAAATACAATATAAAAGTGATTATTTTTGTGTAAATAAAATGAGAATAGGTTGATGAAATAAAAATGTGAAATTGTGTCTTAAATCTATTCATTTGCTATTAGTTCCATCAATTAATTTGTTTATTTATTTAATTTTTATTTTTATTAATTATATATATTTTTTATTTAATTAAATTCAATTTTCTTTTAATTTTAGTAGTTTGAATAAAATTGTTGTCAATCAATTTTGATAATTGGTACGTAAAATTAGCAATTATCCCTGTGGGAACGACATTGATTTGCCACCATATTACATTGTGATTGTATATACTTCTACACGACCTATTATAATTAGTGCATTAGGAATTTACCCATCAGAACTCCACTAAAGTCCTCCATTCAGACAAATAAACCTCCACTCTCATGCTATAAGAAAAGTTTAAATTGGATTGCCAAAAACACTTCGCCTCAAACTCCTTCTCCACAAAATATCCCTATTATGATGATGCATAAACCCTCAGCTTCTTTTGATATAGCAGATTATGAACAAGAATTTCCACCAATTCCTGAATCTGCTAATCAGCGTCAAAAATCATACCTCCTCATGTGGTCCAATCGGATGGAAATCCAAAGCCTATTTCTCTTATTGAAGCAGTTCTTAACTGGCAAATTAAGAACGCTAAGCAGCAGAATCAAGCCCAATTCAACATCTCTGAAACAGTTGACCAAGTCTTATCTCATCTTTCATCTCATGCACAAAGTACTACAAAAGTCATAACGTAGCTACAAAAGCAGATGTAGCAAGTGCATAATGAACTGATGATGATTATACAAACCACGTAAGGATCATCTCAAGCTTTCCTTCAAAATGAAGCAAAGATACGGAATTTGCAAACGCAACTAGCCTCTTTACAAAGTGACTATTTTAGGCAAACATAAGCTCCTTAATCACTTTACTTAGTCCCACAACCTTGTAACCCATTTGAAGCAACCCAATGGTCTTCGCCTATGTTAGCCTTTCCTAAGCTCAGTCAGCCATTTTCCACACTACACCAGCCATCTGCAGTAGAAGCAGCCTTTAGTTTAACAAGTCAATTCTATGGTTATATGAAACAGCAGTTTGAAGAACAAAGATGGCAAGAGCAAGCAGTAAATAGAAAAGGTAAGCAACTTGTCTCTAACTCTAAAAACCAAGAACCTTCACCTCTTAGGTCTTTGCAGATGATAGTTTTAGCCTTTACTGAGCAAATAAATCCTTTATCCAACAATCGTACAGACGTTGCCTCTCATTCAATCCCTACAATACCACAATTTGACGACTCTGAATCTGAGTCAAACTAAGCCTCTAAATCTAGTTAACCTTTATCACCTTTATACTCACCTTCTTTACAAGAAAGCTCACTAAGTTGCATATTTTCCATATCTATTCAACCCTAATTCATGAATACCTAACCCAAATATCACACTTTAAAAGAGCATATCCCTAATCTAGATACTCCTCATACCTATACCACATCCAACCCAGAGCTTAAAGATGTTGAACCCTTATGTCACAAACGTCATCCACCTATTGACCAAAATCGGTACAATCCCACAGGATCAAAGATTCACACACGATATCTCTCCCGATAAATGAAGAGATCGCATGTTTAAATTTCATGCTTGGCTACAAGCAGAAATGCTTAAGCCAAATGCATAAGTTCAAGCAGTCCTTACACAGTTTTCCATTTGCTTTGCTGGAAATCTTCATAAGTGGTAGACTAGTCTCGGACAGTATCAACAACTACAATTTGTGCAACTACCTACTATTAATCAAGCTATGTATATTTTTACACTGAATTTTGTGGAATGTAACAATGCTATGAAGTTCAGATGCGTGAAAAAATATTTTCAAATGAAGTGTTATTCATTGACAAGAAAAGATCTTGATAGGCACTACCAGGTGATGCTCAAAAGATACCATGTCTTTCGAGGTATGGACGATCCAAACATAGAGCAAGCATTTCTTTCCTTTATCTTAGAATCTCTGACTCAGGAAATGACAAAAATGATACAAGCACACAATCGATCACTCGATCAGGTTACCCTTGACAAAATTTATCAGTTTGTTACTGCTGCACTTGATAAGTTATGCGCACAGAAGAAGTTCTTTGTTGACTACCTACAGAGATCAAAGCAATTAACAAAAGTATGCCAATGCCCAAAATTAAAGATCAAGTGTAAAGATGATAAGAAGTGTACGTGCAAACCTTATCACAAGAAGCATCATTTTCGAAAACACTATCCTAAATCTGAAGCATTCCTTTCAAGGTCTTTCAATTCCAAGAAACCCAAAGTTCACAGATTATTCCGCAAAACGAAAACAAAATGGCGAACAACAGATTGATATTATTTCTATTATGGCAAAGGTCATTTTGCAAAACAGTGTCCTAAGGTCATTTTGCACAAGTCTTAGAAAATTATTCAGTAGCTCTCCTGGATATTAGGTGTCACCTTCTCTGATGATGAGTTGAAAGTCTCTTTTCACAAGACAAAAAGCCACACCTTGAAACAGTTCTTCAATACACTATTAAAGATTCTGATTCAGAACACACCTCATCTGATACCAGTAAGCAATCATTAGACTATTTTGATGATAATGCATGTTACCAGCTTCAACAATCTTTCCTGTCCATTTCTTCGATCTTCTAGATTCCCTTAGCCGCAGTTTACCTTTTCTTAACAAAATTTACCAAGCCTCTCTAAGTTATTACTTTCTTTGACACTGATGCAATTAAGTCAATCCTCAATCCCGACATGCTTTCCTCATCTTTCTGGAAACCATACTAAAAACATTTTCACACAGCAAGTAATGATGTTTTCTCCACAAACCTTATCAGTCATCCTATAACAGTTCAAATTTTCCCCGACTATTACACAATCCAAAGATTTCTAAGATCTTCACTTCCTAAAAAGGATATGATATTACGTTTTGATATCTATGCCAAGTTCAATAAACTCATAATTCTCCCCAAAAGCATCAAATATAAATCTTATTTTCAATCATGGACTACTTGCTTTAAACTATATTCAATCTTTTAACTTAATTTCTTCCATATTCTCTAGTCATTACAACAACACTCTTTTGCTAATTCACATTCAGCCTTTTTGCTCAAATGTAAACATCCTCTTTGATAAAATTCTGATTACTTTGCTAAGCTTTCCTTTAAGCTTAATGAAGATATTAATCTAACTAAAGCAAGCCACTCTGGCATGAACTCAGAACATTTGCTCATAGCAGAACAAGAATCTAAAGCTCTATTCAACCAAAAACTCATCAAACCAACTGATGCATAGTTGTAAACCCCTAGCTCCGACTTCTAAAGTCCCAACGTTAGAAACTGAGGTAGAGAGATAATATATAACTCTCTACGTTTAATTGATTTAATTTCATAACCTTTGAAATATATTCATTTAGAATACGATGAAATTCGTCGTATTAAAAAGTTTAGTAACGTTCCAATGAAAATCTAAGTCCAGAAATTCAAGATGTTAGTAAATGATAATCGAATTAAAATTCGATTAAAAAGAGAGAGTCAAGATTTATAAAATAAGCTTAGTTTTTTTTTATATATAATTCAAGCTTGACGATCGAAGGAAAATGTTAATGAAATGAGAATTTAAAACAAGTATAGAGGGGCTAATATGAGAATTAAAGAAAGGAAATGAGAGTTTAATAAAATTAAAAAGAAATGGGACAAGATGCAATTAGTAAAAGTTGTTTATTATATAAACACTACTCAGCTGAAATTTTCAGCACAAAAAACACAAACAAAAACAGTCAACCGAGAGACAGTCGAGAGAAATCGAGAAAGGGAGAGAAAGAGTAGCTGCTGCCGTGAGCCAAGGAAAGGAAGAAGCCAAGAAGAGGGAGAAGGAGTCTTGAGCAGCAAAAACCGTCCAGACCAGCAAAGGAATAGAGCAGGACAGCAGCAGATCGCGAGCTGGGCGCGAGTAGAACCAGTCGCGCGAGGAACTGACGCGAGTTCCAGCAGGACAGCTCGCGTGAGGAAGATCCAAGGCAGTAAAACTGCAGGTTCTGGGCAGCAAAGGAAGAGGACGAGCAGAAGAGGAGAGGTACTGGTCTGGTCGAGCAGAAACAGAGCAGAAACGGACGCAAACAGCAAGCGAAACAGACCCAGACGCGAGTTGGAACAGAATCGCGACGGGGTGCAGCAAGCTGGTCGGCCTGGGGAGAAATAACCTCCCAACCAGCCTTCCATCCCCTCAATCCACCTCCTAGGGTCCCTAGTAAGTCATCCACACTCTCCAAGCAAGCTCTAAATGAGATTTCAATTCATTTTCTTTAAACTTTCTGCTGAAATAAAACAGAAATTTGGTGACAGCCCCTTGTGTTGATTTTGTTGTTTTGGTTGGTTAGATTGCTCTTAAATCTTGTTAGAACCTTAGGAGATTGTTATAGAATCATCGAGGATGAGTTTTGGGTGTAATTGATGCCTTAAATTGATGTAAATGGGCTGTTACACCCTCCCTCAAAATAAAAACCGAGATTGGTGTTTTATGCACACCAAGTGATTGACAAAAAGTGTGAGTGAGTTTGAGAGCTTTGGATGACAAAGTTATGTTTATGTGAGTGTTGAGGACTTGAAGAGCAGTAGATAGCCTTGAGTTTATATGGTTTTGAACTCAAAATTTGGTATGAAAAAAAAACATAGAAAAGCATAGAGAGGCATGTAGAGATCAATAGAGCAAATTTGACAATTTTGCAATCCCGAGTGGAATTTTTGAGCTATAGAAGACCTGACCAAAACTGACCTATATGGGGGTGTTCTATACCTCAAATGATGCCTAGGAACCATAGAAAACCATAGGTTTTGGAACGGATCGAATCCGATAAAAATTGTGCAAGTTATGCACAAAATAGTGCCGTTAGAGCTCTGAGAAGTGAAACGGTTAGCTTAATGCAATTTTTATTGCATGGTTTGAGTTTGGTTCATCATTATAAGTTAAATGAAGCTTAGTTATGGAATAAAATCTAGCATCGCTAACCCAAAACCAAGAGGTTGCAAAACGGGCACTTAATTGCGCCCGAAAGTGTCCAAAACGGACGTTTTCCTTAGATTTGACATAGCAAACGATGAAGTTTCTCGACGAAATTTTCCGGGCGACTTAGTTATGTGATAAGGAGACGCTAGAAAAAGGAACGGAGGTGAAACCATGGCTGGTTTCAATTCTGTTTTTCGTGGTCAACCGTATAATTAAAAGTTGACTTTTTGTTTTAAGCTTTTGGAGACCAAACGAAACATATGGGGATGATCCTAGGGGTCTAGAAGTAAAACTTTTACAAAGAAATCGAAGTTAGAGAGTTTCGGTTGAGTTAAAAACAAGTTAGGAGATTATATAGAGGAAATGGGTCTTAATTGAGATTATTAACCTTGAAGTTGAGATTCTCAACTTTTCAAATTATCACTAGTAATGATGAGATCATGTTGTGTAGGTGACGAGCACGTGACCGGCGTCCAGGAGCCTCGTCGAGACGCTTGACGCGGCCTCGAGGTAAGTGGTTCGCCACTTAATAGCTTTTTAAATGGTCATGCAATTTCTTGATGATGTTAAATGACTATAGTAGCTATGTAATAAAGGAAATCGGAAATAATATATAATGATATAGTTAAAAGTTAAGCGTATGGATTCCGATGTAATCCATATGTTTCTAGAAAATGATTATGAGTTGTATGTAGAGAAAATGAACTAAGAAAGTTTTCAGAAGATGTAAAACTAGTGAGTTTTGTGCTTTTGCACTTGAAGAAATTGATTATAAAACCCATGTATATGCCTTAAGAGGTTATGAGAGTTAGCGCTACGTGACGACGCAGAAAATTCCGTCCGTAGTCGCTCAGAGTATAGAGAAATTAGCACTACGAGACGACGCAGAAAATTCCGTCCGTAGTTGCTCAGCTTCCTAGAAAATATAAGCGCTACGTTGCGATGCAGAAAATTCCGCACGTAGTTGGTTAATTAACAGTTAGCGCTACGAAGCGATGCAGTAAATTCCGCTCGTAGTTGCCCAGAGTTTTAGCACTACAATTGCGATGCAGAAAATTCCGCATTGTAGTTGCTCAGTGATAAGATTTAGCGCCCTACGTACGATGCAGTAAATTCCGTAACGTAGTGGTTGAGATACCTCAGTAAGCTTCACGTTGGCGTTAGTTTTAATCGCCCGTGATGGTTAGAATGTTTAAAGGATATACATGGGGGTTTTGAAAGAAATCACAAAACAAATGATAAATTGTCATGTTAGTGTGTGATATTATATCTTTGTTGCACTAACTTGTTTATTTATTTTGTAGCTATTTATATTTCATTGTGTGCTACCGCGGACGACAGGACGTCATCATTTTGTAGGGTATATATAGGTGGGCGATTTATGACATATGATGTAAAACTTTATGTATGAGATGGATATGTAATTGAGCAACATATATTCAGATTTTGAAATTGTATATTTGTAAATATTCATGCATTTCATATATATGATGCATCTAGATATATTCTACTTGAGTTTGTAAGTTTGTACTTATAAATTGAGAATTGAGTGTTGATGTGGCATGTTTGTGGAAATATGATGATGATTATTGCAAGTTTGAGAATAAAGAAGTTGGGAGGAATTGAGATTTTAGTCGAAGTGTTATTTTCTTGACAGGTAAATTTTGGTTTATCAAAAATGCAGTCGTTATGCTGCCGAAAATTTTATAAAAATATTTGAAACAAAAGTTGCGAAAAATTTTATCACTCCCAACTAGTTTAAAAGGAAAACTAAATTTTTGAGTTTAAACGAGTAAACCGGTTGAAGAAAGTTAGGGTTCGCTTCTCGGATTTCTTCGACCCGACAAGTCGGTCTCGATAAGTCCGTTGAAGTGCCCGGCAGGATCCTCCAGACAAGAGCATAGATAAGGTCTGGGAAGGGTCCTGTCAATAGTGGTCTTATAAAGCTTTTCATGTCAACAATCGAGCAGAACAAGCATGAGGAAAAATGAGATTAGTTGTCAACAACTAACCTTTGAATTATTTCCTCAAGGACATCAAATTTCCTTTTCACTCTAGGACGACCTATTTTGTTTAACTCTAGAATGCTAACATCTTTTCCAAATTTGATTTCAAAGCTGGATTTTGGCAATTAGGTTTAGACCCTATAGACAAACATAAAACAATATTTTGTATACCCAAGCATCATTATCAATGGATGGTCTTACCCTTCGGACTGAAAACTACTTCATCTATATTTGAACAAAAAACGACCTAGATCTTCCAACCTATCATTCACTCTACCATGGTCTATATAGATTATATTCATCTCTAGTCTGAAGACAAAGAATCTTACTATGCTCTCCTACAACAGTTTGTGGACATAGTCAGAAACCATGAGATTATGCTTTCTGAGAAAAATGTCAAAATTACAAAAAGAGAAATCACTTTTCTCGCCATGCAAATAAAAAATGGTTTCTATCATCCACTATCTCATATTTCTGAAGTAGTAATGACATTTCCTGATGTTCTTACTATTAAGAAATAAGTTCAACAACTTTTGCGAATAATCGATTGTGTTCGTAACTTCATCCTTCATCTTACCTGATACACCTATCCTTTAACTCAACTCCTTCGAAAGAAACTTCCTCATTGATCCTCATAGTACACCAAAGTATTTATCCTCCTTAGACAAAAGGTTCAGAAACTTCGTCCTCTAAAAATCCCCACAAATGGAAAGAAAATCTCCCAAATCGGTGCAAGTGAAAATTATTAGGGAGCCACCGTTTTGGAACAAGATGATAAAAGTCAAAGACATCTTTATGTTTTCACAAGTGGCAAGTTCAAAGAAGCATAGCTACACTATCACTCTACTTTTAAGGAAATTTTAGCTGTGAAGTATGTCATTGAAAAGTTTGAATTTCATCTCATTTGCACTCACTTTCTAGTTGAGTCGGATATGCAATATTTCTCACAGATGCGCAAGTTTTGCAAAGGTAAAATTCCACATCAATAATTACTTTGTTGAGCAAAATGATTTAACCACTACTCCTTTGATGTCAAGCCTATAAAAAGAGAAGTCAATGTTCTAGTATATCACCTAGGTCAATTCAAATCACGGTCTCAGTCAATCCAGAAAAATCATTCCATGCTATATGTATACACAAAGCTCAGGTATGGCAACTTCTTCATCCTCTAGGTTACCGAAAGATGTCCCTCTAAAATATCAATAGAATGTTCAATTAAATTCTTGTCTTTCAAAATTAAAGAGCTTATGTTCAGTTACCAGATCAAGTGCATTAAAAAGTACGGTCAAATATTTTTAAATGCTTTATCTATTCATCTGGACGACCCCTTTGTAAAAGTCTTTACCATTCTTACCAATACCTTTCATTTGTTATTCAATTTTCCAATTAAACTACTATAGTTCTTTTGGTACCTCTTTCACTTAAAATATATAGCTATTGAATTTCCCATCACCTATATGATCAAAACACTCGAAACCTTCAGGCAAAACCCTTCTATGTCCATTACTCTCGTTTCTCAATTGGCTCCAATCCCTTCACAAATAGTTATACACTTTCATATTACAAACCACAAAATATAATTATACCATTATCCTATTCCACAAACCTTTTATAGTTCGTTCAGATGGTCTATGTTTTTGCCAGTCCTCTTTCGAAATTCTAGAGAGTCATTTGACTCAAATCTTTGACCTCTCAGATAATTATCTTGCAAGGATTCGACCTATTCAAAAAGTTCTCTTTGAGAAAAATCAGACCATTCCAGATTTGATATAGCTACCTCCATAAGATGATGCATTATGGAAATTTCTCCCTACTAAATACACCACACAGTTTCAAAAGGCTCATTCCATTAACCTTGACATGATAGCAAAACAACTCAGCAAAATTCAATTACCATATTGGTATTATCCAGATTCGTAGTCTAACATCGTTCAAGAACAAAAACTTTTACAGACACAAGCAAGACTTTAAAAAGGACAAAAGATGAAGCCAAAACGTCCATCTCAGTCAACAAACAGCTCATCCACTCATATGCAATTCACCGGCACTGCCACATATGAAGCCTTATCCGATTTTGATGAGTCAAGCCTTATCGACATTGGTATGCAAAAGTTTCACAATGATCATCAAAGCTAGTAAGGATTGTCTTATTAAAATATATCAGACCACAGAATTTACAATCATTTCCCATGACTTAACAAGCAATCATAGTAGACAAAGCTATAATACAGCCGAAAACAGCTGAAAGCAAAAAGAAGAAGAAAATTTCCCAATATCTAAAAGTGTGTCCATGTGACTCCACAGTAAAAGTAGTGAATAATTAAAGTTTGTAATTATTAAAGTGTATAATTATCATATCGATTTATCGACACAATCATATTAGTTTGACATAAACAATGATGTAATGTTATTTGTTTGATCTGTAGTCTCTTATCTATAAAAGAGATGCCCTTTGTAATCAAATAATATGAAAAAAATTTTGCCTCTGGAATAAAAATAAACATGTTTTTTCAAATATTCTCCAAGTAAAACTCCTTTTTCGTCTCTAGAGTTCACTAGTCTGTGCTAGTATTTTGTGATCCCAAACATGCAAATGTAACGTTTACTTATATTTATTTGTAGCATTTAGATTTAGGTATTTAGCATTAAACTCCTCTTGTATTTTGTGAGCTAGTCTCCAGAACCAAGAAATAAATGGACAACAGATAGGCCTTGAGCAAAATAAAACTCAATGAGTAGACAGTAAGGCTCAACTAGCATAGCACTCCTTGAGAAAGTCAAGGTTCTTCATGAAACACTCGTAAAACAGATCACGTTAAATATCTAAATCTAAGTATTACAAACAGATGTACCCCAAATAGTATCAGTGCATAATCTAGTCTAAAATATTTAAACAACTAGTCAGAATTCTAAAGCAAAAATCTTAGCCATGGGAACCTCTTCATAATCTACGTTTCCTCCCAATTCTTCTTGTATTAGTTCTCTTATATCTACTCCTTCTTACTCTAGGTCGCTTTCTGCTAAAACAGATAATCTTTATGAGTTCACTTATATCCTAGATATTGATGATCTTGTAAATAAAATCCCTCCTGCCACCAACCTTTATTCAGCTTTTAATAAGTCTGTATCTATCTTTCTTAAATCTCTCAAACTCTTATTGAGCCAAATCATAAACTAGTAAAAAAGTTTATCCAGACCAATATTTTTGATAAGTGTCAACTTCCTACTTCAATTTCTGAATAATATGTTACTCTTGAAATCCCTTAAATTTCCATTAACCGGTGGAAAAAAGAAAGATGTACTCACATCTATTTTGGTGCTATAAAATTAGCCCTTACTCTTTATGGTTGCAAAAGTCTTCCAATTGCTGCAAGACTCATAGTACTAGATACTCACTACAGAAAATATGAGCATACTTGTTTAGGAACTCTTTTAGCAACCCTTAATACTAGAACTATTATCCCCACCCTATTCCCCAATTTCAATATCCCTTCTAATGATAAACTTTGTTCTAATGCACTCAAAGTTCAAGTCCAAATAATAAGTGTCAATATATGCAACCTAAATTTATCATGGCAACTCTCCATTACTAGACAGTTTGGAGACTTTAAGATCACGCCAAAGATTTTACCTTGCCAACAACCACTGACACACTTATTCTTACCAAGGATTCACAACACGTGCCTTACAACAAAATGACCCTAAAGCAAATTGACAGAGTAAAACTTCTTGAGCTTCTTCCAAAAAGCTGGATCTCTAACTATGAAAAAATGTTCAAGATTCCTGCACCAATCACTACTATAGAAGCTTATATGAAGAGCAATAAGGATGGCACGACCACTATCTTCTTTGGCAAGCAAGACATGCCAATTGCTCCACCAGTAACATTTTCAACACAATTCATGATTTCCTCAGTGCAACCAGCTAAACGTGTGCATCACGATGATTCCTCAGTAAAAGTCTTTCACAATGATGGTAAACCTCTTTTCTCCTATGAAAATCAATCTAATGGCCATAATTTTTTTATTCAAACTTTAATTACACGTCGTGTATTCGCGAGTACAATCCTTCAGTTTCTTTTTTATCTAGACATAAGTCTTATGTTAAAAAACCCATAAAAGATCCATTGTACTAGAAATACCTTGAGAATGATCCATCTGTTGGTCTCTTAGGTGAACCCTTTGGAAAATATGATTTTGTAGTCAGATATTCAAAGTCTCTAAAACATCCTCTAATAACTAATCCATCTTGGGATTTGCCAAATTTTCCAGATCCACCTCCACTTTCAAGAACTCCACCAAAATCCTCTATTCAGACAAATAAACCTCTACTCTCATATTATAAGAAAAGTTTAAAGTAGATTACCAAAAACACTCCACCTCAAATTTCTTCTCCACAACCTATCCCTGTTATGATGATGCAGAAACCCTCAGCTTCTTTTGATATAGTAGATTATGAATAAGAATTTCCACCAATTTTTGAACCTGCTAATTAGAGTCCTAAAATCATACCTCCTCATGTGGTCCAATCGGATGGAACTCTAAAGCCCATTTCCCTTGTCGTAGTAGTTCTTAATTGGCAAACTGATAACGCTAGACAGTAGAATCAAGCCCTGTTCAACATCTCTAAAAAAGTTGACCAAGTCTCATTTCATATTTCATCTCATGCACAAAATAGTACAAAAGTCATAACATAGCTACAAAACCAGATACAACAAATGCATAATGAACCGATTATGATTATACAAACCACGCAAGAATTCTCTCAAGCTTTCCTTCAAAAGGAAGCAACGATGTAGAATTTGCAAACTCAACTAACCTCTTTACAAAAAGACTATATTAGAAAAACACAAGCTCCTCAGTCACTTCACTTAGTCCCATAACTTTATAACTTATTTGAAGCAACACAACGGTCTCCTCCCATATCAACCTTTCCCAAGCTCAGTCAGCCATTTTTACACTGCACCAGCCATCCACATCAAAAGTAGTTTTTGGTTTAACAAGTCAATTCTATAGTTATATGAAGCAACAGTTGAAAGAATAAAGACAGTAAGAGCGAGCAACAAAGAAAAAAGGTAAGCAACATGTCTCTAGCTCTAAAAACAAGAATCTTCATCTCCTAGGTCTTCGTAAATGATGGTTTCAGCCTCTACTAAGCAAATAAATCATTTGTCCATGTAACGCTCCAAATTCTTTCTTCCATTTGATTAATATGATTTAATTTAAATTTATTAAGTAAAATAGTGGATTTAATTATGAATTTTATGTAATTAGAGTGAGATGAGTTTTTAATTTAAGGGATTTAATATTTTGGAGATATTTTATAATTAGAATTAAATTAGAAATTCAATGATAGAAATTGAGTGATGAAAGAATATGATTGAAGGAGAAGGCATGTAACTAGAATGCATCACATGTGATTAAAAATTTGACCCAATAAGAAATTGACAAATAAAAAGTAAAAAGTGATGCATTTTGGTTGAATTTTTGAATTAAAATAATATCATGATAGTTAGTGGCATGATGAGTTGAACTTTTAACCAATCAAAGGTTAGCATTTGTAACTAAGGGTATAGGAGTAATTATGGGATTAGTTAGGGGTGAAATTGTCATTTGGAGAGGGTTAGTATATAAAGACAAGGTGCATGCAAGAAAACTCATTTCTTCCTTCTTCCTCCATCTTTGTCGTCCCTTCCCTCTCTCATTTCTCTCATTTGTCTTTCAATTTCAAGCCTCTAAATCACTCATTTCCCTTATTCTATACATATTCTACCCATCTAAAGTATCAAATTCATCAAACTCTATCTAGATTTACAAGTGAATTTTAAAAAAAAGGTGTTCAAGGTAAGTTGATATGAGTTTTTGGTTTTGCGATGGGTTAAGGGTAGAAATGATGTAGATGCTCTCATGAACATGTAGGTATAGTTATTTTTTCTTTTAAATTAGTTGATTTGATTTTATGTTAATAAAATGCATTTTTTGAAACCCTAGGTGTGGGTTTGGATTAAGGAGCTTAAGAGAAGGATAATGGAAAGTTATAAGCTCTAATTAGTGGTGTGGAAAAGTTAGAAACATTTCTTAAAAAGTTCGTGTACACTTGCTTGAGAATTTCAATTTTATTAGTAAGGTTTTAGTATGCTTAAAGTTTTGATTATTTATGTTTTTGGGTTGAATGAGTTTGATGCTAGTTTGAAATGATTTATGGAGTATTTTGAAGTGTGAAATAATGAAAGTTTGATAAATTTTGAACCATTAATAAGTGTTGGCCGAAAATGATATTTAGAGATATTGTGAAATTTGTTTATTAAATTGTTATAAAATGTTGTTGGAATGTGATTTTAATAACTTTCAAATGAAAACGGAAAAGAATCGGAAAGAAACGGACATGTTTAATACGTTGACCGTGTACTAGTAAAGTGAAGGGCAATATGATATTTGATTAATTTTGATGAATAATCGAATGTAAAACGATGTTTTATGATGTACATTTGATATTTTGATGAAACGAGGAAAAACATGATTGAAATTTTGTACGTTATGTTTCTAATGAAAATTGTATTCGAAAACGGAAATGATTAATTTATTAAATTATTGATAATTTATGAAATTTATAAGGGTCCTAATAAACTTGAACATTGATAGATGAAGATTGGTAATTGGCATGCCAATAGGGTGATATTAGCAGTACTGCACCGATTTGATTATATACATTGATAATGGATTCATGGACCTTGAAAGGCACCGAGTGTCCGATCTCCGAATTTATGTATTATATAAGAATACGATCCGGTAGGTAGTCACCGAGTATCCGATACCGGAGAAACTCGTTTTCCAATCCATGGTATCGTGTCAGTGTTTACAAAGGGCACTGAAAAATAAGTGATTAAATCGTGTGATTTTGATTGGAAGAAAAAATGACTTTGTGTATTTTGTATGTATATTTACTTGCAAGTCGATTACTTTGTGAATTTTTTATAAAAATTTGAAAATTGAGGAATTTTGTTATATAATATTGTATATTTTTGTGATAAATAGTGAATGAAATTTTTGTGTACACCCCCTAAGTAAAAATACTTAGCGCGCTAGATTTACCACGCGCAGGTTGAGATTTTGGCAATTGTAGATAAAGACTGAAAAGAAGATATCTACAGCTGTTGTCGAAAGTCACATCTCTCCACATTTGGGTAGTTACTGTTTTGATCTCATATATGTGTATTAGAGTGCATGGACATGGAAGAAATGCTTATATGTACCTATAAATGTGTACATGAGATTTTAAAAATGATAATGTATATAAACCGTAGCAAAATTTTTGGTTTGTAAAGTAATTTTGTGAATTATTATTACTTATCTTTTAATTAGTGTTTAATTTCAATTAATATAACTTTTATCAAAGGTTGGGTTCATAGATGATTGCGTGGTGAAATGATTTTGAGTCGGACGGAGGGTCCAAAATGGAAGTTGAGAAATTAAATTTATTTTAGAAGTGTTTTCTTTTGAAATCTGCAGATTTTTATAATTTTGGGATTTTCATAAAACAAACGAAACTCTGTCGGATTTTCGAAAAAAAAAAATAGCATATATATACATGTATAATAATAATAAACAAGTTAAGTAAGGTAGCATCCGTCGACTCAATTTTCATTCTAATGAGAATCGAGTAGGAGAGTATTACAGTCCAACTACCTTACAAACGTTGCCTCTCACCAAATTCGCATAATACCATAGTCTGACAACTCTGAATCTGAGTCAAACCAAGCCTCTGAATCTACTCAACCTTTATCACCTTCATATTCACCTTCTTTAAAAGAAATCTCATCAAGTTCCTCATTTTCCATATTTATGCAACCCAATTTATAAATACCTAACCTATAGATCACACTCCAAAGCATATCTCTAATCCAATTACACTCCATACCCGTACCACATCTAACCTAGAGCTTGAAGATGTCGAACCCCCACATTACAGACGTCATCCACCTACTGAACAAAAGTAATATAATCCCCCAAGATCAAAGATTCACACTTTCACCGTTGACGATACCATTTGGGGTACATCTGTTTGCAATACTTAGATTCATATATTTAAGACGAAACTCGTTATCTGCTTTACGAGTGTTTCATAAAAAACCTCGACTTTCTCAAGGCACGGTATGCTAGTCGAGCCTTACTACCCACTCCTTGGGTCTTACTTTGCTCAAGGTTTGCTTGTTGTCCCTTTATTTCCTGGTTCTGGAGACTAACTCAAAAACACAAGAGAAGTTTCATGCTAAATACCTAAATCTAAATACTACAAACAAATGTAAGTAAATGTTACTTTTGCATGTTCAGGATCACAAAATACTAGCACAGACTAGTGAACTCTAACGATGAAAAAAGAGTTTTAGCTTACGAGTGTTTGAGAAAACATGTTTATTTTTATTTCAAGGGCAAAAGTTTTTTTTTCATACCATTTTATTAAAAAGGGCATCTCTTTTATGGAGAAGATACTAAAGATCAAATAAATAACATTACATCATTGCTTACATCAAACTAATATGATTGTGTCGACAAGTTAACGCAATAATTACACACTTTAATAATTACAAACTTTAATTATTCACTACTTTTACTGTAGAGTCACATGGGCACACTTTTGGATACTGGGAAATCTGCTTTTTCTTTTTGCTTTTGGTTGCATGATAGCTTTGTTTGCTATGATTGTCTACTGAGTCACGGGGAATGATTGTAAATTGTGTGGTCTGACAGATTTTAATCAGACAATCCTTGTTGGCTTTCATGATCACTATAAAACTTTTGCATGGCAATGTTGATGAGGATTGACTCATCCAAATCGAATAAGGCTTCATATGTGCTACATATGTGGCAATATCGGTGAATTGTATGTGAGTGAATGAGCTGGCTTGCACATGACTAGATGAGCTATTTGTTGACTGAGATGGACGTTTTGACTTCATCTTTTGTCTTTTTTGAAGTCTTGCTTGTGCCTGTAAAAGTTCTTGTTCATGAACAATATTAGACTGTGAATCTGGATGTAAAACTCAAAACTTTAGTTACTAAAAAATAATTATTTTTCGGATGAATAGTATTTTCGACCGAAAAGTATCCAAGTGAATAATAATTTTTATAAAATAGACCTTGTGAAACAAAAGCTCCAAATTAATATTAGAATTAGTCGAAACTGAAGCGAAGTAAAGATGAGTTTATTCGAAGAGATTTTGAATAATCCGGAGTTTATTGGACGAAAATACCCTTTTCGAAAAATAATGAGTATTGATGATTTTATATCCTTAAGAATTTCTTTTACTATGAAATAAAGAGATAAAACATCTAATTGGAGTGTTTTATGGTCAATTTAAAGGTTTAAGAGCCATAGAATATTTTTTAAATTTATTGGGGTTAAAATGTGAATTAAAATTATTAGAGGACTAAGTGGATATTTTTTATTCTCAAGCACATATGGATTGTATGTGAGTATTACATGAAATGAGATATCATAAAGAAGCACAATCCATGTGAAATAAAATGAGTCAATGAGAGGATGACACTTGAAATCCACTATCTTGGAAATGTCTATATAAAGTGGAGTGGTTTTGGAAATAAAGAGAGAAAGTGTCATGAGAAATTAGAGAGAAAGAAATGTGAGGCTATCGGCCATTCTTAAGAGAGAAAGAGTGTGACCGAGTGCAAGTTAGGTCTGATCTATTCTATTCTGATCAGTTGAGCCATGTTGAGAGAAGTCTAAGAGTGGAGTAAGAGAAGAACGTCGCAAGAATAGAAGTAAAGCTCGACCAAGAAGGAAGTCTTCTGGCGAGAGGAAAAAGTAGGGTAAGCTTGCTGTTATTGTGAATCTTGAGTTGAGTTTGGGTATCTCTAACGCTTGCAAACCATTTGGATTGAAGGGGAGTCCACGATTAAGAGTACTCAAGAAGGTAGTAACTTTACTTGTCAGTTTGGAGCACTGTTAAGGGATTTTTAAGCCATTTGAAGTTGCATGTGAGCCGAGGTAAAGGATTTGCTCTTTCGGAGTTGATTTGAAGAGGTGAGTACTAGATCTCATATTCATTACGTGAAATGGAATGTGTGATGTTAAGTCTGAATTAAGTTTGATGATGCGAGCTATCATGTATTGGTTATGAGTATATTAACTGTTAAGTCATTATGTTGGAACGTGGTTGTTAGTGTAAAACCTGGAAAGAGTATTAAAACGTTGTTTGTATGAGGTTGGACCGATTTAGATTAGGCCAGTAACCTGCCGATGAGCTGGGGGCTGCGAGTTGGATGATGTTGCAGTCCATTTTAGCGTCTAAGTTGGGCAAATGGCAGCAACTCTTAAAGATGAGTTGGGCTATGCCCAGTCCGTAGCAAGCCTGATTGAGCTAAGCTAAGTGCAGCAGCTGGAGAAAAGCGAGTTGGAATGGTGAGGTAGCTCGTAAAAAAGGCAAGCTGAAAAGAGCTCGCTGTCCAAGTTAAGTGAGTTGGACAGTAGATCCCAGTAGTCGAGCTAGCAGTAGCTCTAGCTCGAGCTCAGTTCGTGGTCAATTGTGATGCAATGTTTTATGTGCTAAAATTTTGAGTCTTTCAAATGGATTGTTGTGACTAAGAGATAACGACTTTAAATTGAAGTATACGTGAAGCAGCGAACTAACAGAGGACTCAAAGAGTGGTTACATATTGGAAGCAAGTAGTGAGTATAGTTTATTTCAAGCATTTTAAAAAGTTCATAAATTGAATTTAATTATGACACTTGTTTACTTTTTAAATTATTTATATTGAAATGATTTATGTTTGCATGTTTCCAGTTTTGATAATTATATCGCATACAAGTTTCTAGATTGTATATTATCAATGTTTATGCACTTTAATAGCAAAGCAAATTATTTAGAAACATGCTAGAGAATATTTTCGAGTTAACTTAAGGTATTTACTAGATAAAGAGAAAAGAAAGTTTTGAATAGCTTAAAAAGATTTTAAATGCTTATGGTTTACCCTAGCCCCTAAAAACTACCAACCGAAGTACCGTATGCGTGTATGGCAACTGTGGTTGGGAACGTCACTAATTAAGGGGGGTTTGAGTCAGAGTCAGTCAGTCACCCTCTACACGTATATAGTAGTATAGATATATCTGATGTTAGGGTAGGTATTACGATCCCTGAGGTCCCTCATTGACGACTACATAGAGAGATTTTCCTCAATCCCAGTGACATATGCAAGTTCTATTATTGTTATGTATAGGTACCGTCACAAATGATAAGTTTCTCTAGATTACCAAATAAGGCAAGTTTCAGAGAAAGAAACACGTCATTGGACGTGAGATCGTGGATATCAAGAAAGCTATACTATGGGAAAGATTTATGAGCATTATTATCAGTTTCAAATAAAATTACTTTTATATATTATGCTTGATTTATATTTTATCAATTTAAGTTAAAGTATTAATTTTCTTAGAAATCTTTTGGGAGGTATATTCATATTCTGAAAATAAGTCTCAAAGTTTATAAGTACCCACTCACTGAGTTATTACTCACCACTCGTTCTCTTGTTTTATAAAAACCCTCCCCAGGTGCAGGTGTGAGCTAGAGATTAGAGGGTGCTCCATTAGGTGTGCACGAGGACTGATACATGACACTACTGCACTAGTCGGTTTACATCTGCATTATCATGTATTTGCATCCCTTTTGAACTTAATGCATGTTTCATAAATTTAATTTGAGAACTCATACTTGGTGCGTTTTGTATTATATTTTGGCAAACCATATGTGCACTTTGTTTTGTTTAACTTCAATGGATTTTTAAGTTATCTTGAATGAAACCGTATTTATGATTGATTTTGGTTTGGATGAGGGCATTAAGGCCCAGAAGTTGGGGCTAGAATAATTTTAGAAATGCACAGGTTTTTCCTTCACGTGTTATAGGGTGGATTTTTCAAAAAAGCAGTCGTTGTGTTGCCGAATTGTAAACAAACCTTATTTACAAACTTATTTCGAAGAGTTTTATAAAGATTTCAGTAAAAGAAAAAGGTTTAGCTTCACAGGAATCTTTCAATCGGTACAGTTCCCATCTAAAAGGCCACCATGGGGTTGCCGGGCAAGCTGCTTAGTGTATAAGGAAGAGGGGCTTGTCACTGGATAATACCAATATGGTAATTGAATTTTACTGAGCTATTTTGCAATCATGTCAAGGTTAATAGAATGAACCTTTTGATGTTGTATGGTGTACTTAGTGGGTAGGAATTCCCATGGTGCGTCATCTTATAGGTGGTCATATCAAATCTAGAATGGTCTTATTTTTCTCAAAAATAACTTTTTGAATAGGTCATATCTTTGCAGGATAATTATTTAAGGGGTCAAAGATTTGAACTGAATGACTCTCTAGAATTCTAAAAAAGGACTGGCTAAAATATAGACCATCTGAACGAACTATAAAAGATTTATAAAATAGGATAATGGTATAATTGTATTTTATAGTTTGCAATCTGAAAGTGTATAACCATTTGTGAAGGAGTTGGAACCAATTGAGAAACTAAAGTAATGGACACAAGATACTTCTGGGTTTTGCCTGAAGGTTTCAAGGGTTTTGATCATAGGGATAATAAGAAATTCAATAGCTATATGGTGCAGGTGAAGGAGGTACCAAAAGAACCATAATAGTTCAATTGGAAAATTCAATAACAGATGAAAGGTATTGGTAAGAATGGTAAAGACCTTTACAAAAGGGTAGTCCGGATGAATAGTTAAAGCATTTAAAGATACTTGACCGTGCTTTTCAATGCACTTAATTTGCTAATTGATCATAAGCTCTTTAGTTTTGAAAGACAAGAATTTGGATTGAACAACCTCTTGATATTATGAAGGGACATCTTCCGATAACCTGAAGGAAGAAAAAGAAGTTGTCATACCTGAGCTTTACATATACATATAGCATGGAATGATTTTTTTCTGGACCAACTGGGATTGTGATTTGAATTGACTTAAAAGGTGGTCTATTAAAATATTGGTTTCTGCTTTTATATGTTTGACATCAAAGGAGTAGCGGCTAAACCATTCTGCCTAACGAAGTAATTATTAATGTGGAACTTTACCTTTGTGAAATTTAAGCATCTATGAGAAAATTTGCATACCCGACTCAACTAGAAAGTGACTGTCAATGAGATGAAATTTAAACTTTTCAATGACATGCTTCACAACTAAGATTTCCTTAAAGGTGGAGTGATAGTATAGATGTGCTTCTTTGATCTTGCCACTCGTGAAAGCACAAAGATGTCTGTGACTTTTGTCATCTTGCTCCAAAATGATAGCTTCCTAATAATTTTCATTTGCATTGGTTTAAAGGATTTTCTTTCCATTTAGGGATTTTTAGAGGAGAAAGCTTCTAAACCTTTTGCTTAAGGAGGATAACTACTTTGGTGTGCTCTGAGGACCAGAGAAGGGGTTTCTTTCGAATGAGTTAGGCTAAAGGATAAGTGTATCAGGTAAAGTGAGGGATGAAGTTGCGAACATAATTAATTATTCCCAAAAATTGTTGAACTTGTTTCTTACTGGTAAGAACATCTAGGAATGTCATCACTACTTCAAAATATGAGATTGTGGATGATAGGAACCATTTTTTATTTGTATGCTGAGAAAAGTGTTTCTGTTTTTGCAATTTTGGCCTTTTTCTCAAAAAGCATAATCCCATGATTTCTGACTATGTCTACGAACTATTGTAGGATAGTATAGTGGGATTCTTCATCTTTGGAGTAGAGAAGAATGTCAGTTATGTAGACCAGTGAAGAGTGAATGATAGGTTGGAAGATCTGAGTCATTTTTTGTTGCAACAAAGAGGGAGTAGTTTTCAGTTCAAAGAGTAAGACTGACCACTGATAATGGTGATTGGGTATACAAAATGTTATTTTATGTCTATCTATAAGGTCTAAACCTAATTACCAAAATCTAGCTTTTAAATCAAATTTGAAAAAGATATGAGCATTCTACAGTTGAGCTAAAAAAGGTAATCTTGAGAGAGAACTTGATGTCTTTGAGGAAATAATACAAAGGTTGGTAGATGATAACTAACCTCATTTTTCCTCATGATTGTTCTTCTCAATTGTTGACATAGAAAGCTTTATAAGACCATTGTGAATCAGTGGGTTCAATGAGTTTTTAGTCGAGTAGAGCTTTACATTCTTGTTCTGCTAGAAGCAAATGTTCTGGGTTCATGCTAGAGTGGCTTGCTTTGGTTAGGTTAATATCTTCATTAAGCTTAAAGGGAAGCTTAACAAAGTAATAAGGATTTTGCCAAAGAGGATGTTTACATTTGAGCAAAAAGACTAAGTGTGAATCAGCAAAGGAGTGTTGTTGTAATGACTGGAGAATATGGGAGAAATTAGGTTGAAGGATTAGATACAATCTAGGGCAAGTAGTCCATAACTAAAAATAGGATTTATATCTGATGCCTTCAAGAAGAATTTTGAGTTTATTGAGCTTGGCATAGATATCAAAATCTAATATCATATCCTTTCCAAAAAGTGAAGATCCTAGAAATCTATGGACTGTGTAATAGTTAGGGAAAATCTAAACTGTTATAGGATGGATGATAAGATTTGTGATGAAAACATCACTACTTATTATTTGAAAATGTTCTTGGTGTGATTTCCAGAATGATAAGGGAAGTATGTTGGGATTGAGGATTGACTTGATTGCACTGGTGTCAAAGAAAGCAATAACTTAGAGAGGCTTAGTGAATTTAGTCAGGAAAAGGTAAACTGGGACTAAGGGAATCTGGAAGATAGAAGAAATGGATGGGAAAGATTGTTGAAGCTGGTAACAGGCATTATCATCAATATAGTCTAATGACAATAGACTGGTATTAGATTAGGTGTGTTTTAAATTAGGATCTTCAATAGTGTTTTGAAGAACTTTTTCAGGGTATGACTCTTCGTCTTGTGAAAAGAGACTTTTTAAATTCATCATCAAAGAATGTGATACTTGATATCTGAAAGAGCTGCTAAAGAATTTTCTGAAACTTGGGCTTTTGCTTAGGACACTATTTTGCAAAATGACATTTACCATGACAATGATAACATCGATTTGTCATTTGCCACTTTGTTTTCTTTTTGCAAAGGAATCTGCGAACTTTGGGTTTCTTGGATTTGAAAGATCTTGAAAGGAATGCTTTGGATTTGGGATAGTGTTTTCAAAAATAATGCTTCTTGCGATAAGATTTGTACATACACTTCTTATCATCTTTACACTTGATCTTTAATATAGACGTTGGCATACTTTTGTCAATTGCTTTGATCTCTACAGGTAGTCATCAAAGAACTTCTTCTGTATGCATGACTTATCAAGTGTAGTAAGAACAAACTGATAAATTTCACTGAGGGTAACTTGATCAAGTGATTGATTTTGTTCTTGCATCATTTTTGTCATTTCCTAAGCTAGAGATTCTGGGATAGAGGAAGGAAATGTTTGTTTTATGTTTGGATTGTCCATACCTTGAAGGACATGGTATCTTTTGAGCATCACTTAGTAGTGTCTATCAAAATCTTTTCTTCTCAATGAACAACACTTCATTTAGAAATATTCTTCATGCATCTAAACTTCATAGGATTGTGACATTCTACAAAATTCAATATAAAGAATATACATAGCTTGATCAATAATAAGCAGTTGCACAAATTACAGTTGTCGGTACTGTCCGAGACTAGTCTTCTATTCACGAATATTTCTAACAAAATGAGTGGAAAACTGTATAAGGACTGCTTGAATTTATGCACTTGGCTTAAGCATTTCTACTTGTAGCCAAGCATGCAATTTAAACATGCAATCTCTCCATTTATCTGGAGGGACATTGAAAAACGAAAACATTTTCTTGTTCATCATTCTTTTTTTATTATAAAAGGGAAAAATCTAAAATCCCTTGAAATTGAATATAATCTCAATTTACACTAAATTTTTAAAATATTAGCTAAAAAACCTTCTGTCGTGAGCCCAACATAGTTTCCATTCAAATTGTTAATGGTTTTGTGATAAAAAAATAGGAAAAGACTAAAATAACCTCACCTTTTTATTTTTAAAAAAAAATACTAGGAGAAATTAAAATTTTAAAAATTAAAAAATAAATAAATAAATTTTTAATCAAAATAAAATACAAAAATAAAAAATATATAATTAAAAAAAAAATCGAAAATTTCATTTTTTTTTTTTTTTTGAAATGGAAAATTCCAAATTTCATTCATTTGAATCAACAAAAATCGTTTATATTCAACAAAAAATTCCAAATACCATTTGAATCTTCATCATCATTCAAAAATAAAACTCGCAATAAATCCACATTTCATTCATCTAATCAAATTCAAATCCTACGTTCAAAAAAAATTTTAAATATCATCTGAATCTTCATCATATTCAAAAATAAAACCTACAAAAGATCTAGATTTTATTCATCTAATCAAACTCAAATCTCTCAACATTTGACAAATATTTGATGAGTCATTGTCAGGAAGCCACCATGGGGCTGCTACGCTATCGAGATCCATGATCAGGCAAGAAAATTATGGTTCATCCTCTCCTCCTCCCTTTTACTACCGCCGCAACCACTAAAGTTCACTTTCGGCAGCTTCCTCTTCGATCTCATGGTGCTGCCATGTCTGGTCCTACTCTTCGACTTGTTTTTTGTCGTGCCATACATCTCTATTGTGCTCTTCAACCTAGATGAAACCTGGGTTCGAAAAAGTAGAAGAAGAAGGAGAAGAAGAAAGATAGAGTGACGATTAGGTTCAAAAAAGAAGAAAAGAAGAAGAAGAAGAACAGAGAGACAGAGTGACGACTCGGTTCGAAGAAGAAGAAGAAGTGAGAGAAATAGTGTTGACCTCTTTTATTATTCAATTTTTTAATATTTTCTTTTCAAATCAATATTTTAATTTTTGTTTTGAAATCAGTTTTTAACTCTTTTTATTTTTTTGGGAAAAAGATGAAAGAGAGAGCGTGAGTGAGGATGATAGTAATGCTTTGACCTTTTATCCTCCAAATTGATGAATCCGTTAGTTTATTGATGGAATCACTATACTATTTAACAATTAGGTCATTTTAGCTATTATTTTCAATATCAGAGATAGTTTGATATTATTATCAATTTCAAGGAGTAAAATAATAATAACCCATTATAAAATGATGTCCAATTTCAACATCTTGTGGTAGAGAGCTATTATTTAGTTTGACAATGATTAGGGTTTGAATACTGCACTATAATTTATATCTCAAAAAAATTATCCGGATTTGAATGCTATGTTATAAGTGATATCTCCAAAAAAAAAAAAAAAATCTATTATAATAATTAAAAATAAATAAATAGAATCCGCCTAAAGAGTTATTTCCATTATAAGTGCATTTAATAAAACAGTTATATTAGGATGTACAGGCAGATAAATTGATTGACAGATATTCTTTAGGGAAATTAGTGTGATTGAATCATTTATTGTTATCAACTTTTGGCTATTAGTTTTGTTATAATCAAGTGACCAATAATTAGTTTTAAACAAAATTATAATCAAACCTATAATCAACTCTCTTTATTTCATAAATTTCATCCAAATTTAGTGAAAAAAATGTAATGTTAGGTAATTAGTAAAGAAGGCTTATATAGCATAATGATAACTTTCTTATCATGTTGCTACACCCCATACAGATGGTATTTAAAATAAAAATAATATTAGACTCCTCAATTATTTTATCTAAATTCAAGACTAAGTGATATGACATGTAAGCTGTTTAGATCTGGTAAATCATAAGATATCATTAGGATTTTGATAATTCAAATATCACATCATTTGAATATAAATTTAGGTAAAAATAAAATAAAACCAATAATATACACATCTTTTAGCTTTCAAAGATGATTTACAAGCTAGAGAAAGACAACAGCTTTATATTACTTTTCTATTGGGAATAATTTATGACGTTTAAACAATGGTTATATATCCATGTAATTTAAGCAGATAAATTTTGTTACAAACTCATTATATATATGTATGTATGTATGTATTTTTTAATTTAAAAGCAAAGAATTTATATATATATATATATATTTCAATTAACAAAGAGTTTATATTTGTTAAGTTGTTGGTGCATGATTTTTTGATGTATGTCTATTAAATAAAAATTCAAGCCACATGCACTGGGATATTGAATTATGTTGAGTAATTGAGAGTACTACTATTTCTGAATAGACCAAACATATAATATTGCAATGAAGGTAACATATAAATAAATGTATATAGATGTGATGGATCAAATAGCTTTGTCATTCTATAAAAAGCATGAAACCAACCCAACTACTTGGTTGCATCTCGTAGCCAAACAAGGAGTATGCCCAACACCTAAAATTAAGTGCATGAAATTATTTATTCAGCTGTAATATGCCATATGTTTATGAACTATGAAACTATTTGTTTATGGAATAATTTTTTAAAGTTCTAGTCAATTACAAGACCACAACCTAGAGGAGAGGAGAGGGGGATAAACAAGTTGTAATATATATATATATATATATATATATTATGGATCTTAAAACATTAAAGCATAGTGGAATAAAATAAAGAGAAATTAAGATGAGAAGAAGACATATGATTTTTACATGGAAAAATAAATAAGGAAAAACCCTTGAGATAAGAAACCACTTCAGCCATTTTTGAACGGAAATCCACTAAAAATAGATGAATTGCAAATAGCTTTTACAACAATCCCTTTGCCTAGGTATCTAATCCTTCTTTATCTATTTGTAGTCCCAATTTCATCCTTCACGACTTAAGATGACACTTCTCTTTATCTGTTAATCCGTTATACTCTTTGTATGTTCTATGATTTGTAATTAGTTTTATTTAGAGATCAAACATTTTTAAATATATTCTTGAGTCCTTTGGATTTAAGGCTTATGATTTATAATAAGCAATGAAGGATGGAAATCAAGACATGACAATGAGGTTGGCTAGAAGACTCTAGGATATTATGGAAGTGCTCACGTTTCTATGGTTCGATGCTTGTTCACACTTGATCATATTATATTTCATGTGTTTGGAGTGTTTCCATATAGTTTTGAACCTTTAAGATAGCACACCTTGTATGTGTTATATGTTTGCATGTTTTTCTTAGTTCAATTTCATGAGTCGTTTTTTCAAAACAATTTGGTCACTTTTTTTTTTTAATGTTCTTTGAAAATAGCTTCTTCAAAATATTAAAAAAAAAAAAATGTAGTTGTACATGTTAGCTAATCATAAGAAAAAATAGTGAGTCAATTGCAAATCGAACAAAGGAGTCATAACAAAAACTATTAAGAACACAGAAGGTTAGAGGACGATCAATGGCCATGACCGTTGAGCCAACGCTAGGCTATCACGAGAATGACCTCATTGCCACGATTGCTGAGCCAACGTTAGGGTGGTCTAGCATTGACTCAATGATCATGGTGATGAGGTCACTATCATGATAGCTAGTCCGTTGCCTAGGCTTTCTCCATACTCGATTTCCCTTTTTTTTTTACGTTTTTTATTAGTAGTCCATTTTTCATAGTTTCACTTCCTATTTTTCTAACATGCTTTAGATGAGACAAAATTTGATTTGAGAAGGATAAAATTGACTTTTTAACTTCATTAAAATATCTCATGTTTGGTATCATATCACTTTAGGATTCTTAAAATTTTTAGTAACGGACTATAGTTTCATATATGAAAGAATTAGAAGTCTTAATAGCTAATAGGTTTCAAGTTGGGATGCTATTAAAACTTTTCTATTTTGAAAACTAGTTGAATTTATTTTCTAGAATAATTTCATTTAGGATTATTATATTGGGAAGAGTTTCAGTTGGTTTCAAACTCATATAAACTATAAATAGGTGTCTCTAGTTCATAAATTTGTGCGTCAATTTGATGTATCTATTGGTGTTTAGTTTGAGATTTCTTTGAGAGCTTCTTAAGAGCTGGAAACTTTAAGTCTAGATTTAAAGAGCTTGGGCGTTCATTACATCTAGACATTTTATCTAAGTTGCATGAACAGACAAGAAGGCAAGTTTGTGGTGAATGCAACGAAGTTAGAAGACCAACGGGCTATGGTTCTAATTTCGTGAAGAGAGAGACTTGAAAACAACTATTAGTTAAATATGGGTTGGGGTAGGTTAGGTGGGCTATTGATCGTTTTACTAACTTTCTACTCGACTTCAACCTCTATTTCTTAGTCCTTTGCATCATTCTTGAGTAGAATTTGATGTTTTTAATCGATGTCTTGTTTGTGTAGGTTTATGAGCTTCGGTTGATGGGTTAACTTTTCAAGGTGTTTGAGAGCCTAAAGACGTGTGTTGGAGAGTCCAAAGACAAGATTGGGAGCATTTGAGTCATGGGAAAGCCATAAAAGCGGAAGAAATTAAGTCAAAGAACGTAATGTCAGGTCATAGCTCAAGCACACGGGAAGAGGCTAGTAGCCACCGCGACCTGGTGCTACAACCTCAAGTTGCGATGGTTTGTCTTATTGGAAAGTATGCCTAAAAGTATGGTGATTTCCAATCATGTTTATTCCTTAGCTAATGTTATTTTCTTATTTGAAATAAAAGACTTATGTGGCATTGTAATGTAAGATTAACTTTGTCAAAAGTAAAAACTTTTAAGGTTCCAAGGTTAAAAGGGAATGAAGAAATTATTCACATAAAGTTGGTATGTGTGGTGGACAAGATTCTTTATGTAGTCTAAATTTTATCCACAGCTTAAGATGAAAGTGGGCACCCATCTTGTTAAAGTTGTAGGTTTCATTTATTTTAATTGGGAGTGATGAGCCTAAATTTACCCGAGTGTATGACTTTAAACAAAAGAACTTAGTATATTGGATGTATTGCATATGGATCATGTGAGATAACAAAATTCTATTAACCCTTTATTGAATGTTATTGTTTCACATTAGGGCAACTGAGTGTGTCTCAATCATGAAATAAATAATGTAACTTATAATTATAAATTGTAATATTTGAGCAATTAATGGGTGATGGTCAATATGATCTAAGTTTCCCAATAGTTTAGTATTACAATTTATTAATTATAAAGAACATATATTTATAGATATGGGTATCACGATTTTTTTATTATTTGATTGATCTATTGGAACGGCCCGGGTGAACATAAACAGTAATTACCCTTTTATGGCTTTTTGCTTGAAGTACTATACTAATATTACGTCTCCAAATAACATAGTTATCTCTATTTAGAATATTATCTTACAGAATATTAACTAGGGATGTATTAGTCATTTTGCTATAAACAATCATGTTTATATAAGCAAACATTTATAACAGAAATCTTTAGAATAATATTTCATGCATAATTATCTAGGCAATTTTAATTATCAACACTAAATTTTTATTCATCGGAAATCTAGTCTCACAAATTATGTGGAGCCTTAGGGAGGAGTACACACACTTTGACAGCTAGACAAAGACACGCCAAATTATTAATACCAATCTAATATCTCATATATAATATTAATAACCACCATTGGGTTTGTTCTTATGAATATGCGTACTGACACAGCCTCCTGGGAGGGTTAACAACATGTTCATATCTCAAGTGTATTACCAGTGTTTCAACCCTCGAATAATAATTCCCTCACGAAAATATAATCTTTTTGGGGAAATAACCACGCACGCTCGAGTCAATTCGTCAAGTTTATCATAAAGAGACTTCACGAAATTTTATTTGTAAGAACCCCTTGTGGAGTCACACACAAAACATCTCGCTTAATTCACCTTGGAGACCATAGATATTTTCATATCTTCTCCTGATCAATATTTTAGGCATTGTGGATATACGCCCGATTGATTTAACAAGTTTTCTAGATGTCATTAAAATCCTGAAGTCATTCCATGCATGCTTCATACAAGAGAGAAAGAAGGGACACTCACTATTCGATATATGACATGTTATTTTTGGCATGACATTCAATATAACCAATCAAAGATACATCAAGCAACCAATCATACATCAATTTGCAATAACCAATGTAAAGCAAATTAAAACCTAAGTAATGGCCCATCCTAGAAAATAAAATTACAACGATCAAATCTTGAAGCTTTCTTGGACTCTTCAAATCTTCAAACATCTTCTTGTAATCTTCAGGTGTATTTTTCCAATTAGTCAACAATTTAATTATTTACAACTCTTGCAAATAATTAAATTATTCCATTTATTCTTCAGATATTATTGTGTGGTAAACATACGTGTTAATTAAAATGAGCTAGCTTTCCCACGTCTTGGAGCAATTTCCACATTAAACACATCTCATTCACAAGTATCTACACGCAAGTAAATGCATGGAATTCTGAAAAATCAAAATTTAGAACGAATTAGGATTTTACCCATGGTGATCGCACACTTATTCTAGCTACACTAAATTACGAATTTAAATATCAAACTCATATGTTTTGCACTAAACAGCTGTTACTTAATCGGTCAAAACTAGCTCCGTTTTGTGAACCGTCGGTAGCTACGGAACCTAGACATCAGGGGCTTCAATTTGACATAGCGTGGGTAACATATTTTCAACTGTGCTGCCTAGGAGAGGCCCTAAATCTCGGCTCTCCTCACCCCGTAATTTCCAGCACTGTTATTTTCAGCACTGAACAATAGTTACTCAAAACCGTAATAATTTTTTCTCGAAAAATCCATTCCGTAAACCATGGTTATGAAAACTAGATATCTAAGATTTTAATTTGATATATTATATGAAGAGCCTCTGGAAGACGGCTGTCCCGGGCTATGCAGGAATCCTAGGGCAATCGATGTGTTCTTTAAGCGCAATCAGATTAGCTCCCATATTCATTTTCCATTGCCGCAGCCACCGATATGCAAAACCTACTGCATAGTCTTCAATCTTGAAACATGTTTCTTGGTCTTTCATGATCTTCTTCTTCGAATATTGATTCTTCAATTATAGCAAAATCAAATCAAAAGAACAAAAAACCTAAGAAAACCTACAAAAGGAAAAATGTTGATGAGAGCCCACCCTTCTTGCAAACAACATATAGAAAACCCTAATGTGCTACACACATAAAATTCTAGAGCCATAACTAGGATCATAAATTAATTCCCATACATCATATGTATCAATTAACAACATGTAGAAAACTCTAAAGTGCTCTCGCTTCTAGCAAACATGGACATTCAAGAAAATTCACAAAGATAGAAAATCTTAAATTTAATGCATATCTTAAAAAGAATTCAATAATCATGGCTATTCAAGAAAATTCACAGAGAGTGAAAATCTAAAATTTAATACGTCCTCTGAAAGAATTCAAAAATCATGGCTCTGTTATCAATTGTAGGAAATGAGAGGAGAAAATTTGTTTTTCAAACCAATTTTAATGCAGGAAAAAAAAAGTTTTAAAAATTTTTCTCCAAAAATGGACCGAATTAAGAAAAGATAAGCCATTAAATTTAGATGATTTGTACCTAATGTAGACATGAAGATCGACGAATCAATTTTTTATGTATCTACCACTTTATTTGCTGCACTATCGCAAATGTAAATGATCATCTTGAAGTGTGGGCTCCCTTTTTTTGAATCAATAGTGTATTTTGCTACATACAAGAACTCTAGAAAACATTTAATTCTCAATCTCGAAAATAAATTATTTTCAAGCTTGTGTGATGCCAATCATTTGAGAAAGCTCAAAAGTCTTCTTTTCCTTGTCAAAACTATCTATTTATGGTGTTCAAGGAAACTGAGTTTAATTCATTATTTGATTACACAATAATACTCCAACTATATATGATTTCCAATTTTAATCATAGTAAAATTGAACATGTAATTTTTTTCAATTAAATAATGATTATAATATTAATCTAATTTGAACTAAACTTCCTTGATTGCAATTTTATTTCCTAAAGGAATCCAATTACTTTTTCTTGTAATTAAGATTCCTCATCCGATTAGAAACCTAGCTTCTAAAAAATCTTTGAGAGCAATTACACTAGTGTGCCGGCCACCCACTTACACTAAGTGGACCGGCTGTCCTCTAAATAATGTGGTAGACACTCGGCCACTTTGGACACCAAGGTGGCCATGCAATCACTCAAGTCCAAGTGTGAATTCGGCCCACCCCAATCTTGGGTGGCCGAACCCATTGATTTGGCATCCTTAATTTGCTTTCTAATCCAAGAGTTCAATTATTGGGCCCATGTTGATTCAATAGAGAAGATGCATGAAACTTTGTGTAACTTGAGGATCGGGTGGTCATTTTATTCTCAAAGCTCCAATAAAATTGATGCAAATCTAATTAATTCACCCAATCTGTTGATTTTAATTTATTTTAATAAAAAAAACTAAAACTGAACTCTTAGAATAAAACAATGGTTTCACTCAAGAAACAAGCTAAATGAGTAGGAATTAGGGGCCCCAAACAAATACAAAATATATTGATCAATGGCTTTCTTCACTCTTCAACTTTTTATTCTCTCCTTTAAATTCGGCAATATATTGTAAGTTCCCGTTTTAGATTTGAACTTTTGAGATTTTCGATCTCATCTTCATAGTCTTTTATCAGAATCTCAAATTTGAGGAGCTTCTTTTCAAGCTTTTTCTTCTCATCATCGCTCATATCTGAATTCTGACTTGAATTGCTATCACGATCATACCTGAAGAGTTTTCATCATATCAAGTGCCAAAAGCAACATAATGTGCACAAGCGGATTTTCTCATATTTTCAGCCATGTTTGCCTACAGATCACGTATGCAATTATTGAAATCTAGCTCAAATACTAATGGAAAAGTCTCTAGCGAAAGTAATAATTAACCTAGAGGGAGATCAATAGGTTAATTAAAATTTCTTGTATCTTGTTTAAATATTCAGTAGAAGAATTATATGAAACCCAAAAATTAAAAAAAAAATGAAAGAAAGGTGAAAAAATCGAGAAACTATGCAAGTGATTTTACGTGAAAACCCAAACTGAAAAAAAAAAAAAAAAAAAAAAAAAAAAAAAAAAAAAAAAGGCCCAAGACTAAAACCCTGTCTAGTCAATTTTAAATAAAACCTCATTTAAAAAAAAAAAAAAAAAGGGTTAAAGTTCCAATCATAACCCTACCTAGCCAAGAAACCTAATCCTTATCTAACTAATAGCAGTCCTCAATTTCACTATTCACGGACTTAGAATGACAATTCTATTGTCTTCCAAATCCACTACAATCCCTATAAATCTGTCTTATTGTCTGGTTGTACAAGCCTAAGGAATCTCCTCTCCTCTTCCCTCTAAGAAGCAAGACTGCAAGTTGATCTTAAGCTTAATCGTCTAATGCGCATGTTCAAACTTAACAAATTGAAGTATGCACAACAAGTAGAATACCCCGATCAAAACACTCTACAAAAGTCTAGATTCAATGGATGCCCAAAACCTATAGATCTAGACTTCAAATTTCTAACTCTAAGAAACTCTCAAAAGACAAATTGAATTTAGTGCAAAGAGCAATTGTATCATTTTTTTTTTAAATTAAAAACCTCTATATATTATGGTCTATATGAGCTAGAAATAATTAAAACCCTTCTTAATTTATGAATCCTAAATGAATTTATTCTAAGAAATAAACTCAACTAGGAATAAAAAATAGAAGAGTTATAATTACATCCCAAATTGAAACCTATCAGTTGTTAAGATTTCTAATCAATTCATTCATTAATGAAACTCTAGTCGAATATAGAAAAAACTAAGAGTCCTAAAGTGACTGATACCAAGCAAGATTTATTAAAATGAAATTAAAAATTCAATCTTAACCAAACCAAGTTTTTATTGTCTAATGCATATTAGAAAAGGTAGGAAGTGAAAACACATAAAACAAAGCTGACACAGATGAAGTCCCTACACGAGGTACTTCAACGACTGCTAGAGTGGCACTAGGGGACCGCTTGAGCAATCTTTTTACTAGGTTGTCCACTCCACTTTGCACTTCTTTACAAAAATGGTCATAACTTTCTCATCACACCTCAATTCATTTAACTCATGTTTTGTTCTATGGTTAGCGAAGATCTAAGGTTATATTTTTCATGCATAAATCATCTCTAAAAAGAATTTTTATCATGACCAAAATACTCTATCGTTCAAACCCTTGAAATTAAACATTATGAAAAATATGCAAATTCATATGAAATTTTATGAATGCACTCCTATGAGTCATAAAGCTATATGCTTAACATCCTAGGCATTAATAACACTAAATATGATATGAATGTATATCCAACCATGATTGATTACATGAGAAGCGAACTTGCTTCTTAAGACGTTCATAGAGTCTTGCTAAGCATTTTCAACTTTGATATCTTGTTTCTTTGAGCTTAAATCTTGATTCTTTCATCTTCAATCACTAACCCCAAAATCTAAGAATCTAATGAATACAAATAAAAAGCATTTTGACATAAAATAAGCCAACTACAAAAATCATGAAACTTATAGTCTAGCATGTGAATGTGATTTGCAAAGATTAAAGTTATAACCAGAATCAATTAATCAACTAAATCAAAACCATTGGTTGACTTGAATAAAATAAAACTCAAGTTTATAGTTTGTCGAAGATATCAAAAAGTATGCTGATTTTCATTCAATTGTTGTCAAAGTTGGTGTAGAATTAAATCTTTCTAACACATTTATTGAAAATACAATATCTAGTCTCACAAATTAAATAAGATAGAAGAAAGTTAATTAACCTATTCATCCCCCCTCTAGATTAGTGATTGTATTCACTAGGGACTTTTAAAGCACATTACTTGTTAGTACGTACATATTTGATTGTGTGTGTGCTAAAACTTTGGTTAGTAGTCAACTTGAGGCCCTGTTTCTTAGAGAGAAGTAGGGAGGATTTTTCAAGCTTGCATGTGAAACAAGAAGGTGAGTTTAAAAAGACATAATGGTTCTAGAAGACAAACGAAGTTATCATTTTAGGTTTGTGAAGATAGAAACCAAGACTGTTATAAGGTTAAAAAAGGATTAAATTTCTAGGCAAAGGGTGTTGTGAAACAAATTAATATATTTAATAATAGTGGAATTCCTTTCGAAAGTGGTTAAAGAGTGTTCTAGTCTTGTAGCTTTTATCTTATGGAAATCATAAAAATCCTCGTACACACTTTTCTCTCTTCTTCTACTCTTTTATTGTTGCTTTGATTTTTCCACTACCTATAAAAACAAGATAAAAAGATTGAACAATCTTCATTCTTTATTAAACTATTGATTTTTTTTTATTTTTTCTCATTCTTATCAATGGGTGCAAATTTTGTGACCCACAAATATGATTTTTAGGTCCAAACAATTTTATTTTTTATGGTGAGGGAGGGGGGACTAAATGTATAGAAAATTATCCACATCTTTGATAAGGGTGACATTTTTTAGGACTAAATGAGATGTTCAACCATTCCTACTAAGAGGTGGTATACCAAATAATTAATTCCAATAACAACTCTACACAAACAAAATTAATCATATTCATTTAAAACAAAATCTCTACCCTTAGTTTTTGTCTCTATTTTTCTTATACATAATTTTTTAACCGTAATTCTAATTTTACATTTTATCAAGAAGGAGAAGCATTAATAATTGAATGCTAAAGCCACCAATTTTATCACCAAAATTGGGACTTTATTTTGTGTTTAGATCAGCTATTACTTTTTAGATGAATAAAAAATGATCTTTGAAAGAAACAATGTTTTGTATTTAAAAAGATTTAAAAAGTTGTTTAGTACATGTAAAATTTATAAACTTCTACTTAGATTTTTTCAGAATATTTATGGATTTTTTAAAGTAAAAAAAGAAAATTATTACAAGTTGTAAAACTATTTAAAAAAAAAAAAAATCTTCTAATTTGTGTTTGTACTTCCTTATAATTTTATTTATAGATAGTTTTATCATATAAATATTCTTAAAAAAAATGAAAGTTTAAACTATTTTTACGGGTGGCAATAACCCCTTCTCAATGAAATGAGATCCCAATTTGGAAGATATTTTCATTAGACATTTTTCAACTTAAAATATCTCCTGTCCAATGCAAGTTCACCTACCTTGGAGCAATATTGACAGGTACTTCACACTTATTGGAGAAACAGAGCACCATCTTTTTTCAAATTCAAGAGGAATCTCTTGGCACTTTTATCTTTCATTTTACTTTCTGAAAATATACTAGGCAAAATATTATATTGAAAAAAACTCTAAAAGACTCTTCTCGCTCACGAGCTCTACATTTCTTATATAGGCACACAAGAACAACTAAATTCAGATAGCATGAATGAAAATTCCCTTCTAACTTTATCAATAAGTACATCGAATTTCCCCCACACAAAACTTTGCTACAGTTTAATTTGCAATGTTATACTTATACCTTTCCATGCTTGTGGCGCTTTTAGATGTACTTTTGGTATTGTCGAATATGCTTCCAAACCATTAAAACATATCGGTTCAATTTTATCGTATTTGGTTGAATGTCAATAAAATATGATTTTGAATATGTGAAATATATGGTAGCCATTTTCAAGTGTTAGGTTTATCGTGCATCTTCCCTTTCCATTGATGATGGGTTTGGATCTCATCATAAATGAAAAAATGTCAAAACCCATCTAGTGTGTAGGTATTTCAATGGGATTGTGTAAAAATTTTTCCATCTCACTTCTACCGCTGATCAACGTTCCAAAACTCGCTACTCGTGACTCAATCGGCAAGGTAGCGAGCAGCGAGTACTCGGCAACTCGACGAGTACTCGGTTTGACCGTTGGTCAACGGTCAATCCGTTGACCCACGATCAAACTCGATCAAACCTATAAAAAATAAAATTTAAAATTTTTTGTATGATTAAAATATAATCATATGACTACAAAAACCCTTAAAATCTATCTTATGCAACCTCCAAAACCACTTTAACATAATTACATAATTACAACCTTAAAAATAATTTTTTTTTTAAAAAGTCGAGACCAAGTCGGGCCGAGTTGACCCGAGTCAATTCAAGTATGATGCCAAAACGACGTCGTTTTGGTGTGCCAAAATGACGCCGTTTTGGCAAAAAAAAATTAAAAAAAAAAAAAAAACGAGTTGGACCGAGACCAAGTCGACCCGAGTTGGGCTGAGTTTCTACAGAAACCGAGTTAAACCTCTCGATTTGGGGGTTCTCGGCTCTGAAAACCGCCGAGCGGCAAGTTCTCGGTGAGAACTCGGTCAATTCGGCCGAGTTTTTAAACAATGCCGCTGATAGGAGAAAGAATTAATGGGTGGAAAAAAATTTTCGCCCATCAATTGTGGTGGGTTTTGCATTGCAAGTGAGATTCTTTTTTTATATTATATATACATATATATAAATACATACATATATATACATATATATATTAAATTATTGGAGACACATCTTATGGCATGGAAATAATTATTGAGGATGAACTTATAATACCTCTACGGGCAGATCCCACTTGTACCCTATTATTGACATGCTGTCAACCTCCTAAAATTTGCAAGTTGTCAGTTTCCTTAAAATTCAACCAACTCATGCCTCGTGGACTGAAAAAAAATCCCGAATTTTATTTTCTTAATCTAATAAATTAGAAAAACACAAAGTGTAAGAATTAACCTAATAGTAATGGAGGTACAATTATTTCAAAAAGATTAAAAAAAAAAAAGTAATGGAGGTACAATTACGTGTGTTGAATCCACTAAGGTTCCAACATTTAAATTGGTATGGTTTCTTTAAGCTCAATCGCTATCAAATTAATAATAGAATAAGTAATGAGTTAGGCCATGAATAATTGTTTTTTAGTCTTGTTGGGGTGGGGCATGGTTTCTAATTGATTATATCTGGATGCAAATAATAATTCTTTGACAACTTGTTTTCGAAATGATTTCCCACTGCTTAGAAGATGACAATTGTTTTGAGAAATTCGGAGGAAAAAATAGCTTTAACTAGAAGATCAGTTTTATGGTTCAGCCTATCAATGTTATCTTTCCAGACGTAAGATGCAACCGGGATCAGTCCAATTATTATTCATCTACATTCGTCTCTTAACAAGTTAAATTACTGGTTCTTTTTTTCTTTTTTCTTTAACAATTATTCTTGGAACACATATTAATATAATCTACAGGATATATTTGTGCTTTTTATATGCTGTTTATGAGCTGGATCAACACAAGAAAAAGGCCAATATCATCCATAATTTGACAATTTATATATATGTTAGAGACATTACACTCTCCAGCAATATTCCTTAGTCGAGAAAAGGCATACCAATCCCGGGATTGCCGTAATATTGAATCAACTTTGTTTTCTTATATTTTTCCATGTGCATCTCATCATTCTGCAAGTTGCACAGCATATATACCCAATACAGGTCGTTATGAACATGTTGGCTAAACTCATGCATAGACCCAACATTACTTTAAGGTCCTGTAGTTGATCAGTTACTAGTGATCACTAGCTGTTTGTGTGTGTACGTGTGAGGTCACATACATAAGAGAGAGATTTTCAATCAAACAGCTTAGAAATTAAGTGTCACATGGAGATAAGAGTACCACCACACAGAGAGTAATGGTGCAGGTTACTTTCGAGGCACACTTTCAAGCGGTTGCTGTCGAACAACAGCATTTATACTGCATCAATAACACATGCTTATTTCTCTACAGATTATGCTTTATCAGATGCATAGGCACTTCACCTAAAATTAAAAAGCCTTTAATATTGAGGCTTATATACTTTATTATTTATCTTTTAGTTACCATCGGATATAAAAAATTAAATTAATAGAAAATGGTCCAACTATAATATTTAAAACTTGATTTTATGATATGTTAATGCGCACCTTCACATACAATATGAATAGATAATATATGATAGATACATGTTAATCATCTTCTATCGTATAATATGTACAATCAGAATTCTAGATAAAAGGGGAAAAGACAGTTTAAACTAGAGATCTCCAAACTCTTATACCATATTATTTATCATCAAACACAAAAGTTTCATAGCAGGGTATAATTAATATATATTGTCTGTTTGAAATGATCTGACTTGCACAAATTTGTTCTTCAGTTATCAAACAAAAGGCTTTTCATGTATACCAGGCGATAAGAGACAACACTCCGAATCGGTTCACCTCATCCACTTTCATCGCTCTGCCATGCTTCATAGCACACTGCACAGATGATTATTTAATGATCTAGCTAGATCATTAAATAATCATCTGTGCAGTGTGCTAGCTTGCAAAATAGTTGCATTATAATGATATAATAAGACAATCTTTAACAAATTCAAAAAAATCTTAATAATAATCGATCTCGAGCAAGTGCTTATTTCGAATGCACATGCAATCAAAGGACAGAGGAATAGATTCTCTCTTTTTAACTTTTCCACAAACACATTGATCGATAATAATAGTCTTTCCAGTGAGATAGTATACATTACTATCTCAGTGGAAAGACTAATATGCGCAGATTAAGGAATGGAATACAGGGGCTAATTTGAATATATACATTTATACATATATATATACATATATGTATCAGATTAGTCATTTTTCTTGTAATATTTGTACTTTATTTACATATGAAACTTATAAAACTAATTTATTCTTCTTCTTTTTTCACAAAAATTTCAAAAGCTGTATGAAAATAAATGTGAATCTGTATATACACTCAAGAGAAAAAAACATATTAAGTAGAACTATCTGTTCAAATTTGATCAACTTATGCGTATCCAAACTTAGAGAAACAATGAATTCCATGTCAATTTGGGCATCATTTTTTGTTTCAGAAGCTGACCAAGTAGTTATGATTTGGACTTATATAAATTTCAAAGTACTCTATTTGGAAACTTAAAACTCAAATGTGCACGATGTATTTACACATTAATAAGTTGAAAATCATGCCAAAAGTTAAATCAATCAAAGAAAGGAGTTCGTGTAACCCAAAAGAAGAACAGCTTACGTGTATACGGCCAAAAAGGTGTAAATATCAAAATAAAAGGAAAGATATTTTGCGCATGGAGAGGTAATATGGGTTCCTTTTTCTCCAATTCTAAGTCATGAAAGCATATAGCGAAGCAAAAGCATGTGTATAGCGTTTCGTTTTCACATGTCTATCCCATTGTAGACAAGCTTTGTGGTTATGTACCGTGCTCCACTCGAATCACAAGCATTGTCGTTTCTCTCCTCTAGTCTACGGAGGGATAAGTTTAATTACAGGTGCAGAAAATCACTTGTACTTTTGCTAGCACATGTTATATTAAATTATTACATGATCATACTATTGGGTTTTATGCTCTAAGAGCTTGTAATTATATAAACGGTTTTAATAAATATTAATAAAGTATTCATTTTATTCAATTTATATATTTTTGCAAAAATTGTATATATCATGAGAAACATCCATAATTACTAATGGAATCTCAAACTAAGTATATAAGTATTATATACAAGCGAATTTAGTTTGAGATAAGTAATTTAAAAAGTTCGTAAAAAGCAAACGAAACTGGGTACTTTGTTTGTGGTAAATCTACAGTTACGATCCATTTCGTATTTAGCACGATAGTCTTATCCGAGACTATTTATGTGATGACATGGAAATGAAGACACATTATTTAATAAAGATTATATAAGACTGGACCATGATAAATATGAGTCACTAATTAATATCCGTTAAACTTAGAGATTTATATTTATCGACTAGATGATCATATATGAATTAATCTTAATCATGAATATATTATGGACTCCTACTTGTTGAATTATATCATTTGATTTACATAGGTGAGATCGATGTAGATGTTCGATCAATAACTTCGTACGTGAGGGATATGATTTAGTAAGTAGCTGAGAGCATTCTATACAATAGTAAAATCTACTTCTTCTTGTGAGAAGTAAAGAAATAGTTCTCTTAAGGGTTGATTCAGGTATTGAACAATAAGAGCGCTCAACTTTCTGTTTATATATAAACGGAAAGATAAATTCATAAATTGTTATGAATATATTGTTCATTAGAGAATCAATGGTACTTAAATATCAAGATATAATTAGAAGGGTATAACGGACATTTCAACCTAGCTCTAATTATGAACTATTTGTGAATGGTCAAATCATATATATTAATTAAATCAATGAACATTGAAAATTTCAGATTATATAAAAACATTTGCAGTTTTGAGAGTACAATCTTAGGTTTTTAGTGAAGTAACTGTAAGATTAATAATAATGAATTATTTAATTAAAGAGTTTAATTAATAATTCTGATATTATTGAGCTCTAAATTGTAGGTCCATCGGGTCCTCTTAATAGTTCATTTAACTATAAGAAATGTGTATATAGAATATTGTAATTAGATCATCCAATTACAGTTGTTACATAAGTAACAAAATATGTGTTCACTTGGTATTTGAATAATACTAATTATTCAAATTATTTAATAATTATTGTTTTAATTATTAATTATGAATTAATAATTATTTAATTAATTTTATAAGAGGTTTTGAATTCGATTATCAGCAGTGATCAAGTATAAATTAATTATGAATTAATTAGAGGTCAATTTGATTTCAAAATATAACATTAATTAATTTTGAATTAATTATGTTATATGAAGCAAAAGTTTAATTTTAATAAATATGAGGTTTAATATTAATTTTAATTAATTAAACCTCAATTGGTTGCATATAAATAGAAAAAAAAAATAGTTTTCTTTTTTTAATAAAAGTTCTTTTTTGTTTTTGTTGTACGTTCTTTGAAATAGAAAGAAAAAAAAATTCTACAATATAATACAGAAAAGAAAAATCTGTATCTTTTTCTCTGTATAACCAAAATCAATATTCACCTTTTACAAATATTGTTTATTCTTTTTAGAAAAGAAATCAATAAAAACTAAGCACAATTCTATATAATTGTGTCCAGTCACTTGTTTCTTGATATAGAGAAATATTAACGAAAGCTATATGGTGAGCAATTCACAAAGATCAATAAAGCAAAAATCTGATTTTTATTTCTTTATATTATTTTATTTCATTGTTTTATGGATTTAGGGTTCTTGAGTTTTATTAAAAAAAAAAAGTTTTGAAATTCATAGTTTTGCAAATTCTTATTTTTAATGAAACAATTGTTGTTTTTGCCTTTACATACCACTACTAAAATCAGTAAATGATAATGATACAATCATACAACTCCTTTAAATTAAATATAGTTTGAAAAATATTACCAGTGAAATGTTCGATATAATTAAAAAAAAAAAAGAGTTCGTATTTTAACTAGCATTTTATGTATAAATATATATATATATATAAAATAAAACACACGATAAGAAAAACTCATGTTGACTACAATTGCTAATCAGGTATCAATTATTGTCTATCTTTATCATTGTACTGTATCTCTGTAGCATATGAGTGGACAAATGTTACTTTGGCAAGGGTAAGAATACTGTGGAGATTATAACAAGCAATACGATCTCTCTGGCAGATTTAAGCAATGTGATCTCTCTGGCAGCTTCTAATGGTAGGGCTACATCTCCATATATGGATATATTCAATTCACACATGTTGATTTTCTAAGACAAGAATATAGAAGCAACCACTTTTCTTGGTAGGGCTTAATTTGACACGGGTAAATAATTACAGTGGTCTTTATCTTGACTATTATCGCACAGTAGAACGTATCGTCAAATTCCAAAGAAAATGATATCCAAGCTTGAGATGTACATCCATGCTAGCATATAAATTTCACCATTCTTACAGATGTCTTATTGTTATGATTGTATCATTGACTATATGTAGACTTTGCATGATGATTTTTTGGTGGCCTGAAATACTAAACAATTAAATCCGATTTTATTGATGTTTGATTGTATTACATTTCATCTTTTTTTTTTTTTACACTTTATTGGGTCATTTTTACTCTTTTTTATTAGTTAATATATTTATATACTGTCGACGTTGGAATTCAGTCGACGAGTAATCAATGCCCAATACCTGCAATCAATGTGAGAAAGCACAAATACTAAGAAAAGACAAAGACAGAAACAGATGATCAAACGAGGAACGCGAAGCTTTTACATGGTTCGGCAATAATAGGCCTACATCCACGACTGTCTATCTCTTTAATTCTGCAGAGTGACAGTATATTATTGAATATTGTCTATCTATGTTACAATGATCTTAATCCCTATTTATAGGGAAATAGGTGTTACAATTCTGGTTGTAGCAAATCAGGAAGAGAATCCTGAATTAACTATATTCCCTAAACAATTGGGAAAAATAAGGAAAAGAATTATGAATTAATTATACTTCCTAATATATTAAGATAATATCAGGAAATTACTATAATTATCTCAAGATAATGTTGATCTGATTTTGAATTTGAATTGATCTCCATATCTGATGAGGAAATCATGGTTTGACTGGGCAATTGCCATATTCGGAGAGAGAATCATGGTTGAACTTGGTAACTGCCTGTTCTGGAAGATACTGTACTTATTACGCGTCTGAGCGAGCTGACGTGTCATGGTGGTCTCGAGCTCGAGCTCGCTGAGAGACGAGCGAGCTGCGCAACGACGAGCTGCGACCTGGCTGTGTTTATAGGTCTGTTGATGCCAGCTGGAAGATCCTTTAAGTAAACTGAAGAACTTGCTGAGCTTCAAAGTCAATACTGAGCCTCATCTGATGGGCTTTAACTGGGTTAACCCTTTTGGGCCTTCTTATCGGGTCTTGGATGGGCCTAAATTGGACTTTTACCAGCCCAATTAATGAATCCGAAAAATACATATAACATTAGCCCCCCAGCTCTCAGTTCGCTTCAGCGAGCTGGGAGTTTGAACTTGCTGGTAAAAGTTGACTTCCTTGGCACGCTTACCCTCATAACTGCCTCTGTGCACTTTCAAATTCCACCTTTTCAGTTTTGACACGTGGCGATCATGCAGATGGTAACTGAAGCGACGCCTGCACGTCCTTTACACGCGTATTTAATGCGCACGTCTTTCAACTGACGGCTGCATGATTTCCAAAGCCACGTTTCGCGCTGCACCGTCAAATTTATGACGGTTACTCTTTTCCAAGATCTGACGGTTGGGGTTCACGCTCATTTGTCTATATAAACTGATGGAAATCCTTTTCATTTTCTTCTTTCATCTGCCATTTCCATCGAAGCAAACAAGTGTTCAAGCTTTCAAGCAACCAGGACCCACTACCTTTTCACGAAACCATCATCCTTACTCGTTGTTTCTTCAATCTCATCAACGATTCAAGGTAAGACAAAACTTTCTGCTTTAGGTTTATTTTGTTTCACCACCATTGTTGTACCTTCATTATTCTGAGTTTCGAGTTCATTAGCCATGGCATTTCTTCTTCTGACTCAATCTATTTTTTTAACTTGTTCAGATGTCTTCAAGCGGAACTCGCAAGGGAATGATTCCAAGCAATGAAGCTCGTAAGCATGATAAAGCCCGAGCTCACGCTATACAGGGAAGAGAGGCTCGTGATGCACTCGCTCGTCATCCCACATCGTTGAAGCGTCCTGAGGTGGAAGGACTTGTCAAGCAATTCCATATCCCTTTTGGTTGCCGCATACTGCTGCCTGATTCAAGCAATCATGCGTGTTATCCGCCCAGGGGATTCATTGCTGTCAGCACTCAGCACTTCGAGCAGGGGTTGCGGTTCCCCATTCCACCGTACTTGATCGCATTTCTTAACAAGGTCAAGCTCGCGCCATTTCAGTTAACTCCAAACTCATATGCGCAGCTGACCTCGCTGGCCATGGTCTTTCTTAGAAACGGCCTTCGCCCCCCTACACCAAAAATTATACAGCAGTTCTATTCCTTTAAGGCTCTGAGTACAGCAGAAGGAGAGAAACCGGATGGCATCTACTACCTTACAGCCCGTCAGTCGCAATACAAAGATCTCTTGCCCAAAGGAGAAGCAACGGGCAAATCCAACGTCGGGCCGTACAAGACAAGTTGGCTTTATGTCTCGTGCCCCTCTCTCGCAGATCTCCAAAATTTCAGCTTTGTCCTGAAACCAGGTATTCATAAAGGAAAATATAGCGAGTTGAGTTTATTTTGTATCTTTATTACCATCTCTTAATTATTTGCTGTGCAGTGTTGAAAATGGACGAGTCTCTTCTCAGCGACGAGGAGGAACGAGCTCTTGACAAGCTCGCGAACTCAGAGGACGCAGGTACCAGCATCAAATTCGACGATGCTATCCTTAGAGCTTACAACCTTGCTCCTCCTAAGGAATCCCTTCTTCTGCGAGCTGAGGAAGATATAGGCAAGATGAGTGACAAACCTAGACTTCCTTCTGTTTTTGAGGTTCCAGTTCAGGATGCGTCTGCTTCCCGACCTCCGCAATTAGTCTCTTCATCATCAGAGGATGACACTCGCTTACCTTCTCCAGCTCGAAAGACCTCATCTCGAAGTGCTCCTGCTCGCACTTCATCTAAAGCAAAATCATCTTCAGCTCGCACACCAACGAAGGCGAAATCGTCTTCAACTCGCACCACTTCAAAGGGTGCGTCTAAAAAACCTTCTTCTTCAGTTCCTGCTCCAGCTCGGACAGGATCAGACCCAGCTCCTGCAGCCCCTACTGCACAGGTTGACCCATCCTCTTCTCCATATCACATATCTACTCCAGGGGCTTCACTGCCATCCCCAGCTCGTGTTCCAGCCCCTGTTCCTTCTTCTACAAAACTCCCAGCCAACAGGAGGAAACTTATACTCATGAAATCTCCTCCTGCAAGTCCCAATGTATCTAAAGCTTCCTCGATTCCTTCAACAAAACGGCCTGCCGAAGACTTGGCCACTCCAGCAGCACCCTCAAAACGCTCTAAACTATCTGCCCAGGACCAGGCTCCTACGGTCGCTGCATCCAACGAAGTGCCTGTTGTCACTGAAGTCACTGCCCCTGCGACCGTTGCTCCCAGCGAGGTGCATGATGCTGCTAAAGCCACTGCTTCCTCAACTGCTGCTCCTAGCGAGGTGCCTCTTTCAAATGTTTTTGCAAATCTTCAGTCACCTCCGACTTCCAGTTCGCAGCCTGGAAAAAGTGATGCTCCTTCTAAGGTTGCTCACCAGGCAACCCGAGCTGGCCCCAGCGGGCATGCGACTAGGCGTACCGTTGTATCGCGACGCGGTGGTTCTTATGATGATGCACGCGATATCCCGGAGCGCGAGAGAACTCCTTCACCAACCAGATCAGACATCGAGCTGGGTCCTGGAGGAAGATACTTAAATTCCTTCCTTGACAACTGGGCAACAATTATGCTCAATCACACGAATGTCTTGGAAAATAGGTGTCTTAAGGGCGAGGATCTAGATGAGTTCACGGCCCGCCATTGCATGCTGGTAAGCTATTTTTCCTCATCTGTTGATTCCCTTACTTGACTAGATTTTAATCTGTTCATAATTTCCAGGGTGCCCTTGCTGCAATGAAGCGAAGAAGGGAGACAAGGGCTACCAAGGATGAGATGAGGAAACTGGAATTCGACCTGGAGGCGGCTACTGACGATTTAGCTCGCTTAGCCTCGGGCAGAATAGAAGGTCAGGAAGCTCAGATCGCTGAGGCAAACGCTGCAAGGCAAGCAGCTGAGGAGGCCTTGAAGAAAATGGAAAATGAGCACGCCATGCTAAAGGATGAGCTGCTCAAGGTGAAAGAAGATCTGAGGCAGTCTGAGCAACAGGCTGCACTGGACGAGCAACGGGCTTCAGCTGCAGAAGAGAAAACTGAAGTGCTTCATCGCCAGGTCGATGCTGCTCTGGCGCGAGCTGAAACTGCCGAGAAACAGGCCGAGGAGGCTAAGAAGCGAGCTGATGAGATGGAAGCTGCAGCTAAAAGTGCTGAGGAGGCTGCAACCAAACGAGCTGAGGTGCTTAGGCAGCAAGTGGGGGAGGCTATTCAGCGAGCTGATGCTGCGGAGCAACGAATTGAAGACATGAAGAAAGAGGCTGAGGTCGTCAATCGTCTCGCTGATAATGCCTTCGAAGAGCTGACGGTCTTCAGAGTGCAAGCAGCTCAAGAACTGGAAGTGCGGGTTGCAGATGCAAGGGACGAGGCCGAGGCAAGAACAGGTCGTGATTTCCTCTACACACTGTGGATGTCCCATCCAGGAATGGATTTTTCTATCTTTGGGGACATAGGGCCTGAAACCGTTGAGGATTTTAAAGCAGAAGCTGCCTCGTCCACTGCTGGTCCAAAATCTTTGGCTGATCCAGATCCTCCTGCTCAGAGCTAACAGCTCGTTTTCTTCCCTTTTTCATGTATTTTTTCAATTTTTCAACTTGTAACCAGTTCTCATACTTAATGAAAATTTCTTTCATTATTTCTTCTGCGTTGACTGTTCTTCAGGCTAGTGTATAATATACTTTATGCTCTTCACATTCTTTGCGAGCTGATAATCAATGAACCCAAAATCTGATAATAATTAAAGCAATTACTTGTTTTATCAACTTAATAAAATTTTGTAGGTATAAGTAATTGGTTTGTCAGAATGTTTGATGAGCTATGCAGGGGCACTTAGCCCTCAGCTTTTTAGGCTCTTTATTTCTATTAGCGAGCTATGCAGGGGTCGTCACCTCGCCTGGTTTTTTGGCTCTTTAGGCGAGCTATGCAAGGACACTTAGTCACTTGCTTTTTAGGCTCTTTCATTTATAGCGAGCTATGCAGGGGTCGTCACCTCGCCTGCTTTTTTGGCTCTTTAGGCGAGCTATGCAAGGACACTTAGTCACTTGCTTTTTAGGCTCTTTCATTTATAGCGAGCTATGCAGGGGTCGTCACCTCGCCTGCTTTTTTGGCTCTTTCATTTATAGCGAGCTATGCAGGGGTCGTCACCTCGCCTGCTTTTTTGGCTCTTTAGGCGAGCTATGCAAGGACACTTAGTCACTTGCTTTTTAGGCTCTTTCATTTATAGCGAGCTATGTAGGGGTCGTCACCTCGCCTGCTTTTTTGGCTCTTTCATTTATAGCGAGCTATGCAGGGGTCGTCACCTCGCCTGCTTTTTTGGCTCTTCAGGCGAGCTATGCAAGGACACTTAGTCACTTGCTTTTTAGGCTCTTTCATTTATAGCGAGCTATGCAGGGGTCGTCACCTCGCCTGCTTTTTTGGCTCTTTCATTTATAGCGAGCTATGCAGGGGTCGTCACCTCGCCTGCTTTTTTGGCTCTTTAGGCGAGCTATGCAAGGACACTTAGTCACTTGCTTTTTAAGCTCTTTCATTTATAGCGAGCTATGCAGGGGTCGTCACCTCGCCTGCTTTTTTGCCTCTTTCGGCGAGCTATGCAAGGACACTTAGTCACTTGCTTTTTTGGTCGCAGCCCGTTTCGCCATAGTGAAGTGAATTGAGTCGCAAGTTGGGGAAATGGAGCTTTCATTAACAAGAATAATTTTGATTTACATATTACAAAGAGTTTTACTGATAATAAGGGCGGAGATGTTCGGCATTCCATGCTCGAGGGACCTCAGCTCCATTTTCATTGTTAGCTAAATGATAAGCCTCATTCCCCAAGCTTGCTGTGACAATATATGGTCCTTCCCAGTTCGGGCCTAAGGATCCATCACTTGGCTTGCGGGCTCCAGGCAGAATGAGACGTAATACTAAGTCTCCCACATTGAATCTGCGAATCCGAGCATACTTGTTGTAGTACCTCGCTATTCTTTGCTGATAGACAGCTACCCTTAGCCTGGCCGCTTCCCTGTGCTCTTCAAGCAGGTCCAGGTTTGTGGCAAGTAGCTGATCGTTGTTGTTTGGATTGAAGGTCGCTCTTCTTTGCGAGGTAACTTCAAACTCAGCTGGGATCATAGCCTCAGATCCATATACCATTGAGAATGGCGTCTCGCCAGTGGAGCTGCGAGCTGTGGTTCTGTAAGACCACAATACTTTTTGAAGCTCATCTACCCATGCTCCTTTCTTTGCTTCCAGTTTCATTTTCAGGGTCTGCTTGATGATCTTGTTTACTGCCTCAACTTGGCCATTGGCTTGTGGGTGATCCACTGCTGAAAAGCTCTTAACAATCTTGAGGTCGTTGCAAAACCTAAGAAACTGGTCACTAGCGAACTGGGTCCCATTATCAGTCACGATCTGCTGTGGGACTCCGAATCTGCAAATTATATTGCTCCACACAAACTTCTCAATCTTTGTCGTGGAGATTTCAGCTAACTCCTTTGCTTTCGTCCACTTGGTGAAGTAATCTACCGCGACCACCGCATGTTTGCATCTTCCCCGAGCAGTTGGCAGGGGTCCGATCAGGTCCATCCCCCAGATCGCAAAGGGCCACGGGCTCACCATCTGTTGGAGGTAAGCTGGCGGAGCTCGCGGAATATGAGCAAACCTCTGACACTTGTCTCATTTCTTTACTAAGTTTATGGCGTCATGCCTCATGGTGGGCCAATAGAAACCTTGACGAAGTGCTTTTTGAGCTAGAGACAGCCCCCCAGCGTGGTTCCCGCAATGGCCTTCATGTATTTGCCTTAGTACTGTTTCACATTCAGGACCATCAATACATCTTAGCAGTGGAGCTGAGAACCCCTTCTTGTACAGCGCATCGTCATAGATGCAATACCTGGCTGCTCTAGCTCGTAGACGTCGTGCTTCCAGCTTGTTACTGGCAGCTTTCCATCCTGCAAATAGCTGAGTAACGAACTCATCCAGGAATCAGGCTGCACAATTATGGCCATCGTCATATTCTTTTCCTCCGTACTTGGAGCTGGTAGAAACTCAACTGGGATCGCCCCAAGGAAATCTGTATCTCGTGTAGTTGCGAGGCGAGCTAATGCATCAGCGTGCGTGTTTTGAGCCCGTGGGATCTGCTTCACCTCGTACTTCTGAAATGCACCTAGCAGCTCGTGTACTTTTTGGAGGTAGAGGGCCATTTTTGATCCCCTAGCTTGATATTCTCCCATTACGTGGCCGACGACGAGCTGTGAGTCACTGAAGATCTTCAAGCGTTCAGCTCGCATCTCCTTAGCCAAACGCAGTCTTGCAAGCAATGCTTCATACTCAGCTTCGTTGTTTGTTACCTGAAAGCCAAACCTTAGAGCGCAAAGGATTTTATGGCCTTCAAGGCTGATAAGTAAAATTCCAGCTCCAGCCTTATGTTCGCTGGACGATCCATCAACAAAAAGCTCCCAGGTCGGACCTTCAGAAGACTCAGCTTCATCATCCACAGGTCCTGTAAATTCTGCAATGAAATCTGCCAGAGCCTGAGCTTTGATAGCCGTCCTCGGCTTGAACTGGATATCGAACTGCGCGAGCTCCACTGCCCATTTCAACAAACGACCTGAGGTGTCTGCTTTCTGCAAAACTTGCTTCAACGGATACTTGGTGAGGACTTCGATGGTATGAGCTTGAAAATAAGGTCGCAGCTTCCTTGATGCAATCACCAGGCAGTACGCCAGTTTCTCCATCTGCGAATATCTGGTTTCAGCATCCTGTAACCGTTTGCTCACATAATAGACCGGAAGCTGCGTCTTTTCTTCTTCCCTCACCAGTGCGGCACTCAAAGCCTGCTTCGACACTCCCAAGTATAAAATCAGCTTTTCCTCTTCTTTGGGTTTGGAAAGAAGTGGAGCTCGTCCCATATACTCCTTCAACTGCTGGAAAGCTACTTCACACTGCTCGGTCCACTCGAAACTCTTTGCTTTCTTCAGGATGTCAAAGAAAGGGACACACTTGTCTGTCGCTTTCGAAATGAACCTACTCAATGCTGCGACCTGGCCATTGAGGCTCTGTACGTCCTTCACCCTGGTAGGTGACCTCATGTCAATCAGTGCTTTGATCTTCTCAGGGTTTGCTTCAATTCCCCTACTGTTGACCATGAAGCCCAGGAACTTCCCAGAAGCTACTCCAAATGCACATTTGAGCGGGTTTAACTTCATTTGGTAGCTCCTCAGAATTTGGAACATCTCTCTCAGGTCGCTAACATGGTCACCTATCTGCTTGGATTTCACCAGCATATCGTCCACATAGACCTCCATGGATTTTCCGATTTGCTCTTTGAACATCATGTTCACCAAGCGTTGATAGGTCGCTCCAGCATTCTTCAAACCGAAGGGCATTACCTTGTAGCAATATAGCCCCCGATCAGTCATGAACGAGGTGTGCTCTTCGTCTTCGGGCTTCATTGGGATCTGGTTATATCCCGAATATGCATCCATGAAGCTCAGGAGCTCGTGGCCAGCTGTAGCATCCACGAGCTGATCTATCCTTGGCAGGGGAAAACTGTCTTTGGGACATGCTTTGTTTAGGTCGGTGAAGTCAATGCAAGTCCTCCACTTCCCGTTCTTCTTTTTCACTAGCACAGGGTTGGCAACCCAGGTCGGGTAGTAAGCTTCTCTGATGAACTTGTTAACCAGAAGCTTGTCCACCTCTTCCTTTAGTGCTAAGTATCGTTCCCCTGTCATTGCTCTTCTCTTCTGACGAACTGGCTTGAAATGAGGATCAATGTTCAGCCTGTGAGACATCACCTCTGGATCTATTCCCACCATGTCCTCATGATTCCATGCAAACACATCCAAGTTCGCCTTTAGGAAGTCAGCGAGCTGGATTCTCAGTTCCGGAGTTAATCCTCTTCCCAACTTCAAGCATCGCTCAGGATCTATCTCGCTGACTGGTACATCTTCTAACTCCTCAATTGGACCGGTAGCTCGGTCTGCATCTACCTCGCGAGGGTCCAGGTCGTGACTGACTCCCTTCTCAGTCATAGCTCGTGGCTCGCCTCCTGAGACCACGTTCACCTTCTTTCCTCTTACACCCATCTTCACAGCATCTTCATAGCAACGTCGAGCTAGGTGCTGTTCTCCTCGAACACATCCGATGCCATTAGGAGTTGGGAACTTCACTGTCAGAGTTCTGGTTGAAGTAACCATGTCCAACTCGTTCATAGCAGGTCTTCCGAGGACCACGTTATATGCTGATGGGCAATCGATTATCAAGAAATCTGTTAAGGTTGTTGCCTGACGACCTGTCTCCCCTAGAGTCAGTGGCAGCTTAATCTGCCCTACTGGTACCACAGCATCTCCAGTGAATCCGAATAAAGGCTCCGGGGATGGCCTCATTTGCTCTGTTCGCAGCCCCATCTGGTCAAAACAGCTCCTATACAACACGTTCACCGAGCTTCCGGTATCGATCATGATGCGCCTAACTTCCATATTGCTGATTTTAGCTCGTATAACCAGCGCGTCGTTATGAGGACAGATCACTCCTCTAGCATCTTCTTCTGTAAATACGATCTCGTCCGAGGTCGGTTTTGCTCTTTTGGTGGGTCCCTCCGACCCATTGAGCTGAAATGAATGATTCGCCTCTCGGACGTATCTCTCATGCGATCTGTTGGAATCACCTGCGATATGGGGGCCACCATAAATAGTAAAAATGGTTCTTACCGCAGGTTCCTGACCTTGCTCGGAAGCTCGTTGGGGCTGTTGCTGGTATGTTGGCTGTTGCTGTTGAGGTCGTTGCTGGTGAGGTCGCTGGTCAGTAGGTCTTGCCACATATTCTCCCAAGCGACCTCGCTTGATTAATTTTTCAATGGCGTTCTTCAACGCCCAGCAATCTGAAGTACTGTGCCTGACCTTATTATGATAGGCACAGAACTTATTCTGATCTCTGTGCTGAATTGGAGCCCTTATAGGATTGGGCCTCCCAAAATCCTCCTTATTCCGTTCGGCAGCGTAAATCCTGTCCGGTGATGTCGTCAGGACGCTGTATCCTTCCTGGTGACCCCAACGCTGAGGTCGCTCATACCTTGGCTCTCTCCTCGCTCTTTTGGCGATCTGATTACTTGAGCCATTGTTCCTACCTTCTTCATTCCGGCCATTATTTCTCCTCCTTGGCTGGCTGGAACTGCCCGCTTCATTCTTCTGATTCTGGTTTTTCAGGCCGAAAGTTTCTTCCCACCTGATCTCTTTCGCAGCTCGCTCGTAGAATTCTCCCAGATCCTTTACTGGGGACTTGTAAATACTCTCGTACAACTTTCCATCCTTGCGCAACCCAGCCGAGATCGCTGTTAGTATGCTTTCATCTGATGGATGCTCGACATTTGCGACCTCGCGTCTAAACCTGGTAATGTATTCTTTTAACGACTCACCCTGACGCTGAAAAATGGTAGCTAAATGGCAGGATGGAGCGAGCTGCCTTCTCAGTGCCCTGTATTGACCAACGAACTTCTGTTGGCATTGCTCCTAACTTCCTATGCTGCGAGCTGGGAGATTTTTGAACCACGTCCTCGGAATATCCCCCAATGTAGTGGGAATACTCGGCACTTCACCATCGGACTTCCTGTCTGCAAGTCCATCTGAACGTTGAATGCGTCTAGATGGTCATATGGGTCACTGTCCCCATTGTACTGCTGAATGGTTGGCATCTTGAACCTTGGAGGGAGAGGCTGTGTCTCAATCTCCCTTGTGAATGGGGTTCTATCTCCGTAGAGCCCACGCTGCTCCGGAACTCCAGGTCGCGCTTCCAACTGCCGGACCCTTCGGAGGAGCTCCTCTACTTGGGGGTCTCGGAGTTCGTATCTCCTCCTGTGATCATGACTTGGAGCCGGATGTTCAGGGTCATACCTTTCATCTTCCTCGAATTGACCCTCATGATGATGGGATCTTACCTGCTGCCCGTCCACCTCATCGGCATAACGAGCTGCGGCTCGGACTCTGCCTTGACCAACTTCCATCCGTCTGTTTCCATCCTGGCTTGGTCTTGCTACCAGGTTATCAGGACGTGCGACCTCCCTTTCGTGTTGAACAGGGTGTCTTCCGGCCCTCGAACGCGCATTAGATGAGCGAGCCGAGTCTGCAGGTCGCGGGACTTCCCTTGCTAGCCTTTCAGGCCTTCGCGCTGGTTCAGGAGGCTGGGGCATTCCCAGTGGTGCCTGAACTTCCACCCTAGTCACGTTCTGAACCTGGGCCTGCACCAACATGTTGACGGCTTCTGTGAGCTGTCTAACCGTATCTTCCAACGCTTCTTGCCTCTGTAACAACGCATTCTGCCCTTCGACCATCGGGGCAATTGGGACCGTTTGACGGTGAGGCAGAGGAGGGATGCCTGGTGCAGCCCCTAGTATCTGTCCTTGGGACGGGCCTGCTGCATGCGTGGTTGCGTCTTGCCCAGGCTGTAAGTTCTGCTGAGATTGGTTCATGTGACTTTCCGCCTGGTCATCATCTCCAAGGAACCTGTTTGATCTTGTCTTTGCCATATCGTCAGAGGTTGATAAATTGAGATGAAGAAGATTGCAGTCTGGGCCCTCCTTCTAGCGCCAAAATGTCGACGTTGGAATTCAGTCGATGAGTAATCAATGCCCAATACCTGCAATCAATGTGAGAAAGCACAAATATCAAGAAAAGACAAAGACAGAAGCAGATAATCAAACGAGGAACGCGAAGCTTTTACGTGGTTCGGCAATAATAGGCCTACATCCACGACTGTCTGTCTCTTTAATTCTGCAGAATGACAGTATATTATTGAATATTGTCTATCTATGTTACAATGATCTTAATCCCTATTTATAGGGAAAGAGGTGTTACAATTCTGGTTGTAGCAAATCAGGAAGAGAATCCTGAATTAACTATATTCCCTAAACAATTGGGAAAAATAAGGAAAAGAATTATGAATTAATTATACTTCCTAATATATTAAGATAATATCAGGAAATTACTATAATTATCTCAAGATAATGTTGATCTGATTTTGAATTTGAATTGATCTCCATATCTGATGAGGAAATCATGGTTTGACTGGGCAATTGCCATATTCGGAGAGAGAATCATGGTTGAACTTGGTAACTGCCTGTTCTGGAAGATACTGTACTTATTACGCGTCTGAGCGAGCTGACGTGTCATGGTGGTCTCGAGCTCGAGCTCGCTGAGAGACGAGACGAGCTGCGCCAGCGACGAGCTGCGACCTGGCTGTGTTTATAGGTCTGTTGATGCCAGCTGGAAGATCCTTTAAGCAAACTGAAGAACTTGCTGAGCTTCAAAGTCAATACTGAGCCTCATCTGATGGGCTTTGACTGGGTTAACCCTTTTGGGTCTTCCTATCAGGTCTTGGATGGGCCTAAATTGGACTTTTACCAGCCCAATTAATGAATCCGAAAAATACATATAACATATACAATATGAATTTTAATGGGTAAAACTCATCTAAGTTAACATATGTTTTCAATTTATAAATTTTTTTGTACAATTGAAGTTAATTTAAAAACTTCTTCTAGCCTACCCTAGCTAATAGATATTCAAGTTATGTCTGTGCTCTCCATTTATCTCTTAATCCATGTGAACCTATAACCAAAGACGAGGATCAAGGTACAAAGAAACAGAAAAATAAACAATTAAAAAAAAAACACAAATCTTAAATATGCTCATGCAAGCCATGCAAAACAATCCAATTAATCATTTAATATTATCAATGTTGCAAAAACAAGAAATGAGACATTCACAATTGATACAAAGTTGAATCATGAGCACATATTGCATTGTTTTCCTTTTAGTCTTGACATAAATTTAAAAAAAAATAATAATAATAAAAAAATACAACTTTATGAATAGCATCTCAACAGCTTTTACCACAGATCATGAAAATATCAAGAATCACATATTAAAGTTTCATGATTATATCAAAATATCAACAAGATGATAAATAACTCAATCAAGCTCCAAGTGTGTATACAAATTAATGCTTAAGAGATATGAAATATATCATGCACAGGATCAAATAGTAATCAAATCAAAGCAACTATTTATCAAACCTAATCTCAAAATTTAAATCAATAATAGCTCATATAATAGCTTAATAAAAAGGGAAAAATCTAAAAAGCTCCTAAAATAAAAAATATTTTTATTTTACCTCAACTTTTAAAAATATTAGCCAACAAACCCCTATCATCAGTCCAGAGGCTGTTTCATCTAAAAATTGAGTGGTTTTGTGAGAAATTCATGAAAAGACAAAAATACCCTTACTATATTAAAAAATTAAAAAATAAAATTTAATTACAATTATAATTAAATATAATTATTTAATATTTAATAATTAAAATTTAAAAAAAAAATAACAACAAAAAAGAATCTAGATACTAGACCTTCAAACTTTGAAGATCTGGCCCAGATCTTCATTAAAGCGGGAAAAAAAAAAACGGTAGTACTCTAGATGAACATATCCAACTAAAAACAAATCAACAAACATATCGAACAGAATAATCAATACAACTCTAAATGAATATATCCAACTAAAAAAATCAATACAACTCCAGATGAATATTTCTTTCAAAAAAAGAAACTCCACATGAACATATCCAACAAAAGAACATATCATTCTACATACAACAACCTAAATGAACATATCCAACAAAAAACCAAAACATCTCCAAATCTCCAGTCTCTCTCACTCAATTACTCAACCAAAACACCAATCTACGAGCAATCTCCAAAAGAAAAAAAAAATACAGATCCAGACGATCTGGAAAACCACCAAACCTCTCCACCTCTGCTTCCACCATCCCTCCAAGTCCAACCACTCAGCTGGTACAAACCTACTAGGTTTATCGTCAAATGAACCCAAGTGAGTTCGCCATCATCGAATGAACCCAAGAAAGGGTTTGTCGTCATAAAAGGAACTCAAGTGGGTTCATTCCAAATCTTCAAACCCATTTGGGTTCATCGTCGAACTTCAACCATGGAGATTGATCATCCATCATAGTAGAGATCCAACATTTTTTTCTTTCTTTTTTGGTAGTGGGTGGGTGGTGATAAACGGTGGTGGTGGTTGGGTGAGATGAGGGAGAGTGACGATGGGGAGAGATGGTTTGGTGTTGGTGGGGTTTTTTACACCCTTACATTTTAACGAAATCTTCAGTTTATTAACGGAAATCACCAGCCCTCTAACGGTTGGACTATTTTGGATAATATTTTCAATACCACGGATGGTTTGATATTATTTTTAATTTCAGGAGATAAAATAATGATAACCCAAACCTTTCAAAGCTAGTGTATGCATGTATTTCTTTTTCTTTTCTTTTAATCTTTTCTTATAAGGTGTTTCTTAATCTTGATATTGAATTTCGCCTTTTAATACATTGAAGTAATAATGCTCCCCCTCAATATCATCTATCATACTGGAATTCTTTTTATTGAACTTACTATAATTTTTAATCACATAACCTTTCATGATAGCTTTCACATATTTTCAAATGTAACTCTTTCTTTCACTGGGTAGTTTCATGCATTCATAAAGGTAGCTCTTTCTATGAACGGGTGCTTCTATTAAGTCATTAGTACCAAGAAAGAAGGGTATGAGTAATACATAATTCAATCTTAATTTAAAAAAAAAAAAATCACATAACTAATGCTAAAGCAATCTAATTGTAAACGTGCATGTATCATAAGAGTATTAGTCTGCAAAAATATTGAAGTTGTTCATAAATCAATTATTATCAAGCCTATGTTTAATCAATAATTAGTAGTCTCAATATGATCATCAACATTATCTCAATTATGATAATTTCAAACAAAAGGAACAAAGAGATACATTTTGGATATGAACACAGTTCGATTTTTAGTCTATATCTCCTAGAATACTTCATATTAAATTCAAAAATTTTCATAGTTTAAACTAGACATACCAGAAAAAAAAAAAAAAAATTGATGAAAAAAAATTCGAACTCAAATTGGAAAATTGTGATTTTGACTGTTAAAAGTAGTTCACAGAAAAAAAAAAAAAAATTATCTTATTTTACCTTTAAGCACTAAATTGACCATAACTTCCTAACCATAGCTTCGATTTTCGTGATCTATTTATGGTTGGATTTATATTGAAAAATTCTTACAGATAGAACAGACAAAATCCTAAAATTCACTTTAAAAGAAACTCAGATTTAGCAAAACCAAACAAGCCATAAAACACAAAACATAGCGTATACAAGAGGTCTTCAATACCTGAATATGGCTTTCGATTTATGAATCAAATTTAATCAAATTAATTCATATTGTTCAATGGATTTGCATCTATTAAACTAGACCGAACCAAATCAACCTTAACCCTAATTGTAAATCATTGTTTCATATAATTCATTTTAGTGTTCATATTCCCAACATTGGAAAAATTATTCACATGAACATAAAACTCAATTACGCAAATTTCTTTATTTAAACATTTTTATACTTAGGCATATACAAGTTCTTACAATTAGAAACATTTGAATTCTATTTCAAAAAAGAAAAAAAAAATCGAATTCCTAGGTCTAGAACTTTGTCTCCTATCTACATGCATACTAGTATTCAACATGTCAATGTACTTATAACATCTAAGTCTTATATGTCTTTTAACACTATAATGATGACATGTAGGAATGAAGGATTTGTACATACCATGATTTCTCTTTGAAGCATGGTTAAATGAACTGTTAACAAAAATTGTCTTATTATTTGAATGAGTTAATTTCTCTTCCACAAAGCCAAGTCCACATTTGTGATATAGCTTTCAAAGGTTAACGACTTCATCCATCTTGAGTGCTCCAATAGTCAAGCCCTTGATGTTTATTTAGCTTTGAATAGATCCTTTTGACAAGCTAATCGATGTTCCTTAATGATGTTGATGGTATTATCACGATCGTCTATCTCTTTGACAAAAGCCTAAATCATCATGTTGAAATCCACTTTGAAAAGGCTCTAGCAAACACAATAACTAACCTAAAGAGAGGTGAATAGGTTAATTAAACTTCTTTTATCTTGTTTATATGTTTAGTGGAAAATCAAAACAAAATAAATGAGAAAAGGAGAAGAAAGAAGAGTGTGCATGAAGATTTTATGTAAAAAAGCTAACACGATAAAAACCACAAAACTAAACCATCTCTAGCTACTTTCGAATGAAACCCCACTATTGTTAGAGAAATTACAAATTTCATTCATAACACCCCTTGCTAGAAAAAAACATGAACTAAGTTGTTAATGCTAGCATGATGATTGATCTTAATTGAGATTAATAGAATGAAAGTTTATTTACCTTGAGATCGATTGTGTTTGTTGAGTAGATATTTTGTATTTATGCTTGTGAATGTTTGGCCAATGTAGGTTGCAATTTTAATATACAAATTTATTTAAACCTTGTAAGTGCATAAATCATTTTATTGAGTATAACAAGCAAGTAAGGGTCGATCCCACGAGGAGTTTTAATATGTTTTTAATTCTAAATTTATTTAAAACCTAAACTAGAGAGCAATTAAATTAAAGAAAGAATTTCAAAATCAAGTTTAAAGATTCAAAACTAGATTACAACAGAAAACTAAATTAATTGAAATCAATGGAGAAAAACTTAGTTAAAACATCCTATCCACCACTAAAAAATCCATCAATCCATTACATAGATTAAAAAAAACAAAACTATATTAATGCATGATGAAGACATTCACAATAAGGTAATGACTATACCAAACATTGTGTTGATTCTTTCTTAGTTAGTATGTAAATTATATGACGTCTGTGTAAATACGTGTATTCCTAATTATTAATAATCGGAACTCATTAAGAACAAAAAGAATATGAATATCACTCAAATACTAGAACATGGTACCTATCCTAAATCTTCATGAATCAAAATCCCTCAATTAGTTCATACATAATTATTTGTTGCAAACAAAGAATATGCCTATTTAGCTTGCGGTCAATATTCTTACAACACATATCCTATAAACATGCTCTTAATAGGGCTAGTCAAAGAAACACAATAAATAGAATGCAATTAAGTTGTAGACACTGAATTCATCATGCAAAAGTACTTAGAACTTCATTGAAAATATAAACGAATTGAATTCATATTTAAGGCTTCAATTCAGCCCTAATCAACAAAATGAAGCACTCGCTAAAATTATTCAATTTACATAAAAGAATCATGTCAAATTATATGTAGTCAATATAAAAACATTTATTATATGCATTCAAATTTAAACTTATCATGAACACAAATAATACTTGTGTTTAGCTCTCTCACTCTCAGATTGCTATAGTGAGACAAGGAATCCCTCCTTCTTTAACCTTCCTTCCCACTACTAGAACACAAATAAACTTATGAGCAACACAAATAACACTTACATAAACATAAGCAACCATGGAAATAAACATGGAAAGATTCAATTAAACTTATCAGTAACATCCAAAACCACCAAACATGGCATTAATAACCATATACATTACATTCAGAATAGATATAAAACACAACTAGGTCAAGTAGTTTCTAGGTTGCCTAGATTCCATACAAAATGCTATTTGTGTATAATTTGTTTTGGGAGCTACCTACTAAAAAAGCATAAGTCATAGGATCTCACGGTTAGTTACTCTCAAACTCACAAAGGCTTTAGGATTTCACACATACTTACGAAATTGCATACTTATATGGTGTGCATCTATAATTAAGGGTGTAAATGAAAAGTTTTTAAATTGTTGGGAGCAAAATGTAATCCTATAACGTTTCATCTGAATCATTGGGGATGTAAATGAAAAGTTTGCAAACCATTTGGTAACATTGTAATTTTACAGCACATCAGGGTTGTAAATCTCAAGGTAACGATTTGTAACTCAATTTCTCTTTGAATCCTTTCTGACCTCTTCTAGATTAGTTGTGTTCTTGAGTTAGATCTTTGTTGAATCACCTTATGTGTTATATTTATGTGTTTTATGGTTTATAGGGTTAGTTAATTGATCCTTATATTTAACTTTAGCTTGATTTAGAATTGTATTTACATGTTGTATGCATTCACTTTCTAAGCTACCCATGTTGCATTGTAAAATCAATTTCTAAGGTTACAAAAAGGGGATTTGTGTGTTTTAATTCTTGGTTGATGTTCTTGTGCACATTATACATATACTTTGATATGTTCATTTGATTAAAATAAGTTGTATATATGTTGAGTGAGTTTATTACATGACTATGTGTTGTTGTGGTTGAGATGAATATATATCTAGTTATGAGTATGAAATATGAATGTACCAAGTGATTTCATGTGTTTATTGAGTTTATTGTGCACTTGATATCATAGGTTGTAGTGGTCGGTCATGCATCATATTAGAATGTTCATGCATCATTGAACATTTAGACCATAGGCTTTTGTGTGTTAGAGAATTTGTTGTGACTTGTGTGAAGTGTGGTGAGCAAGCTCAAGTTTTGCATCTTTGATGAAAGAGTAATTTTATGCTTCCCAAATTTTATGCCCAAAATCATGCTCAAATGATATAGTATGTAAGTTATTAATATCTTATAAATCATGAGATTATGTGATAATTAATAGGAGGTTGACAACTCAGATGCCATATCATTTAAGTATGATTTTAGGCACAAAATTTGAGAAGCCTAGTATTATCTTAATGAAAAGTGTATTTTGTTTAGAAAATTCCTAATTGGTTCTTACAAGATAATAAGTGTAGGCTCATGCCAAGAGAAGTGTGATCTCAAGAGCGGCTTGAGGATATATACCTAGTCACCTAGTGGATCATGCATGATCATTAAAGAAAAGACTTACGAGTAGACTAGATGGGATAGTCCAAGAGAAATGCGTGTCTTTTATATCAACTTGAGCATGTACTGTATTTATCACTAGTGAATTATACATTAAGTAACTGAGAGTGATTCCATGATTTTAACCCCTATTAAAGGGGTTTTCCATGCTAAAATACTTATGTCATCATTATTTATTGTGTTTATGTTTATTATTGTTAAATTAGTTTGGTAAATCTGTTAATAATCAAAAATTGGGTAAGAACCTCTTCAAACCCCCCCCCCCCCCCTCCCCTCTCCCTATTTAGGTTCATATTAGATCAACAATCGACACACTTTCAAGCACAAATCATCATAAAATCAAACCTAGTACCTTTTTTCAATAGATGTCCATTTATTCATGCAATTATTTATCTCAAAGTCAAAACGAATTTACACTTTTCATCTAAACCCAAACCAAAACACACCCACCCCCCACAAAACCCCCAATTTTCGAACCCTAATCGAGACATATTATATTCCCAACTTACATTGAAAACATGTATTCATCAACCATACATGCATACACACAAATCACAAACTAGATTAATGAAAAATTAAATATTAAAAAAAGAAAAAGAAAACAAAGAATAAGAAGAAGAAGATAGACATCTATTTCGGTTTTTTTTTTTTTTTCTAATATCTGCTCAACCTCAGCCACTTCACTGTTGTTCCCAAGCCACTCCAAGCTTTAACTGTCTTCAACACATCCTGTTATGTCTTCATCAAGCATCAAACTTGCAAGGCCTGTGAAGTTGTAGCGGGCATGAACGGCCTGATGGAGATTGGACTTTGTTTTTAATTTCTTTGTTAATCACTCTGCCACATGTCACTTCCTTACCAATTCATTCTCTTTAAAATTAATTATCAATTTAAAAATTTGTGACAGATGTGTGTCAACTCTGACAACAATGCGCAATTACCGCTATACCTTTTCAACCTAACGGCACAATTATAAAGCATATGAAACTGTCTATCGAATTACCGTCTGAGGGATCATGGGTAATATTTACAAAATGATGGATTGAACAAGTATTCGTTATATTCTAGGACTTTCTTACCAAAATAATAATAATAATAATAATAGTAATAGTAATAGTAATGGACTCCAAAAGAGGCCCCCACTCTCTTGAAATAAATTTAACTAGAAATTAGAATTTCTCTTCTTTTTTCTTTTTAAGCCAATCCTAGACTCATTATTAAAGAGAGACGTCAGTTGGACTTATATTTCAACAGAGGAAGCATACATACATACATATACATATATATATTTATAGAATGGTAGGGAAAGCATATTTTATTGACAGGATTTGCAAGCAAAAGCAATTACAGATCTAGGCCCATACCATAGTGAAAAGCACTTTCAATAGTACATGTAGCTCCAAGCTATTTCCCCATTTCAGCAGCACTAGAAGAAATCCAGTCCATAATCTCTATTACCTGAATCGGTCTCCCATCCCATCTGACTATAATCTGTGATCATGGCTTTTGTGCTACAAAATTCCAAGTTGAACGGATATTATAAATATAGTGCATGTCCACTCAATCACCATCTTATTGGTTTTTCTATAGCACCAATATATGTGATTATTAAGCACTCATATAGTCTTTCACTTAGTGAATGATTTGCATATAATCACAGATTTTAATTTTTTTTTTGAAATCACAAATTTTTATATAGAGCTTTTAGTATTTTTTTTTTCTTTAAACTGACATCGAAAATAAAATACTATTTACGTGACTTAAATAACTACTCTTATAAATAATAGATAATTAAGGAAAAATTTATCTACACAAACTATAATATGTGTTTGGTCGAAATTGATCCCCAATCTCTTGAAGCATGAGAAAGTATACAACCACTTGTTATTATTTTTATATAATTGAAATATACATATAAATGTATTATATAGTTGTTTCAATAAAGGACAAATTAAAACTGATAGCAATCAACAAACTATGTTTAAACATGGAAAATCGTGGTGCCAGCTTGCCAATTAAATCAGTAACCACTGCTTCTCTTAGTCTACACAACATTAAGCACTTCGATTAATATTGGAGCATCAAATAATGACAAGCCTTGATAGTCTCTTAGTGCTCATGACATAGAGCCATATGCCTTGTTCATAGGATTTTGTCTTCAGCACCTAGAAAATTTCAAGGTCATTCATAGATAGGACATGTCGTCCACATTAGACAAGCTTTTGCTTTTTTTAAAGATGAGACACTAATCTTAATTAATTTATAAAATGTATATGTAACTGTAGTATTTGATGTCAAACATCACGGACTATTAATTTTTGATCATTTTTAACTGTCAAAAAATGAGTTTTTGAAAGATACAGAAAGCATATAGAAGAATCCAGTGTCAATAAATAATTTTATGTTTTGTTAGCTTCCTAGAGCTAGAAAATTGTTGATGGTTTCCTAGAAATCAAGGAAATATTGAGAGCTCACGGAAAATTGTTGTTGGTTTATTAATTATCTTGCACTAATCATACAACTGATTGTCAAGAAAACTGGTTGGAAGAAGCTAGTGTCTAGTGGCCCTCCCTCATGCCATTGTCAAGACCAATATTGTCTTAATTTGGAATTTACAAAAATTTTGGATTGAGCTACAAAAATATAATTCCACTTAATTTAATTCTCAATAGTGATGAACTGATAGTAACAGATCGACAAGTGAGCAAGGGAAAAAGTGCTTTCAAGGACAATGCTCGCGTGCTTTTCTTCTCTATATATTGAAGTAATTTTATAATAAAAAAATCCACAATAGGCCAAAAAAGATAGTGCAACAATATGAAGATCTTATTTGGCTACGTTGGAGTGATCGTGGAGAGCTATAAGCCGTACATTGCGATGCTTCTGGTCCAGTTTGTTTATGCAGGCATGGCCTTGTTCTCCAAGGCAGCCGTTGCCAAAGGAATGAACCCTTTCGTGTTTGTGGTCTATCGCCAAGCTTTTGCTTCTGTTGCCTTAGCTCCATTTGCCTTCTTCCTTGAAAGGTTACTTACAATTACACAATATATATGTCTATACAGTTATACACACATATACATATACCTAAGTGTCACACATAGATATTGATCGTTCTTATATATCATATTTGATCATGATTCATGAACTTGTAATTTGCAGCAAGAACACCTCTCCCTTATCATACTTCTTAGTTTGCAAGATCTTCTTGATTTCCCTATTTGGGTATGAACTTGGTTTCAATTTGATTCTCAAAATCAAGAAATTAATTAATTAATTCCCGACCAATAATATGTGCATATACGTTTTCAGGCTTACCCTAAGTTTAAATCTCTACTACGTTGCAATCAACTATACCACAGCCACATTTGCTGCTGCCACCACCAACTTGATTCCTGCCATTACCTTTGTCATGGCTGTTTTGTTTAGGTAAGTAAGCCAAAAAGAAATTAAGTAATTTATCATTGTAACTGAGATATACCCTCGAAAGGCAATGAGACCATTTAACTTAATTTCAGGATGGAAAGCGTTTCCATAAAACATGTGCATGGAATAGCAAAGATGTTGGGTTCAATTACAGGTGTTTCTGGGGCTCTGGTATTTGCTTTTGTGAAAGGGCCTCCTCTCATGAACTGGTATGATCCACACAATCAAAAGCAAATCACAGATTCATCAATTAGGCTTTGCTCCTTAGAGGATTGGATAAAAGGTGCTCTGATCATGCTCTTGGCCAACACAACTTGGTCTTTTTGGCTCATTTTTCAGGTTTTATTATTATTATTATTATTATTATTATTATTATTCTTGTGTTTTTTGTTCTATGTTCTATATATATTATTTCTCTTGATTCAGGCTCCCATTGTTAAGGAATATCCAGCCAAAATACGTCTTACCTCTCTACAGTGCTTCTTCAGTTGTATACAATCAGCCTTCTGGGCTGTAGCTGCAGAGAGAAATCCATCAGCTTGGAAGCTTGGATGGGATATTCACCTTATTTCTGTAGTCTATTGTGTAAGTTTCACTCAATCTCACACTTGTGATTTTATTTAATTATAAATTTATCAACATTAACAATTCATTAAAATACAAAAAGTTCATTTTTAACACCTTATAAAACAATTATACATATACACCTATTTAAAATTGATAGTCTTTTTCTAAATTTTATAATTTTTATTTAAAAGGAATTGTGGGAAAAAGGGAGGGCAATGCATCCACTAAGTTCTAGCCCTAGTTGCCTTTTAAAATATAAGCCTTTTTTTTTATGGATGCAATAGTTTATTAATTATTAAATTAAGATATTTTAATTTTTCTTGTATCAATAAAAGATAATCTTCTCTTAATATGCGTTACAAACATTAACTTAATAGTTAATCCTTCTCAATCAACATTTCTCTTAAAATGCTTTCACACTACTGCTTTAAAATTATTAAAGCTTCACTGGATTTCTGTAAGGATAGCAACAAATAGATGAAATGGCTTTATTAAAGTTGATTGGATTAAAGTGTACTTTATACGGACTAGAAAACATATTCCATCACTCATGATGATTTCTTTTGTTGCACTTGACCATGGAAATCCTTTATTGTCCGATTAGCGTATCAAATCAACACCACAAAGCAATATTTGTGCCATCTCCAAACTTGATGTGGGAGATTAAATTTTGGGCCCAAAATTAGTTATGCTATTTTATTATAAATATATATACACACACACATAGAGAACAATATCTTGTGATGATCTTTTTTGTTGAAATCATCGTGCGCCATCATGACTCGGGAAAATTAATGAATGCACATTGCACCAATCACATCAAAAATGACAACTTCTTGGAATATACATATGTTTTATATGTATGCTCACGCAACTGGCATAATGACAGAATAGCAAAGGTGATAGATTAATTAAGGGTTAAAAAAAATCAATAAAAATACTTATTTTTTTAAGGAAAAGTATTTACATTTTTAAGATATATAATAGCATGTATTGACATACTAAAAGCATAAAAGTGTGTTTTTATTAATTTCTTATTATCCTTAATATGCCTTTTAAATGCATGTGTTAATAGGACATTTTTTTTTAGTAAATAATTTGTTCAATAATTATGTTACATACATATATACATGCATATGCATATATATATATATATATATATATTGGAATTTAGAATGTCTTGATCTATACAAATTAACTAAATAATTTTTTACTATAATGAAGTCTATTGAAAATTAATGGTTGATTCTCAAATAAGAATTTTAGAACGTCTTGACCTAAACAAAATAACTAAGTACTAATTTACAAAGATACTTGTCATAAGTTGTGAATAGCAATTAAATAACATATTTTTTTCAAATGCATATAGATCCTACCAAAGGAACAGCAATTTACATACCGTACACAGGTGGTAAATAGTAATTAAATAACATATTTTTCAAGAATGCATATACTGAATAACTAAGTAATTACTGCACATTGAAAAATAATAATTTTAGATGTAATAATTAAAACAGTGAAAGTAATCTCACTTAATAATTGAAAAGTTGTTTAAAAGTCCCCTTTGATTTTAATCCCATGTGAACATATATGTCATTTTAACTATTTAATGAAACATGCAGGGTGTAATTGTCACTGGCATTACTTACTGGCTACAAGTTTGGGCAATAGAGAAAAGAGGGCCAGTTTTCACAGCAATATTCACACCATTTGCTCTGATCATAACAGCAATCTTCTCAGCATTCCTCTGGAAAGAAACCCTTTACTGGGGAAGGTGATCATGAGCAAATATCATGCAATCTGACGGTCTATTTTGTTGACTTCATAATAATATAATTTATGGAAACTAACCATTACAAACGTGAGAATTGACACGGGCTCTATTTTTGGCAGTGTTGGTGGGGCTGTTTTGCTGGTGGGTGGTCTCTGTAGTGTGCTGTGGGGAAAGAACAAAGAAGCGAAGGAGAAAAGTGTGGAAAATGATGAAGAAACTCCAGATGATCAAACCAAAGACGGAAACACCTTGGAGTGCATTACACATCACTAGCTAGCTAGTTAACTCCGGCCAGCCAATGATTTTCATAAAGGCATTTCCTCAATTGGAGTTCACATAAGCACCCTTTAGTCTTCTTTGGTGTGGCTACCACACTTTTAGGTACTTTCCACTTTAATTAGAAGCTCATCTAACTTGGTTTGTTTGTATCATCTATATATATATATGTGTGTGTATGTATGTGTGTATGTATGTATATTATGTAGAAACTATGGTTCATAATGTCCTTATTACTAATTGTGAAGGCGTACAATTTGCAAAATTTCCAGTGGTTCAGATAAACCTGTGTCAGAAAGATTAGGCCTTTGTTGAATGCCCCAAAAATCTATTGTTGAGAATCTTTTTTAAAATATCTGATTTTCGATTAAATGCTAATAATATTAGTCGGTTTCAATTAATTCAAAAAAAAAAAAAGTAATAAATTATTTTGAGTTTGTAAAGTTGTTAGGTGTTCCACAAATTTCGTGGTAGATCAAAAGGTTTGCAATCTACAAATAAAAGCTCAAGTGTACGTGTCCAAATATAGCATTGTCAGTTCCCGCTCATACCAACTATAATTTGTCGGACATGTCCACGGAAATCAATCAATCAATCATGAAGGTGTATAATTTTCATAAATTCTAATAGGAATTAAATTCAGTGAAGATTATGTCAAACTGTAGATGAAGGATATAAAAAAGGACAACAATCTCCATTCATTGGTACGGATGGATATAAAAAAGGTAAAAATATTCCAGCACACAAAATTATGCACATATCAATTTCCTAGAAGAATTTTTTTTTTCAATTATAAAATAACGATAATATTGATAATCTAATCTCAAAAGATATTTACTTTATATTATAAAATGAAAATTCTCAATGCATATAAATAAATGCACATAATAGAACTTGAACTCTCTTTCATGGATTGGAACGAGAAATCCATTAGTTAATAACTACTTCACTTATAATTGAACATGAAAAAAAAAAATTACTAATTAACTAACTACTCGTACATGTTACTTGAAATGAGGGGGATCGGAGTGCATGTTTTAATATATCATAATTTAGATAAGAGTAATGTTATTCCCAATCAAATCAATCTGTTGACGCTCCATTGTAAATATTTTTATTTAAGACAATATTATTAACCTTAATAAATTTACTGAAGATGATAAAGAGTTCTAAGACACTACAAAACAATTACTTTTAGAATTTTCTATATTTCACAATTCCTAAAACATTTTTTCTTTTTCTTTTTCTTTTTCTTTTTTATATTCTAAAATTTTGTTTCGATTCCAGTTGATCAAGAATGTTATACGATCAAAAGCAAATTCTTAAGTTATGGAGAATGATTTGTAACAAGAAACAAACAATAATGGCAATGTAAGTTTTTTTTATTATTTTTGAACTTTCATTTTTGCTTGAATGCAAAACATTTTAAACTATACTTTGTCGAAATTTTGCAACATATGGGTTTTTATCTTTGCAAAAGATTATGTAGTAATCTTGATAATCAGAATAATGTTTTTTAACCATGCATATATATCTCATAGAAAAAATTAATTCAAGGTTATAATAAATTTGAATTCTATGTAATGGTAGTGAGTTTAGAAAGCAATGTATGCGTATTTTGAAGAGTATGCAAAGGAGGCACTCTTTAGGGAACAAAATTTAATTTTGGGCATTTGTACATGTTCTTTTACGAATTCAACAGGGAGGTTGTTATGGTTTGATGGCTCTAATTGATGAACTTCTTGTTTTTAAACTCAAATTGTTTTATCTAATATGCTTAAATGTTTTTTTCTTTTTTAATAGGGCTTTCTTTGGGGGATTTTGCTCATTATACTTTTGTTTGGTGTCCTTAATCCACCCTTTTTACCTTTCTATTTAAATGATGTTTGAAAGTTTGTTTTTATTTCTAAAATAAATATGAATTTGAGCTTGGGAATTTTTTAACTCTTCATTTTAAAATGCAACAAACCTATTGTACTTGAATTTAAGAAATTAATCAAACTTAATGATGAGTATATTAAAATAAAATGAAGAATTCTTAGAAATTTAATTAATTAATTTTTGTGGAATGGAGTGTCTTTATATATACGAGTATCAAAAGATTAAAATATAAGAATTTTGAAACAAAACAATGTATTTTTAAATTTTTTCATAAAATTAAGTTTTTAGGATGAAGTGTCTTTAGAAAATGTCAAAAGATAAAATTGAATTGTAAGAAGAAAATCTATCTAAATGTATATATGTATAAAATGGCAAAACAACTAACACCTCAGCGAAAAGAAAAAATTTTCAATGCATCAGATATATTAAATTTGAACGTATATATATATATATATATATATATATATGGTGTTAACTATCATGGATTGCTTAGTTTGGGTACATCATATGAAAGGATATATGATAGTGAATACAATAACTAACCTAAGGGGGAGCGGGTAAGTAGGTTAATTAAATTTCTTTATCTTGTCAAAAGTAAGCAGCAGAACAAATAAAACCAAAAATAAAAGAAAGGTAAATGATTACCAATGACCTATTTAAATTACCAGTGTCATTTAGTTTTTGTTTAAAGTAAACGATTACAGAATTCTATCTTTAAAATTTCTCATGTCATTTACTCCTTGTTTGGAACAATGTTTGTGTAGGCTATGAGCATTAGTGGTGTGATATCAACTTTAAGTGTTGTTGCACTAGTACATGTACCTATCATATCTCATTTTGGTTCTTTCGAGACTAAATTATTTATGTACCTTTTGAATTTCTTGACAACTGGGCTTTTTTTAACTTCTAACTTTATATTATACTATACCTTATTTGTAAAATTGTTTTATGCAGTGGTGGTTTTTTTGTGTGAAGTTGGTTATCTGCTTTCTTTAATTTTCTTTTTGACGTTGTTAGGTTGGATGACTATTGCAACAAGAGTTCTAAAGATTTTTGACCTCTTTTTATGGAGTTGAACCATTTTAATGGAGGTCTACATCCTATAATGTGATAGTTGAATAACTTTTTATTTGTGTATGAAATATTGCAATTAATCCTTTTGTATAATATTAATTGAATACAAATTATTTCATTTATATTGAAATCAATAAATAGTATGATGTAGTGCGCTTTGTAGCACAAAATTAACAATTTGAATTGATATAGCTCTTTTGGTGGATGCTACAGGTAATAACAAAACAATTTATTAAAAATGCTATAGTAGCAGTATCGTAGCATTTTGAAGGGAAAAAAAATATTGCATACTAAAATGCTATGAAAATGATAACAAAATATACATCATGTTTGAAAAGCTATAAGAAAATATATAATAGCATTGTGAAGAAATAAGTACCACATGCTAAATATGCTATGAAAATTAAAATTAAATAGCTTTTTTGAAATGCTATGATATTATATATTATCATGTGTCAAATAAATAAATATTACATATTAAAAATGCTATTTAAATGATAATAAGATAGCTTGTTTAGAAAACTATAATAGAATATACAATAACATTCTAAAGAAATGAGCATCACATACTAAATACGCTACGAGAATTAATAGTAAAATAACTTTCTGAAATGCTATAATAGGATAAATTGTATCAAATTGAATTAATAATTATCACGTATCATAAATGCTATTGAAAAGATGATGCATAGCTTTGTCAAAATGCTATAATAAAATATGTTATAGCACTTTTGATTGAACAATATCACATACCAAAAGTGTTATAAAAGGGGAAATACCTTTAATAACATGGGCTAATATAATGTTTATCTGAATGTTATCGTAGACTTTTGATAACATTTATTGCATGTTATCATAAGCACAATTTGTTGTAGTGAGAGACAGAGATGTGATGCAAATTATTTTTACATGGAAACCCAACGAGAAAAACCATGAGACTAAATCCCTCTATCCACTTTTGAATGAAACCCTATTATTAAAAGATAACCTACAAGTTTTTTTCTCAACCCATCTAGCCTAGAAACCAAATCCCTATCTAACTAATAATAGTCACCAAGTCTTACACTTTACAACATTAGAACCACCGACTCATCAGTCTTCTAAATTTGCTATGGTCACCACACACACACCTTCTTAACTAGTCACACAAGTTTGACGAATCCTCCCCACTACTCTCTAAGCAAGGCCACGAGATGAGCTTGAACTAGCCAATAAATTTGGTGATGATTTCATACTATAATTTGGTGAGATCATGGGTGTAATTGGGATTGGAATGGATTGAATTTGACTAAATTAATTTAATATTTGTGATACTTGATTTTTGAATAAAATATAAATAATTTAATCTTTAAATATTATTAATATAGTAAAAATAAACTTTTTTCATAAATTTTAAATTTATAAACTTCTAAAATTAAATTAATTTATTTTTAATTGATATTAAAATTATAAAGCTCATAAAACCATTAAATAAATTTATAATTATTGAACATATTTAATATTATAATAAAATAATTTTTTAATAATTAACAAATTTGAAAAAAAATGAATTCCCATGTTGGTTGGATTCGCGGGATTTCAAAATCCCACCAGTAACTTTGAAATCCAATCAACATGGGTTTTCAAAGTGGGGCCGCCCACATGTTGTTATGATGGAAAATCTCCCATGCGTGGTTGCACCAAACCTCGGTAATTTTCTTCCCAATCCCCTTGGATTTCCCGTCTTCCAAACCCGCGCTACATGCCAATTATACTCAAACCTTACATGCCAAGTACATTGGAACATCACCACTCCCCAATGTGACAAAAAGTGTTTATTTAATCTGACAATGTCTTGCATTCGAATGAATGTACCACATGCAGTGTTTCGAAAAAGGATAAGTTATATTAGAATCATTATATGCTAGTTTTCTTTTTTCTTTTTCTTTTTTTTGAAACATGTTATATGCTAGTTAATTATAAATAAAACATTAAATATCTTTTTAAGAAATGTTACATGTAAGTTATAATTGAAAGTCAGAAATCTGACATGCAAATCATAATTGAAACGTTACATTTCAATATTTTCTCTTTCTAGCTTTTCTCACATTTTGTCTCTACTTTCTTTTTTATTCTCACTTTTCTCTCTCTCTTTTAGGTATTCAAGTATGTTTTTATCCAACTTTGACCCCCCAAAAAAAAAAGATAACCTAGTAGAATGGCTAAATGTAAAATCTATAGAGGCTACTTACGATTTTCAACCCTTTTTATTTATCATCCAACTCTCAACTCCATAAAAATGTTATTATTAGTAAAGGATGCAAATTTCATAGCATTCTTATTTCGCTGTGTTTATCACTCTACCTTGGATGGATTCTCCCTCTTCTCCGAGCATAGTTTACCTGCCACTTGACTTGAACTCTTCTCTAATCTCTCAAGTCTCAACCTATGCTGACCAACTTTTTTAAGTGCACACACTTTCGAAATACACCCTAATCAAACTTTTGGAAACACCCCAACAGCTAGATAGACCTCGTTTGGGTCTAGATTTTACACTAGCCCACAAATTGTTCAATGTTGATGCCATCTACAGCCTCAGGACCACATCAAAGATATAAAAAGTCTCTCTACAAAATCGTATTTTCGTATCTAGCATATTTGTTTTCTGGGATCTTGAAAAAATGAATTGATTGCTTTCATCATATAATGTCATTTATGAGTAAATAGAAAACAAAAATGGCACCAAACATCACCTTACATCACATAATCTTATCAACGGTTCTATATGTCATCTAGCAAAAAATATTTAAAGATATAGAAGTATATCTGTATATGCCATTTGCTGTTTTGTTCTTATTAATATCATAAACCTAAGTACTCGCAAGTAGAGTGGCGTAATGGTGCCATTCCCATTTACCTTTGCTTCTCTACAAGTTGAAAGACAGATTCAAGTAGCAGGAATGTTAATAAGTCCGACATTTATTCAAGTAGCTATTTTTCCACGCGTGGGAGCAGTTATATGAGCCACACTCCTGGAGTCTTATCTGGTTTGATCTCAGTAGTACTCTGACAATTTGTCCATAAATCAATATATATATATATGTATGTATGTATGTATGTATATGTATCTTAAACCTAGGTGAAGACAATAGTATAAAGCAACATAGCATTCTGATTTCTAAGTTGAATTATATACAATCTTCACCTAATATGTTAGGTGTCATGTCGGAAATCATCACCTAAATTGGACTTCGATGCCATTTTCGGATTGGACTTTTGTAAATAGGTCCAAAGGTGAATTGACCTAACCAATTCCCTTCTTGTGAATCATATGTGGTTTGTAAAAGATAAGCGAAGAAATGACATAAAGGACATTGTTGTATATAAAATAAGAGACCAACTTAGATCTTAACTTTGAAGATTCAGTAATAATGATGCCTTCATGGCCTATAAATAATAACTTACTTTAATTTCTCAATAAATGGATTGGATCCTCCATATCTTATATCTTACCTATCAAAGAAAATAATATAAATATGGAAAGAATATACATGAAACGGAAGGAGATCGATACCCATAAACTAGCGCATTACAGAATGGAAAAAGAATTTTTATGATAGTTAAAGCGCTCCACTCTTCAAAATATTAATACTATATTTGTTAATGGAATAAAATGTGAAAACATCTTAATTTAATATTGAGATTCGTGTCTCACATTATCTTAATAAAAAAGGGGGAAAATTATGCAAGTGGGGTTAGGGAGAGATCTTCCTTGTTGTGCGTTTGATTACTCAAACCAGAGGGTTCTTTTTTCCTTTATATTAGACAGTATTCATGGTGGAAATAACTTAGATATGAATCACTGTCGAGCTGAATGAAATATATTGAATGATCACACTTATAGTGATTGATCTAAATAAAGTTTAACAATAATCTAATCACAAATAAAGAATTTATAAAAAAAAAAAAAAAAAAGAGAGAGAGAGAGCTTTAACTAGCTCTTAAATAACAAAAAACAATTTTTTCCAAAAACATTTATAATATATCATTTAACATCTTTTAAAACATATTTAAAAGGATTAGGGTGTTTGAACTTTGTAACTTAAAGTACTTAACTTAATGTGCATCAGATTCAATGGTTGAGATAGTTATTGAGGTGTCATCCAGTTTCAATCCTTGGATTAAATGAAAATGAACTATTGTTAGATATTGAAGTTAAGATTTTAAGTTATAAATTTAAGTCTTAGTTTAGCCTAAGTGCCCTTTGAAATTATCATATATAGAAATAATTATTATATATTTTCTTTTAGAAAACCAATATTGGTTACATGAATTAGATTTAGAAAAGAGAAAAAAAAAAAAAAACTTAATTAAATGTTAAATATTATATACTCATAATTATAACTCTCTGAACTTATACACCGAAAAAGATGATCTGATCTAAAGATAATAATAATTACTTATGTTAAGTTCCACTGATGAGTATTAAAAACAAAAAATATATATATACAAAAAAACAAAAAACAAAAACAAAACAAAGCATTATTGATAATTTGATATCCCATCAAATTCAGATACTGGAACCTTTTGCATTCTGAAGCTATGATAGTTCTGAATAAAAGTCAAACAAAGTTGTTCTTGGGTGTTTTTCATTAAAGTCAAACAATATTTATTTTTTATTTTTTATTTTTTTATAAGATCAGATCATCATCAGTTGCCTCATTTTGTTAGCTAGTTGGATATAGTTAAATTGACTTCGGCACATGTCGGAATTGCTCTTTGAGATCGAAATATTGCTATTGAGTATTGATTTTTTTTTTAATACAACAACGGTATCCCAAATACCGTGTTGTATTAAAAAAAAAAAAAAAAGTATTGATTTTAATACGTCAGTAACTGTTTTATTATTTTTTGAATTAACAAATATGTAATAAACTTTTACTAAGTTATTAAGTTTTTTTTTAATTTTTTTAATTAACATTACAAGTACGTATTACACCTACATTAACTATATATCGGACTCTCTTGATTATAACACTGAAGAGCGGTCCGAAATTAAAGCCCTAGAAGTGGGAGAGGACAAAAGCTCTCAAACGGGAGGGATAACAGCCTGAAAATTGTTCACATAGAGGGGCAAGTGAGATTTAAACCCACAAACCAAAGGTATAAGCTAGGCAATGACTTAATACCCAGTCAGACTATAATTCTTAGTTATTAAACTTTTAAATGAAGTAATATACTATTAAATATTACTTTTTATCATTTTCATCATGTGTATGGCAATATATTTTAAATTTTAGTTAGTAATTTTTTTTTGATGAATTTAATTGTCATACAGAATTTATAACATTACATGGATAATTAGTAATTACAAAAATAATCTTTTTTTTCGAAGTCTTAACCTTTGAATTTTAATTTAATGACTAGTAATCTATACTAGCTTGATCCTTCAACAATTAAGGAACTCAACAATTAAATTAGATTTACATTTCTGTAGTGTTGAAGACAAAAGAAATAATATTTTCTTTTGGAAATACAAGGGCAAAAGAAAGCTGGCACTAGCTAGGCCATTTAGAAGCATGGACAAATAAGTATTTGAGAAATATTTTTCAAACAAAACTTATTAATTTACATTTTGAACACCAAAAATTACTATTTCTAAAATTAAATGCTATGAAATAAACTTTGAAGAATACTTTAATTATTATACAAACATTTTTAACTATTTGAACAAACAATACATGCACATCCTTCTTAGATCAGATCATTGTACGCATTTCCATCTATTGTATTGGTGGAGGTTCATATCCCCACATGTCCTGAAAGAGAAAAAAATCTTGATACAACTTTAACTCAATGACCGATTTAGTGCCTGCCTCCAAACATTAGGCATCTTCCTTATGTCAAAAGTAACCAAAAAAACCACCAACCCAAAATAAAGAAAAGCAAAGGAGAAAATATATATATCACAAATTGATCATATGCAATTCAATTTAAATATTTAATAATTAAAATCTAATGATTGAAAAAATGAACTAATTATTTTAAAAAAAAAATTATGAGATAACAATCTTTACATGTTACCTTCCACTAATTCCCAATCATTTGAACAACTAATTTCATCTACCATTGATCAAATGTCATGATCTCATTTTCAATTAATACCTCCTTTCAAGGCAAGATACATCAAAAAAGTTGAAGCACACCAAACTTAATTATCTATCAAATTAGCTCAATGTGCACATATAATTGCTGAAATTTTTTATAATGGAAGTGAATTCATGGTCACGTAACACCACGTGTAACATGATAAAGATCTAAATATGTCACTCGTATGGATATTATATTATAATGTACTTTATAAATTAATCATATGATGTGGGCAAATATTCAATTTGCTAATATTTTGTTACTAGTTTCCACTCATCCATTATCAAAATTTTTGAAAAATGCCTGTGCCTATACCATATAAACCACTTTCTTGATGGGCAGGTTCTGCAAAATTTCTGATGCCCAATGCGATGTACACATGTGAGTTTGATACCACTAAATTTCGATTCTCTAATTAGAATTTTTAGTATACAATATGTTTAATGTTTATAATTGATAATTTGAAAAACGACATATAAATTAAAATAAAATAATTAGGAAAGTCCTGCACAACCTAAAGTGATTATTGCACTTTTCCTCCACATTTGTAATAGGAGTTCAAGCCTCACTATGTATATTTATCAATATGTATGAGAAGTTTTTTTTCTCTTATGAGAGTAGATTTCTTCAAGGGTTATGTGAGTAAATTTTCAACTATATATATAATAATTAATCTCGATAATTCTCAACAAACCCCTTGTTATAAATGTCGGTGGATTTTCGATTATTTTGTAATTATATAAGAAAGATATGAGGAAAGTCACATGATGCCTTCTTCTAGAAGCAAAGTTCCTGTAATTGAACAAATGGGAGATTCGTAAGCTTGTTCCAATTTTGATTATTTTCCTAAAACAATTAATCATATAATTTTGAATTTTAGGTAAACACCATCCAGATTTTTGGTGTACAATTAGAAAGGTTTTTAACTAAAATTTAATTTTTTTTTTATTATTTTGCATACAACTTCAGACTCTTATATAAATCTAAAACATGAAGATTAATTTTACAAAACTGTTAAACCTGACTAGGGTTTTTGATGTAGCTCCTTTGAATATGTCATCCTCTGTTACTTGGTGGGTTGGGGAATTATTCTCCTTCATTTTCAAACTCCAATTTGTATTTTCAATAGAGAAATCTTTGATCAAGATGCTACAAGATCCATTAGATCACTCATTATTTTATAAACTTAAAACTAAAAATAAAGTAAAATAATAAATCCACTAATTGAGCTTATCTTTGACTTGGCCTTCTACCACCACTAGATTGGTGACAGGTATTGCACGTGTATGAATTGAAAAAAAACATTAAAAAAAAAAAGAGGTTAGATTAGATTCTGGCTACCTAAATAATCTCTCTGATTGTCCAACCAGCTTAAGATATTTAGTTTTGTTTGGTACAATCATAAAATCCTTTATTTATATAATTTTTACAAGTAATTCATTCTTTAGACATGTATTATTTAAAAGAGAGTACTCTTAGAAGAGCATCATAAAGACTACAACCAATAATGAAGAGGAAATTATAAGAGATCTTTTTGAATTTACAAACTACAGAGATCATTTTCTTAAAAGAAGAAAAAAATCCTGCGGAGATCTTTTGGCGACTTCTAAACTGTACCAATTACATATACAAAAAGTATAATGTTCTAATTTTTATCACTTTTTTTTTCTTAATTTCTGGGTACATTAATTTTGTCATTTATGTTACCAAATTACCAAAACAAATAATACATTACTAATTATTTAAAATATGGTCTTTTATATTATAAGAAGTGCAATTCGAAAGAAAATGACATGATGCCATGCGAGTAAAATGATATTGTCCATTTGTCATGTCACCAAACTACTCAAATAAATAGTACACGTCACTTATTTAAAGCATGGTTTTTCAAATTATAATAAATGTTATCGGAAACATGTAATGATGTAATGTGACGCAACTGCAAATAAAGGACGGAAAAAAAGATATATATGAAATAAACTTGACACTTCAAAAACAAAAGAGATTGAAACATGCTTTTATAAGAGTTTGGTGAGACTAATTTGTTTGTTAATGTTAAAAAATGAGTGTATGCAATAAAGAAAACCATGATATCGATATGTATGTGAAGACAGGCAAAGCAATACAAATAGTAAAATCAAATTTTGATGAGTTAATCAATGAGCAAACTTTACAAACCCAACTCCTTCCCTCCCCCACTCTCCCTCCCCCGGTCTCCCAATATTTGGGTTTTATAACAAGTTAGCTTATAATCGTTAGTGTCAGTTAGTCCACCGTTAGTTTGATCAAGGATAATTCTGTTAATGTGCAACCAAATGAACATGAAAAATAAATAAATAAATAATCTTTGAAAGAGTCAAGTACCTAGGTTTTTTCAAAGAAAAAAAAAAGCCCAAACCAGATTGAAGAACAAACCAAAAAATCCCTCTAAACCAAATTGAAGAACAAAAAAAAAAAAATCATCAACAAACACCAAAAAAAAAAAACCAGGAAAACAAATTAAAAAAGAAAATGGAAGAATAGTGTACTATTCTTCTTCTTCATTCTCATAACAAACACCAGAAAAATTTAAAAAAAAAAAATTGAATAATAGTGTACTGTTCTTATTCTTCATTCATCATCTTCTTCTTCATTCTAATCATTAAACACCAAAAAAAAAAAAAAAACCAGAAAAAAAAAATAAAAATGACATTGTTCTTTTTTTTTTCATTTTCATCAACACCTAACACATATCAACACCCAACATAAAAAAAAAAATCAAAACAAAAAACCAACATCATATGAGTTCGTCGTCATGTCCACATTAACATGCAACACATATCAACACCCAATATCGATACCCTACACAGAAAAATTAAAACAAAATCAAAATAATAAAAGCATCATTTGTGTTCGTCGCAATGCTCACATCAACACCCAACACAAAAAATCAAAACAAAAACTTGAAGATAAACTATATTGATGATGAAGGAAGAAGGGGTAGAGAGAGAGAGAGAGAGAGAGAAAGACAGTGGGGGAGAGGACTGAGAGAAATATTTTTTTTCTTTTGTTTCAACATATTCAAACATGGGTTTTGCAAGTAGTTGAGACAAAATCGCACAAAATCATCTCTTCTATTCTTTTATCTTCATCTACCTCTTCTCTCCATCTTCATTTTCCTCTTCTCGCCCACATAATCAACATGGAAACCCAAACAATTAACCTAGATCAAAACTCAAATCAGTCATTGAAACCTAGCTAGTGAGGTCAAGAGAGGAGAGAAGAAGTGGCAGAAGAGACAGGAAAAGTGGGGAGAACGACGACAAGTGAAAACAAATAGAGGAAAGAGAAGAAGTGGCGGTAGAAAGATGAAGATTGATGGAGGATGAAGATTGAGGGAGCGGCAGCAACTGGAGATCTGATGATTGCAGTGGGTGTTTGAAGATGATTTTTGGGTTCTAATAATTGCAGCCCGAATGTAAGAAAAGAGAGAGAGTGGTAAAGGAATTAGAGAGAGAGAGAGAAAGAAGAAGAAGAATAAGATTTTGGGTTCTAATGATTGATCTGTTTTTCAATTTTTTCAATTTTTAATTTATTTTTCATTTTAAAATTTTTAATTTAAACTAATAAGGATATTTTCGTCTTTTTACCCAATCACATGGTCAACAATCATATTTCACTTAGTTTGATGATTAAGTTGGGAGCTAACTTCTTACAAAACTCAAACATTGACTCCGTGTCTTTAAAAGCTTATCTCAGGGGTTTTGTGCATTTTGCCCATTAATCAATTGAGGTTAAATTAGTCTGTGCCAATAGGTCAAGTGCGTACGTGTGTGTGTATATATTTATATATGTGTGTGTGCACATGCACATATATGGTTTGATTATCTTATTGATTAAATAATTTTACTCAATAATTATAATTATTTGATTGAAGTCAATCCAATAAATATAAAAGTTAAATACACAAAACTCCCTTGACGTTAAGTCAAATACACACATATTAATATTTTACTTTTTTTGTACATAATACCCCCTCATTAACAATCAAATACACACATATTAATGGTTCATGATTAATTATCAAAGGAGAATGAGGGGGTATTGTGTACAAAAAAATAAAATATTAATATGTATGTATTTGACTTAACCTCAAGGGGGTTTTGTGTATTTAACTCTAAATATAATTTATAGATAATATTATTAAACTAATAAGATAGATAAACCCATATATATTCTTTTAAGACTATCTAGAAGTTGTTCGGACAAATATTAAATGTGTGTAGATTGTAGATAAGAAGAGAAAAGAGATTAAAAACGCATGATAAATGCCGAAAAGAAGTGCATGTCATGGATCATGGTCCACATCATCACGTCAATATTAATAAGAGTTAAATACACAAAACCCCCTTGAGGTTAAATCAAATACACATATATTAATATTTTATTTTTTTGTATACAATACCTCCTCATTCTCCTTTGATAATTAATCATCAACCATTAATATATGTGTATTTGACTGTTAATGAGGGGGTATTAACTTAACCTCAAGGAGGTTTTGTATGTTTAACTCTATTAATAAATTCGCTAGTGGCTAAACTGCATTAATACTAGGGATTTAAAATCAGATTTCCCTGATAATGCTAAGTTGCCAGAAGCTAACGTAATCTAAAAAACTAATTTTATAATTTAGATAACAGGTTATGTGAGTGTGCCTGTCTGTACAAATATATATATATATATATGTGTATATAAATATATATCATTTTTAACAATGGTAAAGTTTGGCACTTAAAAGTGTAATCCTAATAAAAATTGGTTAATCCAAAAACAAATTTTGGAATTCTTTTTAGGTAAACACAAAATAAATTATATATCTATCGAGATTTGAGAATAATTACTTATTATAAAGTCTGGATATTTATTATTATACTAGAAAGAAATTTACTCCTGTAATAAGAGGAGAGAATCTTTATACATATGTATTAATCTGTAATTAAATAAATGGAAAAATATATAATCACATGAGTAAGAAAGGAATGTGCAACAAAATATTAAAGTTGAGTTGTCACATATGATATAGAACTTCAATATCATAATGACTATTGACTAGACTGACGAATTTTATTTTAAAGCATATAATCTGTTCAAAACACATGATAACATCAATTTTAAATCTAAAACAAAATATACATGAGGAATGTTAAGTTTCTCAAAATTTTATCCAAATGACATTACATATTATAAATTATCAACATTATATTAATCATCATATTATCTCGTGATTTATAAGATATTGACAACTCACATATCACGTCATTTTGATATGAGTTTGAACAAAAAATTTGAGAACCCTAGCATTACTCCGTATGTATTTCACTTTTTTCCTTTTATATTTTACAATTAGTAGGAGAGAGAATATAACAAATCTCCTTATTTTTAATTGCTTAGAAAAAGTGAGAAATAACATTTTCAGAAGAGTTTCTTAATTGAGACACATTTTTATATTCTCTAATTTTTTTTTACCCACTTTAGCAGTTTTTTTCCCCTCATTGTCTATCTAATTTATATGACAAGAAATTCAACTCAAATAGTTAATTACATTAGAGATGTTCTAATAATTTAAGAAAACAATAACACTGGATGTCCCAATTCATACATCAATTTTAATTTTAATTTATCATAAATTAAATATTTAATAGATATACATTATTGAAGAGTTATCTCAATTACGTTATTTATGATATATTATATGAATTAAATTCTTACATCAAATGTACTTCTAAAAAAAATGATATATTAAACTTAAGATACAATTACACATCCACAAATAGCTCAAATACTTAACATACTTTCTCTTGAATCATGATCAAGGTTTGAGTTTTACCAACATCCTTACTAGTACATATAAAGAGTTTTCTTTGGTTGTTATAAGAACACATTTCTCCTAATGTCATTAGATTAGATTTTCGATTGGATATAGTGTTTAATACCAATTTGGTGTTGCAATAACTTTTAAATAATCATGCACCTGTTTGGTAAATTTTAATTTAGACATTTAAAAGTCTATTAAATCCCACAACACATTACTTCATTATCACTTTACAAAATTAACATTTTCTTATAACTACAACCAAAATACTAAATAACCACTTTTAAAAATTTCACCAAACACCCCTTTCATACTAAAATTATTAAATAATCAAATTTTAACTTTTCAAAGGTGTTGTGCTCGTTTTCTCGACCTGGACAAATGGGTCAGCACAGGCCCAATAAGCATGAACAGGAATGAAGACCCAGAGGCCCAATCCTCAGATCGCTGCAGCGAGCTCACTGAGCTTGCGAGCCCGCTCAACGCCCAAAACAGTTCGAGCACTCTTTCAGCCCACCTCGACACCTATTCAGCTCGCCCAGTCCGCCTAGCCAGGGAGCTCGCGCCAGATAATACCTTGTGCAGCAAATCACCAATTCCACCTAATGCCCTTATTTCTCGCCGGTTGCACTTGCATAACTACCGAGGAGTATTTAATGCGGCGGTCATGCATTTAATGAAGAGAAGATCTCTCCTAGTGCAATAAATGCAGATGTGTGCACAGAAGGAACAATCATCACCTTACAATAAATGCAGTATGACTCCTGTCAGGATTAGTTGAGATAACCATTATTTGTAACGTAAATTACACTCTTTTGTATCTCCCTCCCCCTCTATGAATTTGGGGGGAGGGGGGGGGGGGGGGGTTGTTGTGCAGGAAGAGAGAAAATGGTACTAGAATACTGTCACTCTGCTGGAATTATCTCAGAGTGACCATGGACGTAGGCGCAGTCACCGAACCACGTAAAAATCATTGTGTTTATGTTCATTTTTCCCCCTCCTTTCTTCATTAACTGCTTCATTATTGCTGCATATTTACTACCACCAACATTCCTTCATCTTGATTGCTCCAGACCAACCTTAAATCTCATTCATTACACATTTAATGTCATTAATACCCTTAAGTACCACGTTCGCAGTCTGGGCCCATTGAATCTCTAGGTTGACCGTTTCTGGACATCAACAAAAAGTAACACCATACTTAATATAGAGAGGTTTTGGCTGTAAATTTCTCCCCAACATGTGTTGGAGGGTTTTCTTTTCTTATTAGGAAAATAGATTACTCCCAATGGTATTAGATAAATTATCGAGTCGCGTGAAATATCTAATCTCAATAGGTCCCGTTAGATTTATAACAATTAATATGAATAAATTGTCGATTATAGTTACAAACTATATACATATAATTAGAGTTTATATATGTGTATATATATATATATATATATATATACCAACTGTTGGTTACTATTTTTCACCAACTGTTGGTTACTGAAAACAAAAGTAATGGTGGTTACTGGTTATTACTTATTAACAAGGATTACGAAACATGGAACATGGCGACCACTTGTATATAAGTCAATTTGATTGGTCCCGCCACTCAACACCTATCGACATGCTCAATGTACTTCATAAAACATAAGATATTCCCAGACCCAAAATATAACATAAAATTGGTGGGCCAGCCCATTAAAAACATAAAATGTGATCGGTTTGTGTTTTATTTCCAAAATGTTTAACAAAATTTTGTTAGAGAGGATATTACATTAAATAAAATATTTAAAAATATTAGTTAAAATTTTTAAATTTTAATGATAAATGTATAATATTTTAAGAAAATTTATTCCCAAAAAAAAATATTTTAAGAAAATTGTAAATTTAGTTTGAAGGAAAGGGCCATGGCCTTAAAGATTTCCCATGAACTTTCGATTTTTTTTCTTTTTTGCAAAATTTTACAATTTTTTATGAATTTCAAAATTATGCTTTTGTATTGAATTTATCAAAATACCCTTTATATTTACAATTCTTTTTTCAAATCAAATGAGACTTATTATAGATCTATTGGATCAATAGAGATAGACCGCTCGATCTTATAAATATTTTTAACTAATTATAAAACTAACCCTTATAGGAATTCACCAATATTATATACTGCCAAAATATTATTTTCATCTACTTATTTCAGCACAACTTGGTTCAATTTCTTTGGCAACATGAAAAGTTAGATTTTCATTTCCAATTAGGTATCCTTTTGTAAATCACATGGATTTGAATAATTTATTATAATTTAAAAATTTTAGATCTAATTTGATTTCAAAGTTATAATCTAATAATTTTTTTTAAAAAAAATGAGTACAAGGTAAAGTGAATACAAATTTAACTATATAATATTTTATTCATTGAAAATATTGTTGGTTGTAAATATGACTAATTTTGAAAATGAAGCTTGTCTAATTTTATTTCATTTATTCTTTGGTTATCAAATCGACTTGGAGTTGAAATTGAGATTCTAGTAGTGCTCATGTTGATAGAAAATGGATATTGGTTGATAGTCTTATAGGATTCTTATGATATAAACAATAATATTAAACATCTCAATTTATATTCTCAACTTGATCTCAACTCATAATGTGTTAATTGATAAGCATATATTTATTTATCAATTGACACATCATGAATTAGAATATAATATGAAATATGAGCATTACTCATGGGGTAAATTATGCTTTTATCGTGATGCATATATATATATATATATATGCATCTTTGGTGTCTTTTATGATTTAACTTATTATTTATTCTTTATATGGGTCATAATTCAAATAAGAAATCTACTCCATTTTTTCAAAACAAAACAAAAAAAAAAAAAAAGATTTTTTTTTTTTTTTATTTTATTTTGAAATATATATATATTTTTATAGGGTTAGATGAGCTTACCATGTCTTTGTTTAGGATGAGGCTACTCGCACCAAAAAAATTCTTCCAACATCCATGTACTCAGAAGACCCAACACCATTTAGAAACAGCGTTTTACTCGATGCACCGATTAAAATTCCAAAATTAACCTTACTTGAAATTTAATTTTTATTACTTGTTATTCTTTTTATGCTCCTAAAATTCTTTTTCTATTTCATCCAAAAATTTCCAAGATGTTAGAATTAAATTAATATTAGATCTGTCAAACTCCCACTACTCATCTTGTATAATTGTATAAAAACATCATAAATGTATTCATACATGTCCGTCAAGGGTCACAAGATATCTATAAATTCTAGATGCTTAAAGAATCCATCAATCAATCTTTAATCCACCGTGTAAAACTAGAAAACACCCTATGAGTATTGTACAGGAATTACATCTAAAAAGTGGCTTTTAAAGTCATACGTTCATTCCAAAAAAATGAAAAAATTTGTGTTGCAGGAAGTTTTCTTAGTACGACAATGAATGCATTGGAATTTGGCTTTGTTAATATAATGTTCAGACAGAATGTTTTTAATATAATGTTCAGACAGAATGTTTTTTTTCTTTTTTTGTTTAGACAAAATGTTGTTATTATTATTATTTTTTTTTATAGTTACTATGATAGTATGACGAAGGTATATCCTGAATTGTGATATTGCAAACAAAATTGAAATTTATTAAAGATGGAAGATGGCCAGGAAGAAGAAGAGGGGTTTTAAGTAATTTGCGTTAGGATATATTATGAATAATACATTTTAATAAATTCTGGGTGTGGAGAGAAATATTTAGGGTGGCACTAGGGCCACCGCTTTGTTTATTATATATAGCTTTGTTTTCCATATAATAAAATTTAATTATGCATCTATAATTAATTAAAAGCTTTTATTTTAACTCACCACAGATGTCCCCTTTGTACCACGCCACCACATATGCAAATACATATATGATCAAACTCACTCAAGCTTTCAAACCACCTAAAATTTCACACAGAAAAAAAACGATGTTCGTTTGATATCAACACAAACACTCGATGTCAATCCCAATAATATCTTATCATATACCACTTGGACTGAATAATAACGTGTATCACATCCTAATATCCACTAAGATGCTAAAAAGTCACGACAATAAACTAGTTCAAATATAACTATAAAGTAGTTGATATTCATTTGATTGAAATATAAAAGGTTTAAAAATAAACAAGTATATGAACATAAAAAAAAAATAAATAAATAATAAAGAAAACTTTTGGTTTGTATTCATAAGAGTAGCAAGGATAGCACACAAGGGAGTCAATTGAGTGGTAAAAAACCACACCCCCTCCCATGACAAGTCATGACTTCCAAATTGTGCTCCCTAGCTTCAAATAAAATGACAAAATTTTCTTTCATATATATTAGTTATCTCTCATTTAAGTGTGAGTGGTTCTCAGTCCCAGTTATTTCCTGAACTAGTTCTAATAGCTCAAAAAAAAAAAAAAAAACAAAGAGTAGTAGGGATAGTTTGGTCATATGGTAAATAGTGGTGTAGGAAATAGTAAATTGGTGTGTGGAGGAAGGTGGAAGGATGATGACAGCGTGCCCCATGTAATAATAATGGTCACATGAAGGGACAGCCCAATGTTTCAAATTAATTAAATCAATCACGCCTCTTCCAACATCTTCCATTAAATTAAAACCTTAATCTATCTATTAAATTCAAATTTTAATCATATATTTTATTCTAATTCAAGTGATTATGTGTTTCTTCATTCACATTAGTGGTAGGATTTCATTCTCCATAAAATACAATTTACAAGATGGATATGAGTATTTCTCCTCTTATTATAAAAATAATTAGAATTATATAAATAATAATTGACCTTTGTACATCTGAACCAACCCCAATTGTATGCTTTACATAAAATAAATTAAAACTTAAGCTAATTATTTGTTTCCACTAACCAAAACCCTCTCTCCACATGTTCAATGCCCCTGGGGTTGGTATGGATTATGGAATTTTGTTTTTATTTTTATTTTTTTTATAATTTAACAATTAAAGAAGGGATAATCCCAAAAAACCCTCTAACTCTTGACAAATTATTTATTTATTTTTTATGTAGTTTCGTTTTTATCAAAAATACTACATGCTTTTAAATTAACTATCCAAAATACCATTGGAGGAGTATGAAAGGATAATAATACCCTTGACGGTAATAAATTATGTTAGGTTGTTACAATTGACCGTTTGACTTAGGGATAAAAACGGAATTCAATGAAAATATTAATAAAAATATAAAAATAAAATAAAAATGCTTATATATAAGAATATTTTCAGTTTTTCCTCACAGTTCCTCTCTTTCTCTTCTCTTTTCCTCTTCCTCTCTTTATCTTCGACTAGATTTGCCATTGTTGACGGCGATGATGGCATGGTGGAGACCCCCGTTTTGGGTCTCCACAATTGGAGACCAATGATTTTTTTTTTTTTTTGCTTATTTTATTGATTGAGTTTTTTCTTTTATGGTGTTTGTTGATAATTGTGGGAGATTGATGATGAAAAATTTGGATTTCCAATAAGTAGGGAGAGAGAAGAAAGATGGAGAGAGAGAGGGGATTCAGAAGTGTGAGAGGTTGAAGTTAGGGTAGAGTTCATACTTATGAAGATCCAATCTGCATCTCCCTTTTTTATTTTTTTATTTTTTAATTTAGTTTGTTTTTATTTTTTAAAATATCATAAGGGCATTTTGGTTTTTTACCTTATGTACATGTCCGTTGTACTTTTCTATTATTAGAGTGACAAAATGAGGTTTTTTGGATAAAAATAAAACTATATGAGGGAAAATGGGTAATCAATCAAAAGTCTTGTGGTTTTTTAAAATTTTCCCATTAAAGAATTAAAGTAGTGATTATTAAATTTACATAGGCATTTTGACAATTATTTGGGAAATTAATTAGCGATTGCTTCTTCAGATGGTTTTGGAATAATTTGATGTTGTTTTTGTGATTTTTTTTTTTTTTCCAAATACGATTATAAAATATTTTGGCCGGCAATTCATAATGTTAGAATAATGGTTTTTTTTTTTTTTTTTTTTGGTGGAAAGGATTTGTAATATGTTAAACACAATGATTTATATAATCTTTTCATTACTTAAAAAATTGATCCAAAAAATGTAAATACTAATTTATCAATTTGATTATAAAAGGGTTATGTTGTTAAAATATTTATCCAATTATAAAGTAACTATTTATTGTCAAATTATTGGGTAGGAGTAATATATATGCATGTGAAGATGTCTTTTGATTAAATAAAAGAATATATTCTTCAAAAAACATAAATGAAAGAATATAAATTTATGCAAACATTAATACACTTTAGTCACAGTATACAATGACAATAAACTTATTTTAAATGAAATTTAATATTCATATATGTGATGAGATTGATTTAATTATCTCTTTTTATATCCACATCAATGATATAATAGATTCAAATAATATTCTCTTCTTTCAATTTTATGAATTATAATTAAAATAAGATATAATTCACATGTTACATACAAGATTCATGAAAATAACTAAATATTTTATTGCTTTATTTCATAATAACTAAATTACTCTCATGATGTCAATAAAAGTACATTTTCAACATCATAACATACTGGTTTTGAAAAAAAGAAGTATTTGGTTGTCACATAATAACATTGGAAATTCAATTACATCTTTTTAATTTATATTTTGAAATAGTAATTGTAATCATGTATTCATGTTACTGGTCAATCGTTGTAATGCATTTAACAGCCTTAATGGAATAACAAAAGTATTATAATTTGTTATCCATTATTGTAGCAAATTATGGAAATTATCATAGTTTCTTTATGAAAATCAATATCCCCATACCAACTAGCGATCCTCTTATTGTGGGAGTTAGAGGTAGATTGGTAGTTTATATCTTTGTTGTCAAAATCTAACAATTCTGAATTATGTTGAAAACTAAACAGTGACAAATCACTCTAAATCCCGATTGACATGTTTTTATTTTTCTTGTATATGAATCTATTATTAATTTGTTTGTTTTTAAAAATAAAAGTATCTGAAATTAATTAATTTATTATTTACATTCTTGTTATTTTCTGTTGTTAAACATTTTTATTTAATAGATAAAAATAACTAAATTAAATGATTTCAATATAGCATCAACTAATAAATATTGGGGTGATTTTTGTTCATGAATCAAATATGATTAATAACTATATAAAAGTAATTTTTTTCTATTTTGTTAAACAAAAATTAGTGATGCATCTGCTCCACAAATTATAAACAATTTTCTAAAGTTGTTTTGTCACAGCTAAAAGGTTACAAAAATTGTGCAATGTAAAATTAAGATAAAAATTGACATACCTTATCCTTGGGATAATAGTTTTAGAAAAAATAATGTTTTAAATATAGTTTAGTTTCAAATTAAATAAATAGGTAAGACTTTTTGTTTATTCTTTTAAAGTTGGTTTTTGGGATTTATAAATATTAGTTGGTTCAATTCATTAATAAGTGTGAAGTACGAAATAAACAAGTAAATTATGAAAATGAACATGTGAATCACGTAAATAGTGATTGATTCGAATAAATTTAAATAATTTTGATCATTGATGTGCATTAAAAAAAAACAGTTAAACGTGCCTTACAAATGATATGGTTGATTTAACATTAATAAAAAATAATACAATTAACTATTTCAACTTAACAAATTTAATAAAATGAAGTTTTTTTTTTCTTTTTTTTTTGGAAATCTAATCAAATAAAGTTTTATGGGATAAATTTGTCAAAATAAAAAAGAAGAATTCATTTTCGATAAAAAAAAATCCTCTTTTGGCTAAAATAAAACCTCAATAATTTTTTACTCATTTGAATTCCATATGAAAGGTTGAAACATTTTATAAACGTGAAATATTATGTAAACTAAAAGCAGATAAAGGAAGATTGAAGTTTCGTTTTAGATTAAGAAAAAAACAGGTTCTTTTTTTTTTCTTTTTTCCAAAAGAAAATGTTATGCCAATATTTTTTGATACTTCCAATAATTTTCACATTTTTAATTACTGTCGATGTTCGGAAACGGTCGATCCAGAGATTCTGGAGCCCGGACAACGAACGAGGTAATTATTGAGTTTGGTCGAAGTTAATATGTGTTTAAGGTTGGTATGACTTAATGACGATTGCAGGAATGTTGGTCGTGGTTGGTCGACGAGAGTTATGAATCAGTAATAAAGAAGGGAAGTGAAGAATGAAGTTTAACACAATGGGTTTCACGTGGTTCAGCGACTGCGCCTACGTCCACGGTCACTCTGAAATAATTCTGGCAGAGTGACGGTATACTAGTGTTGTTCCACCACCTTGTATAGTAAAAATCTCCTCTATTTATAGAAGGATGGGAGAAATACAAAGAGAATAATCCATAATAAAATACAAGCAATGACTATCTCAACTAATCCTGACACAACCATGCTTTCTTAAATGTAAAATCATCATTCTTTCTTACATACGTCTGTCTGCATTTAATGCTCCCGAAGAAGTCATCTATTCATTAAATGCAGAGCCGTCGCATTAAATGCATCTTGGTAATGGTGTAGACAGCTTCTGGCGAGAAATCGTGAGAGTGGGTGACTTTGTTGACTTGCTACATATGATATCTCCTGAATAAGCTCTCTGGTCAGTCAGGTAATGCATGTTGGAGATATGTCGACGTGGCCAGGAGAGGAGGTTAAGCGGTCTGGAGATTCCTGCGATCTCGCGACTTGGACGACCTCGCGAGCTTGACGAGCTGACAACGCGGGCAGGAGGCATGCTTGGGAGGTCTGGAAGCTGTTGCGAGCTCGTGACCTGGACGACCTCACGAGCTGGGCCTGCAACTGCTGGTTCCGGTCTTGGGCCTTCTGGGCCCCCGTTCCTGTCCAAGTATATAGGGCTTATACTGGCCCATTTAGGCAAAACAAGAAAATGGGCATAACATCAAGCCTCCCAGCTCTCTGTGCGTTCTGCAGATTGGGAGCTGATTCAAACACATGATTGACGCCTATTTGCGAGCTTTCTGGCGTCGTTTCAACCTTTGTATTGTAACCGCTGACACGTGGCGTTCATACAGGCATTGGAGCCACAAACGTGCCTTGGGGACCGTACGCATTTAATGCGCACGTCTTGTAACTGACATGCATGACGGCATATGACCGAGATTGGTGCTGAGCCGTTGGATTCTTGGCGGTTATGCCTTTATGTTAGATCGGATGGTTGGGGATGGACGTCCTGACCTATATAATTCAGAGGTCTTTTCCGATTCCCATTTTTTGCTTTTCTGATACGACACTGGTACCCCATTCTCACCATTTTTCTTCTCTGCTTCTTCTGCCCCTCTTTCACTACTTGACAACTTCTTCAGACTCCGCTGCTTCAGGGATCAACTGTCATTTCCAACAAGCCGTTTACAGCTCGAACAAGGTAATTTTTTCCTGGCTTTGCTTTTTCATGCTTTTGAGGATTTGCTTCTAGTTTGTAGCGTCAGTTTCTATCCTTGTATCATGTCTGTGAGTCACTGTGTGCCTGCGTTGCCTTTAGAAATTTATTGTGCTTGTTGCTAGAGTACTTGTGTTCACTGGGGGCGACCTGGCTGTCAGCCTGAGTGTCCCATGTCGTTGTTGATGAACTTGTGAAGTCCGTTTTTGGACTTTTCTTGCTAGAAATCGTACTTTGTGGACTGTATAGTGCTGGTTCATTTAGAATCTTTGTCATTTGTTGATGTTGCTTAGGATTTTGATGAGAATGTCTTTGTACTGCCTGATAGGGTACCTGTAGACATAGGGTTAGCAACGTGAACATTTAGGGAGATATAGTACCTGACGGGCCCACATTCCTAGGCCTCCGTTGCCTTTGGTGGCCAAGTGTGCGACCTGACGTATAGGACAATAGCTCCAGGAACTCTTTTCTGTGGCTTGCTAGGCTCAGCATGCTGTAAGCGTTCTGATGTCGTTCCTTCTGTGCTGTAGATGTCAGGTCGCTCACGTACTGGTCGAGGCAGGGCTTTTACTTCTAGAAGGCAAGCTGGGCGCCAGATTAGTGAAGCCGAGGCTACGACCTCGCGAGCTAGCGGGTCTACCAGGGAGGTCGCAGGAAGGGATGAGGTCGCTGAGAGGGAAGACCGACATCCTTTCAGTCATACGCCTTCGAGCATTACCCTCTCGATGCTGGAGGCTTGGGCTCGAAACTTCAGCTTCCTCTTGGGGTGCCGAGCTAACGTCCCCAAGGCCAGTGATCGAGCTGTTTATCCTCCTGCGGGCTTTGTGGCAATCAGTCGCGAGCATATAGAGCTCGGATTTAGGTTCCCAGTTCTCGACTATCTTAAGAACCTTCTGAACGACCTGAAGCTCGCCATTTCCAATTGACCCTGAACTCGTACGCCTACCTAACCACTTTAGCAGCGGCGTTCATCAAGCACGGGCTCGAGCCCCCTACGCCTCGCATCCTCCGCAGCGTTTTCAGCTTCAAGGGGATCTCCGGAAAGGACGGGGTTTACTACGTTACGCCTTGTCAGTCTTCGCCATACAGGGGATATTTACCCCAGGACTGTACCAAGTCCAATGTGGGGGAATATAAGTCTCACTGGACCCTGGTCACGTGTACTTCGCTTGGGGGTCTACACAATAGAAGCTTCATGCTGGAACCTGGTAGTTAGAGACCTGTAGCTTACAGACATAGTGATACAGCCACTAGAATAGTTTTTTTTTTTTTTTTAATGAGTTTTTTTTTTTTTTTTTGCAGGCATCGCTGCCCCTAAGTACAAGCTTAGAGAGGACGAGCTCGTTATCCTGGATGCTTACGCGGTGGCCAAGAGACCAAACGGCGATTTCTTCCCCACTAATAGTGAGCTGGTAGAACGGGGCCTCGCGCCATCTGCCACAGGTCCTTTTTTGGACATAAACCAGCACTTGGGGATACGAGAAGAAAGGTCCGAGGTTCACTCTGTCTTTGCTGCCCCTGAACAGTCTGAGTCAGATCCGCAGCCCCTGCAACAAAGGTCTTCGAGCACGAGCACGTCTACCAGCACATCTTTGGACAACATGCGAAGGCTCGCGATGTCTGTTCCCCCCCTCAGGTCGGTTCCACCTATCAGGGCGACCGAGGTTGTTGAAGTGGATGACACTTCCTCAGACCACTCATAAAGAGCGCCTTCTTAACCTGCTGCAACAGCTTCTCCTCAGATCAGGTCAGCTACGACTCCTCAAAAGTGGGCTGCCCCATCTGAAGGATAAAGTCCTTCCTCAGCAAAGAGGACTGAGGTCTTTGTTGAGAGGGGCTCACCTGTAAAGCAGGAGCCTGAGGCCCTCGTTAGGAAAAGAAAGGGGAAGGCCATAGCTGAGCCACCAGCTTCAAAGTAGAAGGGTGTCATTGAGGTTTATAGGCCTGGGCCAGTTGTTATTGGCAGGGAGCTGGGCACTGAGGCACCTGGGCGACCTGCGAGGCCTGTAGGGGAGTCGCAGGGAGACTTCGAGCTGCACCCTGACGCGGCGAAGGAGATTGAGTATTTCAACAGCTTCGTGGAGCTCGTGCTTGGAGTAATGGGGAAGCGCGACCCGGAGCTGCGGAAACCTGAGCTCTCAGGCCGGAACCTCATGGGTTTTGCAGCTCGTCACGTTGCGCTGGTAAGGCTTAAACCCCTCTATACTTTGATCTTTCTCTATATTCAAATTTTAACATCTCTTTACTCTTTCAGTTGGGTATGGTGACGGTGAAGCTGATGAAGGAGATAGACGATCAGCTCGGTGAGAAAGAGGCCTTTAGGGTGTCCGAGGTACAGTTCCAAGAGGAGAGGAAAATAATGCAGGACGAAATCAACCTCCTCCAGAAGGAGCACGAAAAGCTTGGGGCCAAGCTCCGAGATGCTGACGCAGCCCTGTCACAAGAGACTGCTCGCAGGGAGGCTGCTACCTCTGAAGTCAGTAAGGCTCATAGCGAGCTGAAGCAAGTAAAGGGCGAGCTAAGCGCTGCGCAGAAAAAAGTAAAGGTTGTTGAGAGTAAAATAAAATAGCAACAGCAGGATTTAGCTTCAACCAAAGAGAAGCTCGCAGGGGTCGAGGAGAAGTTGGCTGGGGTAGAGGGGAAGCTGGTTTAGACTGAGGCGGGCATTTAGACCCAGCTAGCTCAGGAGCGGGACAGGGTCGGCGAAGAGATCGAGAGGGCTTTCTTGTTCAGCATGTGGGAGCTACCCGGACTTGGACTACTCCTTCTTTGGGTCGGTCGGTGTCGAAACAATCCAGGAGTTCATGGAGCATGCTGCCAGTGCTCAGGGCGCGCAACATGTTGATACTTCCCCTGTTCCTCCAGTTGATCCATCTACTGTCCCAGTTCCTTTAGAGCAAATCCTTGAGGGACCTTCAGCTTCCGAGGATCTTCCAGTGCCTGAGCCCCCAGTAGAAGCCTCTCCTGATCTCCCAGCTTCTGAGCACGTCCCTGCGTCGGAGCCCTCAGTAGAAGCCCCTGTTGATCCTCCTGCTCCATCAGACGCACCAGCTAGCGCCTAGAACACTTCAGCTCCATTTACTCATTTCATTCATCATCATTTTTATTGTTATTATATATATTTTATTATTTTATCCTGTTGAAATTTGAACAGCGAGCTTGTAGCTCGAAATTACAGTATTGGATTCCCTGCAGATTTCAATATTTTGTCCAAGTATGGAACGTGTAAATATGCATGACTCACTTATATAATGAGTAATTAGCAGGTTTAAGTAATACACACATTATAATAAGTACGCTAAAATTTGCTAAATAAATCACAATTGTGAAAATCATGTTAACTTACGAGCTCGCTAACTGCAGTCAGTAATAATAATAATAATATGTTAACTCGTAAGAGTTTGAATTCACAGATAGCTCAATTGAGCAAAGTACCTGATCATGTAAGTAACATAGTTGGGCAACCTCTAAAGAATAGGCACGAACTTACAGTCAGCGGGGTGCTAAGAATTCTCTTAACCCATAAATTGCACTGGCGTTGAGTGCGTTCGAGAGTGACATTTTCCCAAACTTTGAGATTCCAGCCTGTGGCAATACTTGCAGTTCAATGACGAGCCCTCATCGTGGGTGACTCTTTCCGCGAGTCCGCGGCACCTTTATATTTGAGAGGCGTGGCTTTACCCCCTCCCGCGAGGTCGCTGGGCAATGTTTCACGAGTCCACGGGCATCTCGATATTTGAGAGGCGTGGCCTTACCCCTTCCCGCAAGGTCGCGGGACAATGTTTCGCGAGTCCGCGAGCATCTTTATATTTGAGAGGTGTGGCCTTACCCCTTCACACGAGGTCGCGGGGCAATGTTTTGCGAGTCGCGGGTATCTTTATATTTGAGAGGCGTGGCCTTACCCCCTCTCGTGAGGTCGCGGGGCAATGTTTCGCTAGTGCGCGGCTGATTGGCTGATAAACGGTCCCTTGGACTTATAAGAAGAGAACTCCTGGGCAGCAAGATCGCTCTAGGATAGCTCAAATGAAACATGGCGACAAGTTGCTTGCGAGCAGGAAGGGTGTTGTGAGGAGTATCTGCTACGATCGCACCCTTATAAGACTCGCGAGTAATTCGTAGGTCGTAGGAGATAGCGACTGCGAGCTAGAAAATGAGCTTAACACTTGCTGATATAAACTTTCCCTTTGAAGACGACATAAGTAAGCTGAGCATCGATTAATAAGAGACCCTCGGCTGAGGGTTATGGTAATTTCTTTGCCAGATAATATGTATGTAGTTTCGGCAAGCGCTTTATGCAAGTGTTTTGGTCGTAAGTGATTCCTTGGATATTTGCATAGATATCTTCAAAGAAATACATGTATGATAATAAATTGCAGCTCATTTTCTTGAGAAAGAAATTTCATTAGTTTTGCTCTTTAATCGTGTACATTTGCTGGTTCGGCCAGTATGCTTTCTGCATCAAATATGACACATACAACAAAAAACAAGTGAAAGCACTTTTACAGACAATCGTCAAAAGAAATCATATACAAAATTAAAGCAAGTTGACAGTTTTTTTTTATGTGTAATAGGGCCGCAGATGCTCAGCGTTCCAGGCTTGGGGTAACTCTGATCCATCCATGTTGGCCAAGTGATAAGCTCTATTCTTCAGGCTCTGCTTGACGAGGTACGGTCCCTCCCAGTTAGGTCCGAGCGCTCCATCACTTGCCTTGCGAGCTCCGGGGAGGACTAATCTGAGAACGAGGTCTCCCGCTTTGTAGCTTCGAGCTCGCACCTTCTTGTTATAGTACCTGGTAACTCTCTGTTGGTACACTGCTACCCTTATGCGAGCTACTTCCCTCGCTTCCTTGGCTAAGTCTAAACTGGCAGTGAGCAGCTGGTCATTGTCCTTAGGTCGGAATGAGGCCCTTCGCTGGCTGGTGACTTTAAATTCTGCTGGGATCATGGCCTCTGTTCCGTAGACCATGGAAAATGGGGTTTCACCTGTTGAGCTACGAGCTGTGGTCCTATATGCCCAAAGGACTTTCTGCAACTCGTCCACCCAAGCCCCCTTCCTTGCCTCTAACTTGGTCTTCAAAGTCTGCTTGATGATCTTGTTCACAGCCTCGACTTGACCGTTGGTCTGAGGGTGGTCTACAGCTAGAAGCTTTTCACGATTCCTAGCTCGTTGCAGAAATCTATGAATTGCTCACTGGTGAACCGAGTCTCATTGTCTGTCACGAGCTGCTGAGGGATTCCAAACCTGCAGATCGATTTTTGGTCTCGGTCGACTGGATGATCCAAAGCCCAATACCTGCAATCACAAAGCACACCAAAGAGAAAAGAGAGAAAGAACAAGAGATGAAACACTAAGATTTTTTACGTGGTTCGGCCCAAATGGTGCCTACATCCACAGGTCACTCTTAATATCTTTTTTTTTTTCAAAGTGACTATGATACTAAAAATTTTTCACACACTTTACAATGAATTTTTCCCCCTATTTATAGAGAATTGAGGATTATAATTGAGTGATGTACACGTAAAGAAATCAACTACTCTGACATAACATTTATTACATTGACTAACAACTCTGTTGTAGTCATACTGCATTAATTGCTTATTAGGATCTGGAATAACATGGAGCTCACTGGTACGAGAGTTGAGACTTAGAGGCTGAGCTAACTGTGAGCTGAGAGCTGCGAGCTGAGCGACCTGATACCTGCGAGCTAGCTAAGAGTTGGGAGCTGCGAGCTAGTTGAGAGCTGGATCTGCGAACTAGCTGAGAGTTGCGAGCTGAGCGACCTGTGAGATGCTGAGGAGCTGAGAGCTGGGCCAGTTTATTGGATTGGTTCTTTGGGCTTTTACCAGCTCATTTTTACAGTTCCAAAAATAGGTATAACAATTACGATTTGCGGAATAATGAAAAACTTTTAATAATTTTTTGAAAATTTGATATTAATCAACGGTCGTACACTTATACAAAGAATACAACGTCATTTTGTACGCGTAACACGCGTCGCGTGGTTTACCAAAAAACCACACGTCTTACGCTCCAAAAGGAGACACGAAAACAACCGGCCCGCAAGTGGGGCCCAGTCATAATCCGCAGTTAGTCAGCTAATTTAAGCAAAAGTCAACCGTGAAGGCTAAAACGGTAATTTGAATCTTAAGCGCTTAAAAAAAAAATACGGATAATGAGCGTACATGTACATGTAATGCAGTATTTAATTTTTAATTAATCAAAACACTAAGCAAAGCATTTTTAATATAACCAGTTTATGAAATGGATTTTATAAGCTTTTCAAGTCCGGTTCTTCACAAAGACAAACTTAATTGAACTGGATTTGTTGTCTTTAAAGCGAGAGAGAGAGACACTGCGTGTGTCTGTGCGGTGAAAAAGTGAAGGATCTGACACAAAGAGTAGATGGTGAGCTACCCTGTGAATGTGATCTGCTTTTCTTTTTTTTTTTCTTCTTTCTCTTTCTCTGATGTCATGTTTTGTGGTTTTAGATCTCTTTCTTTTTCTTTTTCCTGCACATTTTCTGTTTGGTTCGCGAGAAATTTTCACGAACTGGGGTATCTATTTGTCTGTTCGGTTTCTCTTTCTGGGTTTGTCTCCAACGGGAGTTTCAAGTTTTAATTATTTATAATCTTTTCACTTCATTTGTGTACTGTTCGGGTTTCTTTCTGTACTTGTATTTACTAAAGTTGTGTTTTGTGTGGTGGTTTGTTTGTGCAGGGTTACTGTGAAGAAAAGCTTTGATCTTTGTTTGGAGGTGTTGATCAGTGTTGGGACATGCGATGATGAGAGGTTGCTTCTAACTTCCAAAGTGTTGTTTGTGATTTGAAGTTTTCATTTTTTGGGCAGAAACTTAACTGATGGTGTATCAGTATATGAAATGAATGGTTTAATGTGCAGTTGCTTTCATTGTCATGGATTTATTTTGTTTTAATTGCTTTGCTTATGTGTTGGATTTGCTTTATCGACAGTGTAATTCTTTTTGAAGAAATGATTAGTGGGTATGTGTCTTTTTAAGATTTCTTACACTGAGTAGGCTTCGAAAAAGTGGAAATTTCTGGTTTTTTTTTTTTTTTTTTGTTTTTGACGTTTTTATGTGTTCATAGTTTAGGTGGTGTGGCTTTTGCTTTTAGATGTAAGATTCTTCTTTTGAATGGATTATACGAAACTGGTATTTAAATTTTGAACAAATATATGATTTTAGGCTTGTGAGATCGGGTCGAAAACCCGCCAAAAGATGGTTTCTGATAAAAGTCTGGTATTTTAGGTGCTTTTGGTCCATGTGAGGCTTTTCTTTTGTGGGAATCTTCTTTTCCAGCTTTGTGCTTTTCCTTATATGTCTTCTTTCTCTTTTTTTCCTTGCTTATTAAGCATTCCATCTAGATTATGAATAATTTTTTTTTCCCTTTTTTTCTCTCATTTGCAGTTATAGATTACAGTTTCTGGGGTCATCGTTAACTGCTTCAGTGGAATAAAGTTTATGCAATGATTTTAGTTAATATTAAGTTATTGGGGGTATAGTATACTGGAGTAAATGTCTTTCCGTAGTATAGTTCGTGATGTGAGGGATGGTTTTGGGAGCTTATCGAGGCGCAGTTTTGAGGTGAGGTTGCCTGGTCATCATCACAGAGGGAAATCTCATGGCTCATTTCACGAAATGCATGACCAACCTGTGGTTATCCAGAATAGCCGTTGGGCTGGCCTCCCACCTGAGCTTTTGCGTGATGTGATCAAGAGATTGGAGGCAAGTGAGAGCACGTGGCCTGCTCGTAAGCATGTTGTTGCATGTGCTGCTGTTTGTAGGTCATGGAGGGAAATGTGCAAGGAAATTGTACAAAGCCCTGAATTCTCAGGGAAGATTACGTTTCCGGTTTCCTTGAAGCAAGTGAGATTTTCATGATCGTCTTTTGTGCTTTAAAGACTCTTTTATTTGAAATAACTGCTTAATTGTCTCTTTTATATATGGGTTGAATTGCCATTCATAGTATATACACATGGATGCCTGAGTATTTGTTTCACTTTCAATGCAACGCTTTTGTTGACGTGGCCGTGCACTGACAAGGATTTTATTTATTTGTCTTTGACAGCCAGGACCTAGGGATGGGACCATGCAGTGTTTTATTAAGAGGGACAAATCTAATTTAACTTATCATCTTTTCCTTTGCCTTAGTCCAGGTAAGCTTCTCTTTTAGCATCTTGGTTGTCTCCTAAATTTGCATGACTTCAATATGATCTGCATTGTTATGTGGCACATGGATCTAAACTGATCAAGAAGGTAACTTTGGTTTGAATTGCACCACTAAAAAGGCACAGTGTGTGTTAGAAAAGGAAAACAAAAATTGAAAATGAGAGGGTAAGAGAAAGGAATGAAAAAGTAGAGAGCAAAAGAGACATGGAAGTATGTTATTGAGGGAGAAAATCTGTTGAACTGTTGATAAGTAACATTTGACAATTTTTTGCCTTTTAAATATAGTATACCACCCCTAACCTGTTAATAATTATTTTACTCTTCATGTTTAATTGTTTATACGTGTATTATGCGAATTAATGGGATGATTTTTGGTTGTAAACTGTCATAAATCTGTTTATTAGTAGTAGAGAATATTATTTTTGAATAATTGAATTGGTGGATTTTTACTTGTTGACGTTGCTGATGTTGTCTTTTGAGCATGATGTGATCGATCAATTGAAAAGTCTTTTGTGCAAGGTTAATTTTGAGTCTGCCACTGATTCTTCTTAGTGGCTGTGTTTCATATAAAAGGGAGAGAGAAAAAAAAAAAATTTCTTAGTGGCTGTCATAATTCATAAACCATATTAATTTTGGTACATATGGTTACTTTTCTTAAAGATTGATTCTAACTCTAAGATATGTTTTTGCTTCTGTTTGCTTTACTTGGACACATGGTCATGGGTAATCAGTATATATTGATTTTGTATGCAATGCTGATACTATTATGGCTTTTAGAGGCATTACTAACACTCTGAAATGCTGTATTGCTATGTAATTAACATGATGTAGCTTCAATCTCTTCATAAGAATCTCCAAATGATGTGCTAGCCAACTGTTAATGAACTCTCAAGTCTCAAGTCTTCTCATAACTAAGTTTGTCCTAGCAATGGGGGTGTCATTTTGATTAATACAATTTGAATGTCTCATGAAACATCTTCAAGGGTTGTTCATGATAACAATTACTGATATACTTCAATAGTAACCCAATCAAATACCCAACATAGATGTTTCACAATCTTGTTTGAGTTCTAATATCTTCTTGGGGTAATTATTCCTCTCTGTAGATTTATGCATTTGAGTATAGCTTCTGCAACTCCTCTGTAGTCTCTTCAAGCTGCTTCTTGATTATCTGTGTTAAAAAATTTAGAAGAAAAGAGAGAGAATAATTTCTTTCGTTATGCATGGATTTGAGGTTGTTTCTCTTAGAAAGTTATGTGAGTGCTTTAATAAGCTATTTTTTGCTTGTTCATGGGCTCTGAGGTCATTTAATGTAGTATTTATTGTTCCTGCTGTCTAGTTTATGTACTTTTAGGATGGTGCTGTTGGCACATTTCTTTCTAATTTTCTTTTCCCTGCAGAGTAGTTTAACCTATTTCTATTGTGTAAGCCTGCTATGGGGCGGCTAACTTTTAACTCATCAGTTCCTAATAAAATGATCATGACTAGTACAATTCATGAATTGTTTAGTTAGCTTGATAAATGTTTCTCCTTATTTGCACCGCTGTTATAATTGTTCCGTCTTTGGATGCGCTCTTAATCAATCAATCACTTTTGCAGCTTTGGTTGTTGAAAATGGGAAGTTTCTTCTTTCTGCAAAACGGACTCGGAGAACCACCTGCACAGAGTATGTGATCTCTATGGATGCAGACAATATATCAAGATCGAGCAGCACTTACATTGGAAAACTGAGGTAAGATTATTCCCCCGAATATGTGGTTAGTTCTAATGGCCATAGCGATTGCTGCAGTTTCCTTCACTATCTTAAATTGTATGGAATAGCTCACTAAAAGCAAATTTTGGTGAATTTTGTAGTTATGAATCTAAAAGGTAATACCGTTAAGAGATTGGAGATTATGCTATCATGAAAATTAATATTTGGATGATTGAAAGAGGAAAAAATCTTTGAAATTTTGATTTTAGACATATTTGAAGCCTGTGATACCTTCTTTATAATATAGTTCTTCCATCGGCTGATCTTAACATTTTCTCGTTTTGAGGTCTGTCATTTTCATGTATTTAGAATGAGTATATGGATAATCGAGGCAAGAAGACTGTTTTAATTATATAGTAAAATACTCCAAAGCAAAGAAAAGTTAACTGTATAAATGATGTTATGTTTATTGTATTCTTTATACAGCACATGTATGTACTTTTAGTAACTTACAACCTTGTCCGCCCCAAGTTGCAGCCCACTAAAAGAAAACTAATATATCTGTGAATACCTTAGTTGCAAGTTTCAAAATGTATAATAAACGTACAAATGGACAATTGTACTTGAAAATTTTATCACAATATATATGGTATGGTCTCAGGTATGAATATGATTCTATAATCTCTATAGCTGAATACTCGTAACACAAGTAGTCTAAAATTCAAATGTATCTTTGTTTCAGGTCAAATTTTCTTGGCACAAAGTTCATTATTTATGACACGCAGCCACCTTACAACAATTCTCAGCTTTCTCCACCAGGCCGAAGCCGCAGGTTTTACTCAAAAAAAGTTTCACCAAAGGTTCCGACGGGCAGCTACAACATTGCACAGGTTACATATGAGCTCAATGTTTTGGGCACTAGGGGCCCCCGCAGGATGCACTGTACCATGTATTCCGTTCCTGCCTCATCCCTTGAGCCTGGGGGCAGTGTTCCTGGCCAGGCAGAGCTAAACCCTCGCTCCCTAGAAGACTCGTTCCGTAACTTCTCGAAATCAATTGATACTTCAACTGAGTTTAGCAGCTCTCGATTTTCTGATATTGTCGGGCCTCGTGATGAAGAAGACGAGGGAAAGGAGAGACCCTTGATTCTACGGAACAAGGCACCAAGATGGCATGAGCAGCTGCAGTGTTGGTGCCTCAACTTCCGTGGAAGGGTGACTGTTGCGTCTGTCAAGAATTTCCAGCTAATTGCTGCGACACAGCCTGCTGCTGGTGCACCGACACCATCACAGCCAGCCCAGTCAGATCATGACAAGATCATTCTTCAGTTCGGTAAAGTTGGCAAGGACATGTTCACAATGGACTACCGATATCCACTGTCCGCATTTCAGGCTTTTGCAATCTGTTTGAGCAGTTTCGACACCAAATTGGCATGTGAATAGAAGGAAAACAAAAAACAACAAAAAAAAGGAAGGAAAAAAAAAACAATAGAAAAGAAAAACAATGATGGTAAGAGGTAGAAATTTTAGTTGTACTGTTTGTTATTTAGAGCTTTATAGGAAGGAGGGCTTGTTGTATGCAGTTTACAACCAATAGCTCAACTTAAAAGCGCAGGAGAGACAATTTGTGTTCTAATTGGTGATATATTTTTTTCTTTTTAATTTTACTATGGATTAGTTTGCTCTGATATATCCATCATCAAATGTTGTTCAAACTCTATGAATTTTCTTTTAATGTGATCCAGAAAGAACATTGAAGACTTATGTCTGGTTAGGAATTGAAGAAGAGAACCTCAAGGGCCCATGGCTGTAATGAATTCATTGACTTGTGTGGATGATATGCAAGCTGTGGTTGGCGAAATTATTAAATTTGTCAATGTCTAAGGTAGGTTGCAGTTGCCTGTGCCTGTGCCTGTTCCTGTGGACTTTAGCTTTTGATATGGTTCGATCTGGCCCATCATGGCCGCCTTTGGACACAACACAAGATTCTTTCAATTACTTGTGTTCTCTTGTCTCAACTCCGCCTTTCTATCAATGGGTCTGCAGTGTAGCGGGTAAGTAGTTGGCATCTCACTTTCTTATTTGGAGATTGTGGGTTTGACATCCTCTCAAGTTGTGCAGATTTAATTTCCATTTATCTAGGTCCTGGGTCCTCCCCCCAACAACACTACTACCTTCCCACAACAAACACACCCCACACCACCCACCCCACCCCCTTCTTCCCCCCTTCTCAACCCACTTTCCCCTTTGGAGATTGTGGGGTTGACATCCTTCCAAAGTTATGTGGGTTTAATTTCCCTTTAGGTGGATGGTCGTGGTAAGTAGTTGGCCTCTCACTTTCTCCTTTGGAGATTGTGGGTTTGACATCCTCCATCGGTAGGGTTTGATATTTTCTTTCTACAATTTCATTCCCCTTTCTTCACTTCAAAATAATAATAATAATAATAATTATGTGGTTTAATTCCCATTTATGTGGGTTCTTTCCTTTCCCCCTCATTTTCTTTTTCTGAGAGTTGATCATTCGGTTGCATCTTAACTCCTATTGTTATTGGGCTGAACGAAATCCTGGGTTGATTCCAAATGTGTGTATATATATATATAAAGAACTCTGCCTTTCTATAATCTAACAATTAAATATATAGCTCATGATTATTAATTTCAGCCATTAATTGTATTCACTTTATTAAAAATATTTCTCTATTTTATTTAATTCAAATGCAACGAATGAAAAAGATTAGTGATCCTAACAAAAGTTAAAATATATTTACCATAGAATAATAATAATAACTTTTCTATACATGCCTTGATGGAAAAGACGTGCAAATAAGATTAAAGGCTATGAATGTGGGGTGAGTTATAGACCAATGAGGAGAAATCTAAGTGGGATGGTTTCTTTTTTTCTTCCACTTGGTAGCTAATTATCTATACATGTGAGGGGGTGAACATTTACATGACCGTTTAATGGAAGGTTTTTTCTTTCCTGGCATGTGAACTAACTATGATAATGGTTTAATGTTTAAAGAAAAAATAATAACAAAGTCCCAACCTTGACATTACAAATTAGTAATTTAACTTTGTCCTTCTCTCGTATTGAACACCATTAAAAGTTATCGACGATGTAATCTAAAGTAACAGTTGTAATATATCTAAAATAATTTATTATTCTTCTAGGATGAACTACTGTAGTTGACGTTGGCTTTTAGGTTTCTGATTTTGATTCTATCTTCTCCTACTGTTCAAATGCATCCAGATTTAAACTCTCTCCCACAGACTGCCTATTTGTTGTGTCACAAAGTCGATATTTGCCTATTCGATTAGAACTTGTTTAGCAATAACTAGAGGAATTACCATGCAATATATAGTAATGAATAATAATACACTTCTCAAAAATTTATTCAAAAATTTTGTTTCAATAATGTGATAAGTGGATTTGTAGTTACCACATAAATTTTAAAATAATGTATTGATGTAATAATAACACGTATTGTAACATCGTTTGGGTAATAAATCTATTTGACACTATTTAATGCGATTGGTTGGTAGATAATGCTTTTTCAATTTGAAAATATTTTAGGTTAGAGTAACCTTCACTAAAGTTGGTAAGTGAAAAAATAAAAATTAGATTTAAGACTTTTATGAGAATTCAATAAACTGATAATTTTGGTAATTGAGCTATTCATTACAATATAATGGTCCACTTTATATAGGATGATATATAAGTGGATTGTTCGTTTATGGAGCATACTATTCTCATTACTCGTGAAATATCAACTCAATTTACGTTTAAAAAACTTTCCAACAAAATTACATTTAAAATACTGTCTAATATTTGGAATAATTTTTTTTTTCTCACGCCCTACTTTTTATTAGGAGAGTCCACACCTGCTAAAATTATATGATTCAATAGCTCTAAAGTTGTATCAATATGGATACATTCTAGCCAATTATTAGACTGTATCCAATCCTGCAAAACAATTAGCTCATTACAATAAATACTCTGTTCAACTTTAATCACAACAGGAAAAATGAACCAAATTTGGTGATTGCATTCATCACTCGAAATCACCTTCGTCCTCTACAAATCCAACAAGTGGTATGTCCAAGAAAGTGGCAAGTGGCAAACCGAACACAACCTAAACCTTAGCTAACTGATAATCTAATATAATCTATAATGGGTTAGGTTTATCTCCAGTAGAAGTTGAGAAAAATTTGTTTTTAATGAGAGCCTTTTTCTTGTTTACTTTGTTACTAGATTGGCTTTCTCAAAAAATCATTATGAGTTTAGATGTGTTAAACATATATGCTTTTATTAAAGTAGAAAATTTTTTGGAGAAATATGATTATCTGGTCATACACAAAACTTTTGTCTTTATCACATGATATGTTATGAGTGAACGAATAGATACGTTATTTCTTAAATAAACTTAAGAGAATATGGAGTAATTTTATATAAACAAAACTCTAAATATATGATTAAAGTCTTTGTGCTATGTCAAAACTAAGAAATCAGCCATGCCTGCACTAAATTACATGAAGTATATCAAGCCATTGAAATAGAATTCTTACATTTGCCTGACTGAGTTTTTAACAGCAGACCAGCTTACAAGACATTAAAAGATTTCCCAAAAGCAGAAATCAGCAAACACTAACGCATGCACAAATGATCATCTATGTATGTAGACAATTGCAACACTCACAGTTGTGCACATATGGATGAATTCACAGACTGCAGCTGTCTTTAAACACTTAACAGCAGCAGAGAAAAATTGATGCTTGACAGATTTTCGAGAAGTGAGCACTGCTTGATTGCCAATTAAGCATGATCCCCCAGCTGATACCGGCCTCGTTGCTAGAGAGGCTTGAATTCACTGCAACCGTCTTCGCGGTGTAGACTGCAGGCTGCAGCCATGACCATGAACCATGGCCAAGTGCAGCCAAGAAGGGAGAGAGAATAGGATGGCTGCCTCTTTTCTTTTAAACACACACAAGCAAGCCCCTGGCCACGCAAGCAAGTCGTGTACCTAAAAGATGCATCACAGTATAAAGTCATCACATGCACATACTAAATGACAGTGGGGAAAATATGACATGGAATCAGTGCCTATATCAGAATATGCATTGATTTAGATCCCAGACCTTGTTGAGCCAGAATTAAGAGTGTTGACTCTCTTGGCATTTTGTGGCACGCTTATTTTCTCATATTTAATTAATGATTAGTTGTGGGGGTGCCTCAGGTTTTTCTTTTTTTGACATTAATTGCCCGGTGATTAGTATCTCTTAAAGGTATCAAAAGGCCGGATTAAGAAATTACCAAATGATTTTTTTATAGAGGATATTGGTGGAGCACTAAATCTTAACAACAAATCTGACGAGATTTATGTTTTAATTTAAGTTATAAATTGTTGTTGATGATCATGTTGAACGGTTTGAATTTGGACTCACATAGTGGTCACTAATTCTACTTTTTAGAAGATAACATTGAATGCACTGTGTCACTTAACCTAATAAAAAGAACTTATAGTTTTGTCAGGTGTGACAGATGGGGAATACTTGTCTGTCTCCTGATTGTACTTTAAAACTAGTGTAAGGGTTGGCATGCTAGTATCAGCTAGGTTACTTTTGTTCCCTTTTTCACCGTCTTTCTATGTGTATTGAAAAGCACTTCTTTACTGGTGTTAGATTGAGTTTTTTGAGTTAGAAAGTAGAAGGGCTGAGTGGTTCAGACAGCTGCACAACTATAGCTGTATGTTTGGTTACTATTAAGTGTTGAGAGAGTCGCACTTTAGTTCCTAAGTTATCAAGAAGTATTATTATTATTTTTTTTTTTACAAAATATAGGCATATTAACTTCTTTAGTTCTCAAACTTTTCAGGAATACAAAAAAATAATTCTTCTAACCAACAAACTAATGGTCACACTAAACAATTTGATTTAAAAGACCATTTTACCTTGGTTTAAAATAGGAGACCTAAAATGACTATTTTGGATAAAAACTTTATATACCCATACAAATAGTTTCTTACTACAAAATTATCCTTAGATTACTAAATTCACAAAATATAAAACAATAATAAAAAATATATTAAAAATATTCATAAATATTGTAGATACTAGCTTTTACAATTGTTGAAGATACTAGTTTTTATAATTGTTGAAGTAGATGAGTTGGATCTATGTCAACTTTCTTGGACTACTAGCAATTTGCAAAATGTTGTATGCATTTCCTGGACTCATTAAATGAACTGGTAAAAGCCCAGTTCAGGCCCAATGGAAGGCTCAATTAAGTTAGCCTGAATGCAAAGACCCATCAGATGAGACCAAGATATCAACTCCAGGCCCAGTAGGATTTACAGCTCGTCTTAGCACCTTGTCAGCTCGCAGCAACGAGCTTGTCTCACAGTTAGATCATAGCTCGTTCCACAAACAGCCTCATGCGTAGCTCGCTATGCGAGCTCTAGCTCGGGACCGTCATATTAAGCAGCTCGCCCAGAACATAATTAATGCAGTATCTTTCAGAACAGGCAGTTGCCTAGTCCAATCATGATCCTCTCTCCAGATATGGAAGTTTATTCAAATTCAAACTCAGTCAACATTGTCTCGGATTTTATGGAGCAGTTTCCTGATTCCATTCAAAATAATTAGGAAGTGTAATTAATTTACAATTCTCTTCCTTATTTTTCCTAAATTATTTAGGAAGTGTAATTAATTCAGGATTCTTTTCCTATTTTGTTGTAACCAAAATTGTAACGTCTCTTTCCCTATAAATAGAGAATAAACTTCATTGTAACAGGGACGATATGAGAGAATTAATAATATACTGTAACTCTGTAGAATTTGAGAGATAGACAGTCGTGGACATAGGCCATTATTGCCGAACCACGTAAAAAGCTTTGTGTTCCTGATCCGGCCCTCAGTTCTTGTTTGTGTCTTTTCTCGTTTATTGTGCTTTCTCACATTGATTGCAAGTATATGACATTGAATACTCGTCGACTGAAAATCAACGTTGATATTTTGGCGCTAGAAGGAGGGCCAAACTGTAATCTTTTTCGTCTAAGTTCATCAATTCTGACGACATGGCAAGAACCAAACAAACCAAGTATGTGGGTTCAAGGGCTGACCAGGCAGAGAGCCAGCCCAATCACCATCAACATGATGCACAACAGGTGGAAGGTGCACCCATACATATCGCAGGGACGTCCTATGGTCAAGCGATTAGTGCTGCAGTAGGCGTGCCACCCCTGCCTCTTCGCCAACATGTTCCGGTAGCCCCAGTAGTTGATGGACAACAGGAGTGGCATGAGAGACAAGAGGCGCTGGAGAATACGGTCAGACAACTCACAGAGGCCGTTAATATGTTGGTGCAGGCTCAGGTACAAAACATACCTAGGGCGGAGGTTCAAGCGCTAAGGCATGTGCCCCAACAATATGAAGCGATGCAAGCGCCCGAAAGGCCAGCAAGGGAAATCCTGAGACCGACAGGCTCAGCTCGCTCCTCCAATACACGTTCTAGAGCTAGACACTCTATCCATGAAGAAAGGAAGGTCGCTCGCCCAGCTAGTCTTGTGGTAAGACCGAGCCAAGATGGATGCCAACGAGCAGAGGTTGGGAACGCTAGAGTCAGAGTTGTACCTCGGAATGTTGATGAGGTGAATGAGCGACATGCGGGGTCCCATCAGCCTGGAGGTTGGCTTGAAGAGCACGAGAGGTATGACCCAGAGCACCCTTTTCCAAGTCGCGACCACATGAAGAGATACGAGCTCCAAGATCCACAATAGAGGAGCTCCTCCAGAGAGTCCAGCAGTTGGAAGCGCGACCTAAAGCCCCGGAGCAGCGTGGGCGCTACGGAGAAATGACCCCATTCACAAGGGAAATTGAGACTCAACCTCTCCCTCCGAGGTTCAAGATGCTGAATATTCAGCAATACAACGGGGACAGTGACCCTTATGACCATCTTGACGCCTTCAACGTTCAGATGAACTTGCAAACAGGTAATTCCATGGTGAAGTGCCGTGTATTCCTTGCTACTTTAGGGGATATACCAAGGACATGGTTCAAGAATCTCCCAGCTCGCAGCATAGGCAGTTGGGCAGAGTGTCAGTAGAAGTTCGTTGGCGAGTACAGGGTCTTGAGAAGGCAGCTCGCTCTATCCTGCCATCTAGCTACCATATTTCAGCGTCAAGGTGAGTCTTTGAAGGAGTATATCACCAGGTTTAGACGCGAGGTTGCGAATGTAGAACATCCGTCAGACGAGAGTATACTGACAGCAATCTCAGTTGGTTGCGGAAGGATGGAAAACTATATGAAAACATTTACAAGTCCCCAGTGAAGGATCTGAGAGAGTTCTACGAGCAAGCTGCGAAGGAAATTAGGTGGGAAGAGACTTTCGGCCTGAAGAAGCAAAATCAGAAAAATGAAACGGGCAGTTCCAGCCAACCAAAGAGGAAAAACAATGGCAGGAACAAAGAAGGTAGAAACAGTGGCTCAAGCAATCAAATTGTTAAAAGGGCGAGGAGAGAGCCAAGAAACGAACGACCTCGACGTTTGGATCGTCAGGAAGGGTATAGTGTCCTGACGGCTTTACCAAACAGGATTTTTGCAGCAGAGAGGAACAGGGAAAATTTTGGAAGGCCCGTTCCTATAAGGGCTCCGGTTCAGCACAAAGATCAGAATAAGTTTTGTGTCTATCATAACAAGGTCGGGCACAATACTTCAGATTGTTGGGCGTTGAAGGACGCCATTGAGAAATTGATCAGGAGAGGTTGTTTGAGAGAATATGTGGCAAGACCTGCTGACTCGCGACCTCAGCAAGAACGACCTCATCAGCAGCCAATGCAGCAACAGCAACAGCGAGCTCCCGAGTCAGAGCATGACCTGCGGTAAGAACCATTTTTACCATTTATGGTGGCCTCCATATCGCAGGTGATTGCAACAAATCGCATGAGAGATACGTCCGAGAGGTGAATCACACTTTCTAGGTCAGAGGGTTGGAAGGACCTGCAAAAAGGGCAAAGCTGACCTTAGACGAGATTGTATTCACTGATGAAGATGCTAGGGGTGTGATCTGGCCTCACAATGATGCGCTGGTTATTCGAGCCAAGATCAGCAACATGGAAGTGCGGCGCATCATGATAGATACCGGGAGCTCCGTGAACGTAATGTACAAGAGTTGCTTTGAGCAAATGGGACTAGGGACCGATCAGCTGAGACCATCCCCAGAGCCTCTTTATGGTTTCACTGGAGATGCTGTTGTGCCAGTGGGCCAGATTAAACTGCCGCTTACTCTTAGAGAAGCAGGTCGCCAAGCTAATGTGTTGTCAGATTTTTTGATAATTGACTGCCCATCAGCATACAATGTGGTCCTGGGAAGACCTGCTATGAACGAGCTGGATATGGTAACTTCGACCAGGACCCTCACAGTCAAATTCCCAACTCCCAATGGCATTGGATGTGTTAGAGGGGAGCAGCATTTAGCTAGACGGTGTTATGAAGATACTGTAAAAATTGGCGTAAAAGGAAAGAAAGTGAACGTGGTCTTGGGGGGCGAGCCATGAGCTATGACTGAGAAGGGAGTCAGTCACTCACGACCTGGACCTTCGCGAGGTAGATGCAGACCGAGCAACAGGACCAGTTAAAGAATTGGAAGATGTACAAGTTAGCAGGGCAAATCCAGAAAAGTGCCTGAAGGTGGGAAGAGGTTTAGCACCAGAATTGAGAGCCCAGCTTGCTGACTTCCTGAATGCCAACTTGGATGTATTCGCGTGGAATCATGAGGACATGGTGGGGATAGATCTAAAGGTGATGTTACACAGGTTGAATATTGGTCCTCACCACAAGTCAGTTTGTCAGAAGAAAAGGGCAATGACAGAGGAACGATACTTAGCATTGAAAGAAGAGGTAGACAAGCTGCTGGCTAACAAGTTCATTCGAGTAGCTTACTATCTGACCTGGGTCGCCAACCCGGTTCTAGTGAAGAAGAAGAATGGGAAGTGGAAGACTTGTATCGACTTCACTCATCTGAACAATGCGTGCCCCAAAGATAGTTTCCCCGTTGCCAAGGATAGATCAACTCGTGGATGCTACTGCTGGCCACGAGCTCCTGAGTTTCATGGATGCATACTCGGGCTATAATCAAATTCCAATGAATCCCGAGGACAAAGAGCACACCGCGTTCATGACAGATCGCGGCTTGTATTGCTACAAGGTGATGCCATTCGGTTTGAAGAATGCTGGAGCGACCTACCAACACTTGGTGAACATGATGTTTGAAGAGCAAATTGGAAAGACCATGGAGGTATATGTTGATGACATGCTAGTAAAATCCAAGCAGATAGGTGACCATGTGCGCTACCTGGGGGAGATGTTTCAGATTCTGAAAAACTATCAGATGAAGTTGAATCCGCACAAATGTGCATTTGAAGTAGCTTCTAGGAAGTTTCTGGGTTTTATGGTCAACAGTAGAGGTATTGAAGCTAATCCTGAGAAGATCAAAGCACTGATTGACATGAGGTCGCCTACTAGGGTGAAAGATGTGCAGAGCCTTAATGGCCAGGTCGCGGCACTAAGCAGATTCATCTCAAAAGTTACAGACAAATGCATCCCTTTCTTTGATATTTTGAAGAAAGCCAAAAGCTTCGAATGGACAGAGCAGTGTGAAGTTGCATTCTAGCAGTTGAAGGAATACATGGGGCGAGCTCCCCTCCTTTCTAAGCCCAAAGAACGAGAAAGGTTGATTCTGTACTTGGAAGTGTCACAACAAGCTTTGAGTGCTGCATTGGTGAGAGAAGAAGAAAAGACGCAGCTTCCAGTATATTATGTGAGTAAAAGGCTGCAAGATGTTGAAATCAAGTACTCACAGATGGAAAAACTCGTTTATTGCCTGGTAATCGCATCAAGGAAGCTGCGACCTTACTTTCAAGCTCATACAATCGAAGTTCTCACCCAGTATCCATTAAAGCAAGTTCTGCAGAAAGCGGACACCTCAGGTCGTTTGTTGAAATGGGCAGTGGAGCTCGCACAGTTTAATATCCAGTTTAAGCCAAGGACGACTATCAAAGCTCAAGCTTTGGCAGATTTCATTGCAGAGTTTACAGGACCTGTGGATGATGAAGCTGAATCTTCTAAAGGTCCAACCTAGGAGCTTTATGTCGATGGATCGTCTAGCGAGCAGAGAGTTGGAGCTGGGATTCTGCTGATCAGTCCTGAAGGCCACAAGATCCTTTGTGCTTTAATGTTTGGCTTCCAGGCAACAAACAATGAAGCTGAATACAAAGCAGTGCTCGCAGGCTTGCGTTTGGCTAAGGAAATGCAAGCTGAGCATTTGAAAATTTTCAGCGATTCGCAGCTCGTTGTCTGTCACATACTGGGAGAGTATCAGACTAAGGGACGAAAGATGGCCCTTTACCTCCAGAATGTTCATGAGTTGCTGGGTGCAGTTTAGAAGTACGAGGTAAAGCAGATCCCACGAGCTCAGAACTTGCATCATTTGCATTAGCTCGCCTTGCGAGCACGCGAGATGCAGACTTTTTGGGGGCAATCCCAGTAGAATTCCTACCAGGTCCGAGTACAGAAGAGAAAAATGCGATGATGGTCATAACTGTGCAACCTAATTCGTGGATGGGTCCAATTCTGAAATACCTACAAGATGGAAAGCTGCCAAGTAACAAATTGGAAGCACGGCGTCTGCGAGCTAGAGCGGCTAGATATTGCATCTATGATGATGTGCTATACAAGAAGGGGTTCTCAGCTCCACTTTTAAGATACATTAATGGCCCAGAATGTGAAATAGTGATGAGGCAGATACACAAAGACTATTGTGGAAATCACGCTGGGGGGCTCTCCTTAGCTCAAAAGGCACTTCGTCAGGGTTTTTATTGGCCTACCATGAGGCAGGACGCTATCAACTTAGTAAAAAAGTGTGATAAGTGTCAAAGGTTTGCCCAAGTTCCACGAGCTCCACCAACTTATCTTCAACAGATGGTGAGCCTGTGGCCTTTTACAATTTGGGGAATGGATCTGATCGGGCCCCTGCCAATGGCTCGTGGAAGATGCAAGCATGTCGTGGTCGCAGTTGATTACTTCACCAAGTGGGCAGAAGCAAAGGAGTTGGCAGAAATCTCCACAACAAAGATTGAGAAATTTGTGTGGAGTAATATCATTTGCAGATTTGGGGTTCCACAGCAGATCGTCACAGACAATGGAACGTAATTCAGCAGTGAACAGTTTCTCAGGTTTTGCAGCAATCTCAAGATCGTCAAAAGCTTCTCAGCAGTGGACCATCCACAAGCCAATGGCCAAGTTGAAGCTGTGAACAAGATTATCAAGCAGACATTAAAGATGAAACTGGAAGCGAAGAAATGAGCATGGGTAGACGAGCTTCAGAAAGTATTATGGTCTTACAGAACCACAGCTCGTAGCTCCACAGGTGAGACACCGTTCTTAATGGTATATGAGTCTGAGGCAATGATCCTAGCAAAATTCGAGGTCACCTCGCAACGAAAAGCGACCTTCAATCCAAATGATAATGATCAGCTACTTGCTATAAACTTAGACCTGCTTGAAGAAGTAAGGGAAACAACCAGATTAAGGGTAGCTGGCTATCAGCAAAGAATTGTGAGGTACTCGAACAAGAATGCTAGAATCCGCAGCTTCAGCGTGGGAGACTTGGTGCTGCGTATCATTTTTCCTGGAGCTCGCAAGCCCAGTGATGGGTCCTTAGGTCCAAATTGGGAAGGACCCTACATCATCAAGGCAAACTTGGGAAATGGAGTTTATCATTTGACCAACATGAATGGAGCTGAGGTCCCTCGAGCTTGGAATGCCGAGCATCTTCGACTATATTATCAATAACTTTATTTGTTACCCATTCGTAGATATTGTAATAAGAAATGAAAGCTCTATTCTCCCCCATGAGGTGTTATCACTCCAAGACTATGGGCTCCGTACTGACTAGCTCGCTGCTCACTTAAACTAAAAAGAGCCCAAAAAGCAGGCGAGGTGACGACCCCTGCATAGCTCGCTATTATTAAAAAGAGTCAAAAAAGTAGATGACTAAGTGTCTCTGCATAGCTCGTTAAAAGAACCCAAAAAGCAAGCGAGGTGACAACCCCTGCATAGCTCGTTATTATTAAAAAGAGCCAAAAAAGCAGATGACTAAGTGTCTCTGCATAGCTCGCTAAAAGAGCCCAAAAAGCAAATGACTAAGTGTCTCTACATAGCTCGCTAAAAGAGCCCAAAAAGCAGGCGAGGTGACGACCCCTTCATAGCTCGCTATTATTAAAAAGAGCCAAAAAAGCAGATGACTAAGTGTCTCTGCATAGCTCACTAAAAGAGCCTAAAAAGCAGGTGACTAAGTGTCCCTGTATAGCTCGCTAAAAAAAAAAGAGCCCAAAAAGTAGGTGTGGTTAAGTACCCCTGCATAGCTCGTCAACATTCTAACTGATCGATTGTTTATATTTACAAGATTTTATTAACTGTTGAATCAAGCGATAGCTTAAATTATTATCAGATTTTGAACTCATTAACGATCAGCTCGCAAGAAATTTGATAACTCTAAAGGTGAATATCATAAAATATATTATAACATATGCAATAGCTTAAATGCATTCAACACAGAAGAAATAATGAAAGAAATTTCATTAAGTATAAAAGTTGTTTATAAATTGAAAGCTGAAAAAAAAAAAAAGACAAGTTCTTAATCTTGAGCTGGAGGATCTGGGCATACTAAAGGGTTTTCGTGAGAAGGAGACACGCCAGGGGAATCGAGGTCAATAACGGGCTCAGTTTGGGAGGTCGCACCGGGAGCTTTCTCTGCTAAAGGAATTGGATCAACTAAGGATGAGGTAGCCCTTGCTTTAAACTCCTCTACGATTTCAAGTCCCACATCCCCAAAGATAGAAAAATCTATCGCTAGATGGGACATCCATAGTGTGTAGAGAAAGTCGCGGCCTGTTGTTTCCTCAGCCTCGTCCTTTGCTTCAGCAACCTTCATCTCCAATTCCTGAAAAGATTGTTCGCGGTAGACCGTCAATTCTTCAAAGGCATTGTCTGCATGCCTATTAATCTCCTCAGCTTCTAGCTTCATGGCCTCTATTCGCTGCTCTACAGCCTCAGCTCGCTGAATTATCTCCCCCACTTGTTGCCTAAGCACCTCAGCTTGATGCTCAGTCTTCTCAGCGCGTTTAGCTGCAGCTTCCATTTCATTAGCTCGCTTTTCAGCTTCCTCGGCCCGTTTCTCAGCAGTTTCAACTCGCTCCGCTGCAGCCTCGACTTGACAATCGAACACTTCAATTTTATCCTCTGCAGTTATAGCTCGCTGCTAAGAGTGCCTCAACTCTTCTCTTAGTTGGTGAAGCTCATTCCTGAACGTGTCACGTTCGCTTCCCATTCTTCGCAGAGCTTCTTCAGCGATCTGTCGGGCATCATTCGTTGCAGTTAACTGTGCCTCATGCTCCTTAACTTGCTTTTGGGCTAGCTCAGCCCGTTGATCAGACTGCTTCAACACTTCCCTTAACATGTTGCGTTCCTCTTCCATCTTCAGCAGAGCTTCCTCAGCGGCCTGTTTAGCATTGTTCGCCTCAGTCATTTGTGCCTCGAGGCTCTCTGTGGTTTTCTCAGCCAAATATGCTATCTCATCATTAGCAGTCTCCAGCTCCATTTCGAGCTTCGTTATTCATTCATCAGTGGTCTTTTTCAATCTCCATTGCTTCATTGCAGCAAGGGCGCCCTGAAAATTCTGCAAGTTAATATACGATAAAGTAAAGAGACTAGAAGATAAAGGAAAATGACTTACCAACATAGAATGACGAGCTACGAACTTGTTTAACTCCGTGCCCTTAAGAGACTTATTCGCTAAAACCCTTGCATGAGTATACATAATGGGTGTCCAATTATCGATGAAGGAAGTTAAATATCTCCCACTAGGTCCGAGCTCAGTTTCTGGTCCTGTTGGGGAAGGAGTCCTCTCGGCCTCATGGACATCAGGCTCATTTATGCTATAAGTATTACATCAGGTAACAAAGGTACGCTTGGTTACCCTCTTGCTGGTACCAGCTTGGGTTGCCTGGAAAGCAGTCTTAGGAGAAGCATCCCATTTTCCAGGTTACGAGCTGAAAACTGGAACCAGTTGGAGACCTGTTGTCGCTTCTGAAGGCGGTACCTCACTTGGGGCAGCGACCAAGGGAGTTTCTGCTTCAGCAGACGGCTTGGAGCGTTTGGAAGGAGCAGTTGGAGAGGCTGAAGTTTCAGCTAGTCGCTTGATTGGAGTAGCTGAATGCGATGTAGCTTGGACAGGTTGTTGAGAAAGGAACTTCAAAAGAGCAAGTTTTCTCCTGTTAGCTGGAACTCGCCCAATGGAAGGGATAAGAGATGAAGAAGCAGCTCTTTGGGATGCGCCCGTTGCTGAAATACGAGCTGGAGCAGGTGTTGGAGCCTGAGGAACAATTGTATGATGAGGAGAGGGGGATGACTCGACTTGTACAGTGGGGGCTGCGCGGGCTCGAGCTGTTTCTGCCCGAACTGGAGCAGAAGCTGATGCCATCTTTGTTTGCGAGAAGGAAGTGCGAGCTGGACCCCTTTCTGCTTACGCTGGAACAGGAGCTGAAGAAGTTTCTACCCGTAGGGTAATGACAGGCAACTCGAAGACAGAAGGGAGCTCGTATTCCCCTATGTCCGATATGTCACTTTTGACATCGATCAGTGGAGATCCCTCCAAAGGAGTGAGGTGATAAGCTCTAAGAAAAGCATTATCAAACTTGGTGCTAATGTTGGCCTCTTCTGATTGTGCAAGAACATCGAGAGCGCTTTTCTCCTTGCTGCTGAGAGGAGATTTGTTCATCTTTAGATCTGTAAAGCAAACTGGTAAAAAAAAAAAAAAATAGCTCGCAAATATTTCTCCTCTCATACCTGGCTCCACTTTAAAACCAAAGTTTTTGAGACGAGTAAGCGAAAGACATGAGACGAAAAACCAGCTCGTCTTATATGCCCCTACGTTAGACTTGCCCTTTGTCTCTCCTTGGGGCAGAAGATCTTTGTATTCCGATTGACGAGCTGAGAGGTAGAAAATACCATCTGGTTTCTCCCCCTTCTTTGTACTCAAAGCCTTGATGAAGTAGAAATTCTGAATTATTTTTTGTGTTGGGGGGCTTAGGCCATTTCGGAGAAAGGCCAGAGCCAACGAAGTCAATTGCGAGTAGGAGTTCGGTGTTAATTAGAACGGTGCGAGCTGGACAGCGCTTAGAAATCTGATTATGTAAGAAGGAACTAAGAATCTCAACCCATGTTCCAAATGTTGGGTACTGACAGCAATATAACCGCTTGGAGGGCAGCCCACATGTTTTCTTGAAATGGGGGACATCGCGCGACAGCCCCTGGGGATATGGAATTTGCGGACAATCCCCTCTAGTTTGGGGACCTTTATTGTGGATGGGTAGCGAGCAAACGTTTCGCGAACACTCTTTACCTCCTCAGTTCGCTCTTGAGTTTCTGCTCGTCTCGCTTCAGCCGTTCTGCTAGCCTTGCGAGCTCCACTTGAAGACATCTATATAAAATAATCATTTTCAGGTTGCAGCAAACAGATTATTGAAACGCCAAAGTATTTTCTAAGTTCCCTAGTTCGCAGATCGCTTCTACAATAGGGGACTCAATCTATGATGAAACGATCTGCGAGCTAGCACCCTACAGATCTAATTTAACAGTTAGTATGCATAATGGGCTGCAAACAGTAATCAGGTCGCAAATAAACATGCTATCAGATCAAACCAACGAAAGTTGAAAAGTCATGTTCAACAACAAAAGACTCAGAACAATGAAGGTTCAATGATTACATGTCATATTCGAACCATTTCAGACCCAATGGTGGCAAAATGCAAACACAAATACAATCATCTCAACAAAAATAAACCAAAAACTGAAAAGTTTAAAGGAAGAAGTCAGATGTTTACCTTGAATCCTTGATGGAAGTGTGAAAATGGCGACTGGAAGTGATGAGTTTTTGAAAAACTAGTGAGTTCTTTGAACTTTGTTGCTTGGTTTCCTGTTTGCTTCGAGAGAAAATGACAGATAAAAAAGGAAAAATGAAGAGGCTCCACCAGTTATAAAGTAAACGAACTCAAACCCCAGCCGTTCGATTTTTGTGTTGTGTAACCGTCATTAATCTAACAGTGCAGCGCGATGTGCGGTTTTCCAATCATGGAGTCGTTAGAATGAAAGACGTGCGCATTTAATGTGCGTGTAATGAACGTGCTAGCGTCGTTTCAGTTACCCTCTGCGTGGCTACCACGTGTCGAAGCTGATAAGGCAGAATTTGAAAAGGCGGGAAACGGTAATTCAAGTTGATGTACCAAAGAAGCTAGCTTTTACCAGCGAGCTCGAGCTCCCAGTTCATTCTCTGAACTGGGAGCTCGGGGGCTGATGTTGTATGCATTTCCTGGACTTATTAAATGAACTGGTAAAAACCCAGTTCATGCCCAATGGAAGGCTCAATTAAGTTAGCCCGAATGCAAAGACCCATCAGACGAAACCCAGATATCAACTCCAGGCCCAGCAAGATTTACAGCTCCTCTTAACACCCTATCAGCTCGCAGCAATAAGCTCGTCTCACAGTCAGATCATAGCTCATTCCACAAACCGCCTCATGCGTAGCTCGCTGTGCGAGCTCCAGCTCGGGACCGTCATAGTAAGCAGCTAGCCCAGAACATAATTAATGCAGTATCTTCCAGAACAGGCAGTTGCCTAGTCCAATTATGATTCTCTCTCCAGATATAGAAGTTTATTCAAATTCAAACTCAGTCAACATTGTCTCGGATTTTATGGAGCGGTTTCCTGATTCCATTCAAAATAATTAGGAAGTGTAATTAATTTACAATTCTCTTCCTTATTTTTCCTAAATTATTTGGGAAGTGTAATTAATTCAGGATTCTTTTCCTATTTTGTTGTAACCAAAATTGTAACGCCTCTTTCCCTATAAATAGGAGATAAACTTCATTGTAACAGGGACGATATGAGAGAATTAATAATATACTGTCACTCTGTAGAATTTGAGAGATAGACAATCGTGGATGTAGGCTTTTATTGCCGAACCACGTAAAAAACTTTGTGTTCCTGATCCGGCCCTCAGTTCTTGTTTGTGTCTTTTCTCGTTTATTGTGTTTTCTCACATTGATTGTATGTATTGGACATTGAATACTCGTTGACTGAAAATCAACGTCGACACAAAACAAAGCCAAGGAAGAAGAAGTTATGTGTTAACACCCGTACGGTACTAGTTAAAGACACTCCGATGCTCAAATCAAATATTATAACAAAAATAGAAAATAAAGATCAAATAAGGAGGTAGAAATACTTCCTGGTTGGTCATTCCACCTTAGAGTATTAGTTTGAAGGTGAATAATAAATTTTATCTGAATAGTAAAATTGATAGGAGTTGATTGTCAGTTAATGTCGAATGTGTGAGGTCAATTGATCTAGAAGTAGAGAACAGAAAAGTATGTCGAATGAAATAGAAAGGAATTCAACAATATGAAAGTTTTGGAGAGGTGGTGATAAAAGCTTCTCCATCTTTAATAGCTCTGCTTGGATATTTATAACCTAGCAGGTAGCTGTAGGAGACTACCTGAATGGCGGATCCCATTTCCTAAGTATCCTCCGCATTTGACTCTAACAAAGTCCAGTGTCTAACTTGGTCAAGCAGACCAAGTCAAGGACGCAGCAGAAGGTTGATTTTAAGCTCAGTGCCTTCTTGCGTTTGGGTTGACGCCCATTACATGCCGGCCCGTAAATTTAGCTTGACTGTTATTGAGTCCTGTTCATTTTTTATTATTTTTTTAATGCCACTAGTCCACCACAAATACAAAGTTGTAGTGTTTATATGGAGGGTCTGTCTTGATGCTTTGCCTACTTAACTAAACCTACTGAAAAAGAAAATTGAGCAGAATGGACTGTGTCCTGGGTGTGGTTTGTATGAAGAGTCAGTTTCTCATGCTCTTTCGTGGTGTCTCATGTTTGCTACGGTTTGGAGTTCATTTGATGCAGGGGAATTGATTTGTAGGTTTAAAAATTAAAATGTGCTAGATGTACCGTATGGGTTCCTTCATCTGTCCAATAAGGAGTCTTTTGCTTGTGTTTGTATTATATTGTGGTATATTTCGAGAAGAATGAACTCTAGGATCTTTGCAGGACATCATTCCGATTTGCAGGACCTGGTTACTGGTGCTATCAACTTCCTCTATGAATATCAACAGACTATTCGAGCTACTTCTTCTAATATTAAAAATCAAACTAATCAGGTTTATGCCCCGCTCCTTTTTCAACAAAAAAAAAAAAAAAAAAAAAAGAGGAAAGAGCCAGGGTGGTATGATGTTTTTTTCCTCTTTATACTGGTGCTCTTTCCTCTTTATAAGAGTTGTGTTGGCAATATATACATGTAAACTTTATGACTTTGTTGGGCTCTAATGAAGGTTACGTTATTTAAAAAAGAAACAAGAAAGAAACTTTTGAAATAAAAAGTAACTAGTCATCTTGAAACTAAAGTTGGGTGCTATACAGCCTACACTCCTTTTCTTGTCGTTTGGGGCCTCAAATATAACCAGTCGGGACAGCCCAAAAGCACAGAGGTGTAATAAAAGCAATGCAAAATTTAAAACAAGGACATTCTAGTCTATTCACATGTTCATCGTGTATAATCTCCGTTTCTGAATGAAATCATTCTTCTCCAAAAAAAAAAAAAAAGAAAAAAAGTCTATCCTTTTTATAATTAAATTTCTCTGTTTTCTCTCAATCAACAATTTTTTTTTTTATTTTATTTTTTGATCTTAATTTTGCTTGATGATGGACATCTCCGGGAACGTAGTGAGCGGTCGCTGGTGGTTTTTATTGGAACCACTAGCCTTTGCTCACCACTGCCACCATTTTCTCTTCACATACACATACATACATACATACATACACACATACACGTATGTGCAGTGGTGTGCAAAGGCTTCTGGTGAATGCCACTGGCTTTATAACCGTGAATGATTAATTCAAAGCTATGAGATCTGAGGGCTTCCATTTCCATCTGTTGATTATTTAATTGATTTGTAAGGTGTTATGTTATCATGTGTCCGTGCCCTATTAGGTAAGATTTGGATTTTAAACAATTCAATTTCTTTAAAAAAAAAAAAATTATTTATGTGCAATTCGTTTTATCAAATCCAAGTAGTTTTGATTCTGTTTAATTTGTGTTCTTACAAGCTGTCTTATCTAGTAGACTGATAACTGGTATATGTTATGTATGCCCAATGACAGAAAACTCAGTTTGTGGAGTGGTAGCATGGATATTCGTTGTGAGACTTTACGAATGTCATTATTGTCTTTGTAATGTCCATCATCATCATCACCATCATTATCCTCATCTCTATCTATCTATCTTCTATTTACAATGGATGATGACATGGGGAGGCTTGTAACGAATACCATTTAGCAATACCGCAATGACCAACATATATAGGCATGATATCTGAGGGCTGTTTGAATTTTTAAGCATTTCCCTGATTGATGATGTCCCATTAGTACCTTTAGATGTTTCCCTGACTAATTATCAAGTGTTGCCTTTTGTCAACTTCTTTTTGGCTTTGTTTATTGAGGCTCATCCTTAAAAGCTCAGTGCTGAGTTATTGCGAATATTTGTTGAAGAATTGGTCAAACACAAGCTGGAAACTATGTTTTATTTCTCAGTAGTGACAGTTTCATTAGTGAGAATTTCTCATGCATTCATTCATGCATGTCGAAACATTATTAAATCTTTTTTTTTTCTGGTATTTAAGTTTCTGGATAGTTTATAAGCATCACAAGGTTCTGACTTTACATTTCTTTTTGTTCATTTTAGGTTCCTAAATTCGTGTTTGTTTGAATGTAATTGTTGTAAAATGAGATTGTCTCTTTATTGGCCACTTACAGTACCTATTATCCAAAAAAGAATCCTTCTAGTAGTATCGTCCATTTATCCCACTTCCCTCCATATTTTTTCAAGTAGTCATGCTAGAGATATAAACAGTCATAGATAATTATAAGATTAAGATGTGGTCACTTATGAATGGGATAAATGAATTACAACTTATTTTTTTAATTATTCGATTATTCTTTGTTTTCCTCTTAATTGAAGAAATAATTGAAAAATAAAACAGTAAGTAGAAAAATGAGTAATAACCTCTAGCAAAGGCTAGTACGATTCAATTCAATATTTTGTTCGTTCAGGTTTGATTGTATCATAACTCTTTAATTCGAATTAGGTTTATCATTGGATGAATTGTATTGCTGATATAGACCTTAAAAAAAAATGGTAGGTTCCACTAGTTCGTGAACAGTCAACCATCGCACTGTAAAAATTTGATAGGTTCGATCTATGGTCATTGGGGCCTCTTAGAAAGATTTATTAAATTCATTGATTTGTTCCAAATAATCAAAACGGCCGGTGACGAATGGAATTCCTTGTCGGCTCTCTATAATACGCCCTAAAGTGTTCAAATTTTGCCATCTAACTGATGATGGAAACTTAGAGTGTTTGCTTAAGATTTCATTGTGAACCGTCATCTTTGCCACTGCTTTTATACCACCATTCATCATTGCAACCCTTGCTGTTGCTACAGCTGCTGCTGCTGCTGCTGTTGTTGCTATTATTAATATTGTTATTATTTATTTATTTATTTATACAGTTGGTATGGTTGTGTGGTGGTGGTGGTGGTGGTCGCAGATGTGTTATTCTGATAACCATTTAAGATGTGGAAATGGCTTGCAATGAAAATCTTAGCTTCACTATTGATGAATTGCATATTAGCTGTGAGATCTGAGGGCCTGAGTGAATTTAAACATGGAATGCTTATAAGGTAGTGCATCATACTCAAACATGGAATGCTTACATTCAATTGAAACTGGCAAAAACATCTCTCAATTCATCCTCCACATGAGACTCCATCCCATCTATTGTGCAATAGAGATACAAATAATAAAGTATGAAGAAGAAAGAGAACAATATAGAAAATTATAATGATTTGATAATGTGCGGTAATATATATATATATATATATATATGAGCCATAGAATCAACATCATTATACAAATAATAAAGTATGAAGAAGAAAGAAAACAATACAAAGAATTATAATGATTCCATAGTGTGCTGTAATATATATATATATATATATGAGCCATATAATCAACACCATCATACTGAAATTCGGAGAGAGTAGTACCTGCAGTAGCATTGTCCTCCACGCTCTGATTGTACTCCGCCGGGGCTCATATATATTGGCGCGTCTCTAGTTCTCTCTGATGAATTTTATTTTCTTCCTTGGTATTATATTCAAAAGCCTCGTGTAGGATATTAATGAACTGGTCATGTACGCACGTATTAGTTCTATAGTAATGAAGATGCCTAGCAACATCAGCAGCGAGCAATATACAGCTTTTCCTTTTTTTTTTTCGAATTGGACTGAGCTCGATTCATCTCTAACATGTTGACAAACTCGTCCAGGTTCTCCCTCCTCGAATCTGGAATTTGACGATTCGGCATTGTTGAAATAGCCTGCTTTTGTGTTTTGATTTGTTTTATTTTGAAGTTTAACTGGCTGTGTTTTGATTGTCCTATACACTAAAATCTGTCTTTTGTAGAGTTTGTGCATTAGAAAACTAGTCCTAAATTAGCTAGGAAACAGAAGACACAGAAGGAAAGGAAATTAAATTGTATATGGTTTCATTTTACTTTATGATTTTAAATTAGTGTTGCTAAATTATTGTAACTCACCGATTTTCTAGTAGATAGCTCCATTGCCTCCCAAGTCCTAAAAATGTGTGTCACATCCACGTTTTAATAAAAAAAAATTTATTACTAAAATAACTATAGATACAATTACTTAAAAGTACCTAACTACATAATTAACAAACGAAACATTTTATCTTTAAAATCTACCTCCAATTCATTATCAACTCTAATAATTTACACAAAATCAAAATTAATATCACAACAAAGAATTTAATTTTCACTTGTAATCAATGAATGAATGAAAAATGATAAGATGCATTTTAAATACATATAGATACTTTTGTTCTAACTTTTATTGTTGTTTTCTTATTGAACAAAAATGAAATCTATAAAATCGAAAAGTAGTCCGTTTTTTTGTTTTTCAGTTTTAGAAAAGTGTAGTATTATAATTTGGCTAATATATGATTCTTAGATTAAAAAAAAATCAAATTTAATTTGAACATTGTTTCATAAATTGCTTTCATTGTGTCTCATTTAACAAAGCTTTTTGGAGACAGTTTACTTTATCAACATCCATTATAAAAATAATTCTTATTATGTTTAAAATTTTTTAATTTGATTGATTTATTGAGAAATAGAACAAACATTAGGCTCTAAATTAGAATGAACAAACAAAAATTTGAGCACAAATTGAGATCTAGGGGTATGAGAATTGATAAACAGGTGTAATTTATTTGAAGGGGTTTTTTTTTTTTTCAATATTTAAATGTTAGGGCCGTTTTGTTTGGGTTGCTAACATGTAAGGAAAATGTTTCCCAAAAAAAAAAAAGGTAAATGTTATGGCTACTTTTCTTGTTGTTTGGGCCCAAAAGAAAACGAGCCAGGCCGGCCCATAGGCCCAGTGGTATCAAAGCAATACAAAATTTACAGTGAGGAAGTTCTAGTCTATTCACACATTCATCGTATAAAATTTCTGCTGCTGAAACCCTCATTTCTCGACTCCAACTTGCCATTGCATCGCTCTTCTTCGCTTAAATCTCAGTTTTTATAATTAAATTTCTTTATTTTCTCGCAATCAACGACTTTTGTTATATATATATATATATTTTTTTTCTTTTATCTTAATTTTGCCCGATGATGGACATCTTCGAGAAATTAGTGAGCGGTCGCTGGTGGTTTTTGTTGGAGCCACTAGCCTTTGCTCACCACCGCCACCATTTTCTCTTCACATACATATACAGATACATACATACATACATATATATATACACACATACACGTATGTGCGGTGGTGTGCAAAGGCTTCTGGTGAATGCCACTGGCTTTATAACCGTGAATGATTAATTCAAAGCTATGAGATCTGAGGGCTTACATTTTCATCTGTTGATTATTAAATTGATTTGTTTGTTTAATGCTGTTTAATAATTGTAACTTATTTTGTTGCTAAATTTATTTTAGCAACGTGTTATGTTGTCGTGTGTTAGGTTTGAAACAATTTAATTTCTAATAAAAACAAAATTTTTATTTATGTGCAATTCTTTTTATCAAATTCAATTCTTTCTTAGTAGACTAATAATTGATATAAGGTCTATAAAACTCAGTTTTTGGACTGGTAGCATGGATATTCGTTGTGAGACTTTACTAATGTCATTATTGAGTTTGTAATGTCCATCATTATCATCATCATCATTATTATCATCATCTCTATGCATCTATCTATCTTCTGTTTACAATGGATGATGACATGTGGAGGCTTGTAATGAATACCATTTAGCTATACCGCAATGACCCAATATATATAGCTGTGAGATCTGAGGGCTGTTTCAATTTTTAGGTTTTTTTTTTTTTTTTGGTGTCTCTGGTTGATGATGCCCCATTTGTATCTTTAGATGTTTCCCTGACTAATTATCAAGTGTTGTCTTTTGTCAAATTCTTTTTGGCTTTGTTGATTGATGCTCGTCCTTAAAAGCTCAGTGCTGAGTTATTGACAGTATCTTTTGAAGAATTGGTCAAAGACAAGCTGGAAACTGTTTTTTTTTTTTTTTAGTAGTAATAGTTTAATTAGTGAGATTTTCTCATTCATTCATGCATATAGCAACATAAATAAATATTTTTTTACTGGTATATAAGTCTCTGAATAGTTTATAAGTATCACAACGGTCCTAATTTTACGTTTCTTTTTGTTCATTTTTCAGTTCCTCGATTCATGTTTGTTTGAACGTAATTGTTGTAGAATGAGATTGTCTCTTTATATAATAATACACCCTTAAAGTGTTCAAAATTTTGCATCTGCCTGATGATGGAAACTCATTGCTTAGAGTGTTTGCTTAAGATATCATTGTGAACCCTCATCTTTGCCACTGCTTTTATACCACCATTCGTCTGTGCAGCCCCTGCTGTTGCTAGAGGAGCTGCTGCTGCTGCTGCTATTATTATTATTATTATTATTATTTATTTGTTTATTTATTCAATTGGTATGGTTGTGTGGTGGTGGTGGTGGTGGTGGTGGTGGCAATGGTTGCAGATGTGTTATTCTGATAACCATTTAAGATGTAGAATGGCTTGCAATGAAAATCTTAGCTTCACTATTGATGAATTGCATATTAGCTGTGAGATCTGAGGGCCTGGATGAATTTAAACAAGGAATGCTTATAAGGTAGTGCAGTACCCAAGGCTGGTAACAATATTTACTGGGTATTATAAAGTGGTTCTAAAGGGATCTCAATCACTTGGTTCTCAATAGTCTCTAATGTGTCTGTAGATATTTTATTTTGGTAGGTATTCCTGAGTTTGAATGTGATAATATCCTACACTCTTGGGGAGGGCAAGATAAATATGGTGTATTGGGTGGTTATTCTGGGTTTGTGTGTGTGTATTATGTTTCTGCAGTTTCTTCAATTGTGTTGAACTATTACTATCTAATGGAAAGTTGAACCTTAACTATAATGCCCTAATGATTGGATTATGATTTGATTGGATGTATCGGTTATATTAAATTAAGTTGTAATGGCTAATTGGTTGATCAGATTATGGTTAGATTAAATTGGATTGAATATAATATATGGTTGATTGAGTTGATGGGATATAATTTATGCGACTTAATGCAATCTAATAAATTAAAATGATTAAAAAGTATTTTTAAATTACAATCATGGTGAGAATACCAATATCGGTGGAAATATCGATATTGATGCATGTTCTATATGCCCAATGATGGAAAACTCGGTTTGTGGAGCGGTAGCATGGATATTCGTTGTGAGACTTTACTAATGTCATCGTCTTTGTAATGTCCATCATCATCATTACCATCATTATCATCATCTCTTCCTCTCTATCTATTTATCTATCTTCTAGTTACAATGGATGATGACTTGTGGAGGCTTGTAACGAAAACCATTTAGCTATACTGCAATGACCCAATATATAGCTATGAGATCTGAGGGCTGTTTGAATTTTTAGGCATTTTTTTATCTCTGGTTTATGATGCCCCATTTGTATCTTAGATGTTTCCCCGACTAATTATTGACTAATGATTAAGTGTTGCCTTTTGTCAACTTCTTTTTGGCTTTGTTGAGGCTGTTCCTTAAAAGCTCAGTGATGAGTTATTAAGAGTATCTGTTGAAGAATTGGTCAAACACAAGTTGGAAACTGTTTTTTTCTCAGTAGTGATAGTTTCATTAGTGAGATTTTCTCATTCATTCATGCTTATTGTAACATTATTAAATCATTTTTTTTACTGGTGTATAAGTTTCTGAATAGTTTATAAGTATCACAAGGTCCTAATTTTACGTTTCTTTTTGCTCATTTTCGGTTCCTCTATTTGTGTTTATTTGAATGTAATTGTTGTAAAATGAGATTGTCTCTTTCTATAATGCGTCCTTAAAGAGTTCAAATTTTACTTATGCCTGATGATGGAAACTCATTGCATAGAGTGTTTGCTTACGATTTCATCGTGAACCCTCATCTTTGCCACTGCTTTTATACCACCATTCATCAGTGCAACCCCTGCTGTTGCTAGAGTTGGAGTTGTTGTTGTTGTTGTTATTGTTATTATTATTATTTATTTATTTATTTATACAGTTGGTGTGGTTGGGTGGTGGTGGTGGTTGCAGTAGTGGTAGTGGTTGCAGATGTGTTATTCTGATAACCATTTAAGATGTAGAATGGCTTGCAATGAAAATTTTAGCTTCACTATTGATGAATTGCATATCAGCTGTGAGATCTGAGGGCCTGGGTGAATTTAAACACGGAATGCTTATAAGTAACAATTTTCACTGGGTATTATAAAGTGTTTTTGAAGGGATCTGAATCACTTGGTTCTCAATAATATCTAATGTGTTTGTAGATGTTATTTAATTTTGGTAGGTATTCCGAGTTTATTGTGATATGTATGATATGTGAATGTGATTATATCCTACAATCTTGGGAGGGCAAGATGAATATAGTGTAGTGGATGGTTATTCTGGGTTTGTGTGTGTGTATTATGTTTTTGGAGTTCTTTAATTGCTTTGAACTATTACTATCTAATGGAAAATTAAACCTTACATATAATGACCCAAGGATTGGATTAAGATTATATTGGATGTATCGGTTGGATTACATTAAATTAAGTTGTAATGGTTTGAATTTTTAGGCATTTTGTCTCTGGTTGATGATGCCCCATTTGTATCTTAGATGTTTCCCTGAATAATTATTAAGTGCTGCCTTTTGTGAACTTCTTTTTGGCTTTGATGAGGCTGGTCCTTAAACCTCAGTGCTGAGTTATTGTATCTGTTGAAGAATTGTTCAAACACAAGCTGGAAACTGTTTTTTCTCAGTAGTAATAGTTTCATTACTCATTAGTGAGGTGTTCTCATGCATTCATGCATGTAGGGACATTATTAAATCATTTTTTACTGGTATATATATATATCTTTGGATAGTTTATAAGTATCACAAGGTCCTACATTTACGTTTCTTTTTATTCATTTTTGATTCCTCAATTCGTGTTTGTTTGAATTTAATTGCTGTAAAATAAGATTCTCTTTATATAATACACCCTTGAAGTGCTCAAACTTTTGCATCTGCCTGATGATGGAAACTCATTGCGTAGAGTGTTTGCTTAAGATTTCATTGTGAACCCTCATCTTTGCTACTGCTTATATACCACCATTCATCAGTGCAACCCCTGCTGTCGCTAGATCTGCTGCTGCTGCTGTTGTTATTGTTATATTTATTAGATTGGTTGTTAGGGTGGTTATTAACGCCCGTCCAATGGTTGTAATTGTTGGGTAAAGTTACTCAACCAGTAAAATAACCAAATCCTTATTATTATTATTGTTGTTGTTGTTGTTGTTATTTATTTGTTTATTTATACAGTTGGTATGGTTGTGCGGTGAAGGTGGTGTTGGTAGTAGTAGTGGCTGCAGATGCACTATTGATGAATTGCATATTAGCTGTGAGATCTGAGGGCCTAGGTGAATTTAAACATGGAATGCTTATAAGGTAGTGTCGTACCCAAGGCTTGTAACAATTTTTACTAGGTATTATAAAGTGTTTTTGAAGGGATCTCAATCACTTGGTTCTCAATAATCTCTAATGTGTTTGTAGATATTATTTTATTTTGGTCGGTATTTCAAGTTTGTTGTAATATGTATGGTGTGTGAATGTGATTATATGCTACACTCTTGGGAGGGCAAGATGAATATGGTTCATGGGATGGTCATTTTGGGTTTTTGTGTGTGTGTGTGTTATATTTCTGCAGTTCCTTTAATTGCTTTGGACTATTACTGTCTAGTGGAAAATTGAACCTTAACTATAATGCCCTAATGATTGGATTAAGATTAGATTGGATGTATGGATTAGATTAGATTAAAGTGGAAATTATTAGAAATACCTATCTAAAAAGGGAGAAATTTGTTTTTACCCACTATTTAAAAAAAAAAAATTGTTTTAATCCCCCAAACAAATAAATTTGATATACCTAAATTATCCATAATACCTTTGGGTATTTTCATAAATAAATCCTGAACAGTTAAAAATTTATGAAAAATCAAAATGTAAAATTACAAAAAAGCCTTTACATATATATAGTCCTAAAAAATCGATGGAACTCACTTTCATCACCGACCCATTTGTTGAAATCACATCGGTTTTTCTGAGGTCCAAACCCGATCACTACCCAACGAGGCATATTGACCTTTTTTTACTATTCTCGCGACGTTTCCAACCTTTCTCGAGGAGTTTCTACCATCGACGAACCTGTACATTGCGAAGGTACGGTTTCCATTCGAATGGTTGTAGTTTTTTATTTTGATTTGCGATTTTAAAATATTTGTTGTGTTATGAATGTTAGATTATGATTATTAGGTTTAGAATAAGTTGGATTCGATTGTATTTGATTCTATTTGAGTTGAAAATGGTTGATTCCGACGATAACAGCGTCGTCGGCATTGGATCGGTTATTGAGATCGGTTTTTCACTATTGTAAGTAATCAAAGTGAAAAACCAAAATAAAAAACCGATCATGGAAAACCGAAGTGAAAAATCGATCTTTAAAACCGATCTGAAAAATCGAAGGGAAAAATTGATCCATATCATTTATTGGTTTTTAAGATATCATAAAAAACCGATTCGGTTTATAACATCCCTATTGATTTCTTTGCTGTTTTTCTTTCTTACAGATAGATTTCAGCTATAAATATAGTTCACAAACAATTGGCACGCATACGAGTGGAAATACACACATCGATCAAAGGTTGGTTAATAAGATAGTTGCTGTTGTTAATAGAAAAAATTTATACGACCGGTTCATGGCAGAATGCCCGTTCGAACATATTTTGAAGATAACCGAGAATACGACTGTTGGTTCCGTGATATTATGGGTGCTTGCTAGAGAGATGAAGATCAGTGGTGCACACCGTGATGAGATGTGGTTTGAAATCGAGTAAAGAATGTATAGGTTTGGGAAACATGAGTTTTTGTTGGTGACAAGACTTCCTTTTGAGGGTATTAATCATAAAATCTTTCAAACAGTGCCAAATGACCAAAACAGTCTTCTATGGCGAATGTTTAATGGAGTGTCGCCGAAGGTGAGCCAGTTAGCAACTCTTCTTGAGACAAGAAGCCATTTAAGCCAGGGAGACCGTGCAGGCCAGGATCCAATAAATGATGAAGATATTTTGAAGTTAGCGAATGTAGGGATTGTTTTCCATCTCTTTATGGGGCAGGATGATAGAGCCACTATTAGTACATTTTTGTGGGTCATAATTAAGAATACAGAGATGTGGAAGTTATTCCCTTGGGGTATATTATGCTATAGTGGCTTGTTACACTATCTTGACATGACAATTAATGAAGAGCAGATCAGAAAACCACCAAGAACTATTAATGAAGAGCGGAAGCAATAAATGTTGAAAGTATTAGTTATATCTTAAATGTCAACACATAACCATAAATATTAATGGTTCTTGGTGGTTTTCTGATCCGCTCTTCATTAATTGCTATGTTGAGACAGTGCAACAGGACACTATAATATAATGTGCCCTAAGGGAATGATTTCCACGTTTCTGTATTCTCAATTATGACCTACATAAATATACTAATAATGACCTTGTCAAGCTGTCTCATAAAGAGATGGAAAGCAATCTCTACATTTGTTAACTTCAAAAGATCTTCATAATTTATTGGATCTTAGCCTGCACAGTCTCGCTGGCCTATATGGCTTTTTGCCTCAAGAAACGTGGCTAACTAGCTCACTTTCGACGACACTCTATTAAACATTTGTCATAAGAGACGGTTTTGGTCATTTGACATTGTTTGGAAGATTTTACGGTCAATGCTCCCAAAAGGAAATCCTGTCACCAACAAAAACTCCTATTTCCCAAAGCTATACATTCTCTCCCCGATTTTAAACCACATCTCATCATGGTGTGCACCAGTGACCTTCATCTCTCTAGCAAGTACCCATAATATCATCGAGCCAACAGTCGTATTCTCGGTTATCTTCAAAATATGTCCGAACGAGCATTCTGTCATGAACCGGTCGTATAGATTTCTTCTATTAACAACGACAACTATCTTATTAACCGATGTGTGTATTCCTGCTCGTATGCGTGTCAATTGTTTGTGAACTATATTTATAGCTGAAATTCATCTGTAGGAAAGAAAATCAGTAGGAATGTTATAAACCGAATCGGTTTGTTACGGTATCTTAAAAACCAATAAATGATATGGATCGGTTTTTCCCTTCAGTTTTAAAGATCAGTTGTTCACTTCGGTTACTTACAATAGTGAAAAACCGAACTTGAAAACTGATTTGAAAAATCGATCCATATCATTTATTGGTTTTTAAGATACCATAAAAAACTGATTCGGTTTATAACATCCTACTGATTTCTTTGTTGTTTTTCTTTCCTACAGATTGATTTCAGCTATAAATATAATTCACAAACAATTGGAACGCATACGAGTGGGAATACACATATTGGTCAGAGATTGGTTAATAAGATAGTTGACGTTGTTAATAGAAGAAATCTATACGACCGGTTTATGGCAGAATGTCCGTTCGGACATATTTTGAAGATAATCGAGAATACGATTGCTGGCTCCGTGATATTATGGGTGCTTGCTAGAGAGTTTAAGGTTATTGGTGTACGTCATGATGAGATGTGGTTTGAAATCGGGGAGAGAATGTATAGGTTTAGGAAACATGAGTTTTTGTTGGTGATGGGACTTCCTTTTGGGAGTATCCATCGTAAAATCTTTCAAACAGTGCCAAATGACCAAAACAGTCTTCTATGGCGAATGTTTAATGGAGTGTTGAAGGTGAGTCAGTTAGCCACGTTTTTTGAGGCAAGAAGCCATATAGGCCAGCGAGACCGTGCAGGCCAGGATCCAATAAATGATGAAGATATTTTGAAGTTAGCGAATGTAGGGATTGCTTTCCATCTCTTTATGGGGCAGGATGACAGGACCACTATTAGTACATTTATGTGGGTCATAATTAAGAATACAGAGACGTGGAAGTCATTCCCTTGCAGCACATTATGCTATAGTGTCTTGTTGCACTGTCTCGACATGACAATTAATGAAGAGCGGATCAGAAAATCACCAAGAACCATTAATGAAGAGCGGAAGCAATAAATGTTGAAGATATTAGTTATATCTGAAATGCCAACACATAGCCATAAATATTTATGGTTCTTGGTGGTTTTCTGATTCGTTCTTCATTAATTGCATATCGAGACAGTGTAACAGGACATTATAGCATAATGTGCCTCAAGAAAATGACTTTCACGTCTCTGTATTCTCAATTATGACCCACATAAATGTACTAATAATAGTCCTGTCATCATGTCCTATAAAGAGATGGAAATCAATCCCTACATTTGCTAATTTCAAAAGATCTTAATTATTTATTGGATCCTAGCCTGCACGGTCTCGCTGGCCTATATGGCTTCTTGCCTCAAGAAACGTGGCTAACTGGCTCACCTTCGGCGACACTCTATTAAACATTCGCCATAGGAGACTGTTTTGGTCATTTGGAAGATTTTACGGTCGATGCCCTCAAAATGAAGTCCTGTCACGAACAAAAACTTCTGTTTCCCAAACCTATACATTCTCTCCCCGATTTCAAACCACATTTCATCACGGCGTGCACCAGTGACCTTCACCTCTCTAGCAAGCACCTATAATATCACGGAGCCAACAGTCGTATTCTTGGTTATCTTTAAAATATGTCCAAACGGACATTCTGCCATGAACCGATCATATAGATTTCTTCTATTAAGAACGACAACTATCTTATTAACCAATCTCTGACCAATATGTGTATTCCCGCTCGTATGCGTGCCAATTGTTTGTGAATGATATTTATAGCTAAAATCAATCTATAAGAAAGAAAAACTACAAAGAAATCAGTAGGATGTTATAAATCGAATCGGTTTTTTATGGTATCTTAAAAACCAATAAATGATATGGATCGGTTTTTCACTTCGGTTATTTACAATAGTGAAAAACCGAACTTGAAAATCGATCTGATGTCGACGACGCTGCTATCATCGGAATCGGTCATTTTCAACCCAAATAGGACCAAACACAATAAAATTAAATCTATTCTAAACCTAATAATCATAACCTAACATCCATAAAACAACAAACATTTCAAAATCGTAAATCAAAATAAAAAATTACAACCATTTGAATGAAAACCGTACCTTTGCAATATGTGCAGGTTCGTCAGCGTAGGAGCTCTTCGGGGAAGGTCGAAAACGTTGCGAGAATGGTTGGAAAAGGTCAATATGCCTCGTCGGGTCGCGATCGGGTTTGGGTTTCAAAAAAATCGATGTGATTTCAACGAGTGAGTCGGTGATGGAAGTGAGTTCCATTGATTTTTGAATATTATATATATGCATGGGTTTTTTCGTAATTTTACGTTTCGGTTTTTCGTAAATTTTTAACTGTTTAGGGTTTATTTGTAAAAATGTCCAGGGGTAGTATGGGTAATTTGGGTATATCATTAAATTTATTTATTTGAGGGGTTAAAATAATTTTTTTTTAAAATAGTGAGTAAAATCAAATTTCACCCTTTTTAGATGGGTATTTCTGACAATTTTCACTAGATTAAATTAAGTTGTAGTGGGTTGATCGAATTAGATTAAATTGGATTGAATATAATATATGGTTGATGGGATATAATTTATGCAACTTAATGCAATCTGATAAAATAAAATTATTAAAAAGTATAATCACGGTGAGAATACCAATGTTGGTGGAAGTATCGGTATTGATACATGTTTTATATACCCAATGATGGAAAACTTGATTTGTGGAGTGGTAGCATGGATATTCATTCACTGTGAATCTTTACTAATGTCATTGTCTTTGTAATGTCCATCATCATCTCTTCCTCTCTATCTATCTACTTATCTATCTATCTTCTGGTTACAATGGATGATGATGTGCGGAGGCTTGTAACAAATACAATTTAGCTATACCACAACGACCCAATATATAGCTAGGAGATCGAGGGTTGTTTGAATGTTTAGGCATTTTGTCTCTGATTGATGATGTACCATTTGTATCTTAGATGTTTCCCTGACTAATTATTAAGTGTTGCCTTTTGTCAACTTCTTTTTGGCTTTGTTGAGGTTGGTCCTTAAAGCTCAGTGCTGAGTTATTCCGAGTTTCATTAGTGAGATTTTCTCATGCATTCGTGCATATAATAACATTATTAAATCTTTTTTATTTTTTGGTGTAAGTCATTGGATAGTTTATAATCACAGGGTCCTAACTTTACATTTCTTTTTGTTCATTTTGGGTTCTTCAATTCGTGTTTGTTTGAATATAATCATTGTAGAATAAGATTGTCTCTTTATATGATACACCCTTAAAGTGTTCAAAATTTTGCATCTTCCTGATGATGGAAACTAATTGTTTGCTTAAGATTTCATTGTGAACCCTCATCTTGGCCACTACTTTTATACCACCATTCATTAGTGGAATACCTGCTGTTGCTGGAGCTGTTGTTGTTGTTGCTGTTGTTGTGGTTGTTGTTGTTATTATTATTTATTTGTTTATTCATACAGTTGGTGTGGTGGTGGCAGTGGTGGTGATGGTGGTGGTAATGATTGCAGATGTGTTATTCTGATGCCATTTAAGATGTAGAATGGCTTGCAATGAAAATCTTAGCTTCACTATTGATGAACTGCATATTAGCTGTGAGATCTGAGGGCTTGGGTGAATTAAACCTGGAATGCTTATAAGGTAGTGCGGTACCCAAGGCTGGTAACAATTTTTTCTGGGTATTATAAAGTGTTTCTGAAGGGATCTCAACCACTGGGTTCTTAGTTATCTCTAATGTGTTTGTAGATGTTATTTTATGTCGGTTGGTATTCTGAGCTTATGGTGTATTGGATGGTCATTCTGGGATTGTGTTTGTATTATGTTTTTGATGTTTCTTTAATTGCTTTGAAGTATTACTATCTAATGGAAAATTAAACCTTAACTATACTGCCCCAAGGATTGGATTAAGATTAGATTGGTTGTATCGGTTGGATTAGATTAAATTAAATTGTAATGGTTTGATCGGATTATGATTAGATTGAACTGGATTAAATATAATATATGGTTGATTGAGTTGATGGGATATAATCTGTGCGATTTAATGCAATCTAATAAAATAAAATTATTAGAAAGTAATTTTAAATTATAATCATGGTGAGAAGATCAATATATATACATATATATTTTTTGAAATAGCATAAAACTTCATTTGCATCCGATTGATAACAATTACATGTACAGAAAGCTAGAACACCTGACTGAAGTTGGGGAAAGCAGAGATTATATTTACATAAACCCACGGAAATCCTTAAGAGAGCATAAAGCAGGGTTGGTCGTATGGTATGCTAAATAAAACCTATATCCGAGAATAGTTTAATAACTCTGAATCCAAGCGATTCATAAAGAACATTAATAACATTCGCTAACTTCAAGCATTAAAACAAAAAAAAAAAAAAATTAGAGTTTAACCTTCCTATAACAAATACAATTTTTACATCCAATACTATTATTAGGATTTGGAAATAGTAAGAATAAGGCATTCCAAAAAGATTTTTCACGAGATTCTCGTAACATCTGAATCAAGCTTCGAAAAGCCTTGGGTTGGAGGGTGTTAGGGACCAATTACTTGCATGGCTAAAAAAGAATATTCACAGAGGAGGTTGAAGCAATTGCTGATATTGACTCAAAATGGAGTCAGTGGCCAAATCCTGCAAAAAACAAACTAGTTTTTAAAATATTGATCTAAGTATCATCAGGATCCAGTCAAGCCAAGTAATAAAAGATGAAGAGAGGAAGCGAAGGAAGAATAGGAGAAGAAAATCGAGATCTATTCAAAAAACCACAAACTTCTACAGTATCTCTTTTCCTAGAGAGTTTCCTAGATGGAAAACACGAGAGGACTCTTTTCCATTGCTATGTGGAAATTGAAAATTATGAAAATTTGGTTAGAAATATAAATTCTTTTAATGATACTTTGAAAAAGATGAAAATAATTTGGGAAAATTTCATTTTGTTCCCAACAAAATATTTTATTTATTTTTTTTTTTCAATTTTGTTTCCATGTTTCATTGAAATGTTTTGTTCTCAAATGTGAATTTATTCTTAAACTTGTCATTCATAATTTTTTTGAAAATTCATAATTGGATCTAATTTTTATTGATCGACTGTGATAGAAAACATAAAATTTATTTTGTCGTCATTTTTTTAGGTACCTTAATTTTACCATTTAATTCTCCAATTATTGAATTACTCAAAATCCTTTGGAGATATACGTTATTACAAATGGAAATTACATTTGCTTTTTGTAATAGCATCTTCCCTATACTAACGGTCGAACCATGGTTGATTGTTTGACATAATTGAAGGCTGACAAAATATAGCAAAATGACAATATTGCCTTTGAGTAACTAAATTTGGTGAAAATTACATAGTTACCCCTACTATGTGGGGTTAAAAAAATAAAGACTTGAAAAATTACATAGTTCTAGTTCTAGTTCAAGTTCAAACCTATCAGCCCATCCCCTATACTCCATCAACTAGTTAGCTCCACATATTACATATATAAATATGAGTTATATAATTAACATCTTCATCTTTATTTCATCCTTTCTCCCTCCTTTTTCTCCCAACATTTTTTTACATTGATTCTTACATCTTTTTCCTACAATATCATGTTTTATCAAAGAAAATTCTTGTTTTGGTGTTCATAGTTGTGATTAGGCTTGGTTTTATAGTGAAAATGCTATTTGATTTGTCATTTGAATCTATAGATGCTTTTAAATAATATATATATATATATATTTAAATTGGTTTTAGGTTTGGATTTGTAGGATTTAAATTAAAAGTTGAAATAAGATAAAAATAAAAAAAAAAAAACTTGAATCCAGGAAAAAAAAAGGGAAAAAATCTAAAAAAAAAAAAAGGAAAAGAAAATAGAGAAAGAGTGAAAATAAGGAATTGAATCCAAGGAAAGGAAAATTGGTTCCTTAAAGATCGTATTGCATCCTTTCAACCCTGATTGCTAAACTTAATTGCTTCTTTTAAGACTTACTAAATATCACACCAAAATCCATTTCGATGCAAGTGTACTTTTGTCCATGCATATACTTTGATGCTATTCAAACATTCAAACTATTATGCCAGTCTATTTCTACAAAACAAGAGTGAAAAGTTGCTAAAAAATCTACAGTCCTTTTATTATTATGCATCTTTTATTATAGAATTAAAAAAACATCTAACTTTCAAATATAACTTGTAATTTAAGAAGATCTATCTGATTTTGTTGTTGAATATAACTTTCAGTTCAAGTTTTGCGAATGTTAGTTTGGTATTGTTGTAACTTTTACAATAATCACTATTAACTAAGTTGAAAAAATAACCTGTTGTCAAGTTAGTTACAATATTGGTTGATAAATTATAATTTTGAAAACTATTGTAACCCCCAAATATAATGAACATATACTTAGTAAGTTTCATGTTAATTATTATAAATTTATAAAATGTCTAAATAAACATTAAAATGAGCTGCTTTATTTTTTTATTTGTTTAAATATATTTCTAAGTAATTAAAGTTGAGATATAATTGTTTTATAAATTAATTAGGACGATTTGACCATTTAAAAGATTTATTAAATTTTATAACATTAATTCATAATTACTAAATAAACGTAAGCCTATCTTTTTCTTTAAAATTATTGTCAAATCTAATGGGATTTTTGAGAAATTACTTTTAAAAGTTTTACTAAACATCAATTTTCATATCGAGATTAGTAAATATGTTTCAAATGTTATACATTTATGCATATCATACTCCAAAATGGGTGCTTTAAATGAGAAAAAGGGTGCACCAGACATGCTGCCTCAGTGAAGGCAGTACCCATTTGCTTTCCTGGCAAAGGCAAAATTGCAAGTTCGAACTGCTAGCGCCATCTAACAATTATGGCTGTTTTCCCTTCCTACGTGGGGTTCTTCCTCCCTCTCTTGGAAGTCATCCTCCTATTTAAGGGAGACTCCACTCATCGCTGCATCTCAATAATCTCAATAAGTCTTATCTAGAAAGCTTGCTGGCATTACTTGTCATAATATATGTAACATTTATAAAAGGGATAATCATAATTTCTCCCCTGTAGTTTAACGAAATAGTTAAAATCTCCCTTTACTTTAGAAAATCGCTAATATTCCCCTCTTGATTTTCAAAATAGATAAAAACCCCCCTGTAATTTATTAAAATACCCAAAAAACCCCTTACCGTTAATTTGGACGTTAAAGTCAACGGTTGACTGTTATCTGAAAAGAAAAATCCCAATATCCCCCATATAGTTTGATGAAATAGCTAAAATCCCCCCTTATTTTAAAAAATCGCTAAAATCCCCCTTTATTTTAAAAAATCGCTAATATCCCCCATCTTGATTTTCAAAATAGATAAAAAAACCCCCTATAATTTATTAAAATACCCAAAAAATCTCTTACCTTTAATTTGGACGTTAAAAGTCAACGGTTGACCGTTATATGAAAGGGCAAAACTGTTAAAATAAAATAAAAATAAAAATATTAATATTTAATAAAATGATAATTTAATATTAAAAAAATTAAAAAAAAAATTAACCTTCCATCTCTAAAATGGACGGTGGTGATCAAAATTACTAAAAAAATTAAAAATATTAATAATTTTTAAAAAATTACGTCCACCGTCCATCATATTAATGGACAGTGGATATAATCCAAAAAAATTTAAAAAAAAAAAAAAATAATACTTAAACACATTCTCCTTCTACTTATCACTCTCTCTTTCCTCTCTCTTCTTCTTCTTCTCTATCTGCTTCGTCTCCCGATGGTGGGTGGACGGACTCTCTTATCTTTTCTTCTTCTTCTTCTTCTCTCGGTTATGGTCTCCGTTGGCATGGAGACTGGGGGTGTTCGATGAGGATACCATTAGGTCTTCTTCATCGAAAACCAGGGGTGGTCCGGCGAAGGAGACCAAACGGTCTCCGTCGCGTGGAGACCAGTTATGGTCTCCACGCAATGGAGACCAGATTTGGTCTTTGTGGAGACTAGATCGAAGATTAGAATCTCCTATCTGGTCTCCACGGAGACTAGATCTGGTCTCCATCATGTGGAGACCAGTTCTTGTCTCTTTTGAAGGACCACCCCTAGTTTCCGATGAAAGAGACCTAATGGTATCCTTGCCAGACACCCACAGTTTCCATGTCGATGGAGACCATAGCTGAGAGAAGAAGAAGAAGAGAGAGAGAAGAGAAGAAGAAGAAGAGAGAAGAGAGTCCGTCCACCCATCGCCGGGAGATGAAGCAGATAGAGAAGAAGAAGAAGAGGAAGAGAGAGAAAGAGAGAGTGATAAGTAGAGAGAGAATGTGTTTAAGTACTAATTTTTTTTATGTTTTTTTTTTTTTGGATTATATCCACCGTCCATCAATATGATGGACGGTGGACGTAATTTTTTAAAATTTATTAATATTTTTAAATTTTTAAAATTTTAAATTTTTTTAGTAATTTTAATCACCATCGTCCATTTTAGAGATGGACGGTTAATTTTTTTTTAAAATTTTTTAATATTAAATTATCATTTTATTAAATATTAATATTAATATTTTTATTTTATTTTGACAGTTTTGTCCTTTCATATAACGGTCAACCGTTGACTTTTAACGTCCAAATTAAAGGTAAGAGATTTTTTGGGTATTTTAATAAATTACAGGAGGTTTTTTTTTTTTTTTTATCTATTTTGAAAAATCAAGAGGGGGGATTTTAACGATTTTTTAAAGTAAGGGGAGATTTTAATGATTTTTTAAAATAAGGGGGGATTTTAGCTATTTCGTCAAACTACAGGGGGATATTGGGATTTTTCCTTTCAGATAACGGTCAACCGTTGACTTTAACGTCCAAATTAACGGTAAGGGGTTTTTTGGGTATTTTAATAAATTACAGGGGGTTTTTTTTTATCTATTTTGAAAATCAAGAGGGGATATTAGCGATTTTTAAAGTTAGAGGGGATTTTAGCTATTTTATCAAACTACAGGGGAATTTTAGCCATTTCGTCAAACTACAGGGGTAATATTGGGATTATCCCTTTATAAAATAAATAAATTAAAAAAATAAAGGAAAGAAAATGGGTATGTGAACGAAAAACAAAAACAAAAAAGAAAGGGAAAAAAGGCAGAGACTCTGAAAAGAGTAAAATTTAAATGGAGGGACAAGGTCCCTAAACCAGTTGATAAGTAAAACCCTTGTGTGTGTAGTGGGATGGTGTTGTTGGAGGCCAAGAGTCTAAGAAAGGCAGTGGTGCCATCAACTTTGATAAACGACCCTTCTCCTGGAAGCCTCCAGTCCACTCGCCTTGCACTCCATGTATATACATTTTTCTTTTTTTCTTTTTTTTTTTTTCTTAATCTTCCACATATCTATAAAAATTACGCATCTTCTCTTCTTTTGTTAACAGGTCAACGAAGATGGCTCTTCTTTTATGGTCTACATCGCCTCTGGTTCCCACGTCTACAAACTCCAGGTTTTGCTACTAATACTATTTTAACAAGTCGAGTACAAACACACTTGAAGTTGTATATAAAAATCATAACTTTGATGCTTTTAATGAGCTTTTCTTGTAGATTAGGGTGGAAGATTCTTTTGTGAGTGAAGGGAAGGAGGGTCTACTGATTCCAGAATATGCACAGGTGGTGTTGTGCATTTTGAATTTTCTTGATGGATGAGACACAACGCATTTTGTACCGGCTTATTTTAGTTTTGTTCGATTGTTTACGTTTTAATCCTGTTCCAGGTTTTGGACTCCGGATTGCTGAATCGATGCCCCCATCGTTCGGAAATTCAGAGTATAGCCCTTGCTGGAGCCAATAGTAAGTGTCTTGTGTTGACTTTTGATTGTTTTGACATGTGTACTCTTGGAGTTAGGTGGATAGTTTAACTTTATAATATCAGCTTGTTTTAGTTTTATTCAATTGTTTACGTATTTTCTGTCTTCTCAGCTATGGTTCGATTGATATTCTTGATTGACACAATTGTATCTTTTTGAATAGGTCTTTCCTAGATTATTTCTAGATAATGATGTGTAGGTTCTTCTTTTGGAAGAATATAGATGTAACCAATGGACTCAAGTCACTCAACTTACAAGTGTTGGTGCAGCATTGTTAAATTATTGTGTCTCCATATCTGTAGGTACTGGTTACTTGGTTTTGGGAAGTGTGGATTCATATGGTCACCTTATAGTCTCAAAACTAGATACTTGTGGTAAAGGTACTCTTCTTTTATTCAATTTAATTATGCCTGTTTAACATGTAGTTAAGATTTGAAAGCAAGCCTGCGTTATATGTATCTAAATGAAACTATGAGTTATCCCTACTTGTCGATAATTTGTTTTGAAGGATATAATTAATTCGGATTACTTTGTTTTACTTCTTGCTTTATCCTCTTTTAAAGTTTGTTTTCCTGTAGGTAGGTCTAAGACTCTTCTAGACCTTAGCATGACATGTCAATCTTAAACTACCATATGTATTGATTTTATACTGGCTAAGACACTAAGTATTTCAGTCCGCTCCTTTACCTTGTCTGTGTCTTCTGTAGAACTTTCATTTGAATGAAAAAATGGCAGATACCCTGTCTTTGTACGTCTAAAAGGAGAAATAAAGTGGGTTTCTTCTGGGTGTACTCTTACTTAATTTTCTTGCTGCTGCAATAATATGCTGTTGGTGATCTGTGCTTACATTTCGAAAGAACCAATCTCAATATTCAATGATGTTTAAATTTCAGTTCTTATATCATGTGGTAGATTTGTTGAGTTCAACTTTTCTGTGTTGTCTCCCTTGTTCTTATACATCTTCTTAGATTTCTATTTGTTTTGTAATCTAACAATGTGATTTAGGATTTTACCTGGTTCGAGGAACATGATACATGTCATGTTGTTGAGTATATTCAAGTGTTATAGCTGAAATATATTCTATGTGGCTTCTTTGTCATTTGTCTTTGTGCTGGTAACTTGTCTTATCAATGTGCACTGCTGAAATTTTCAGATGTTGATAGGCTTACATATTCTGTGTTGCCTTCGGATTGTGGTGTTGGAGAAGGTAGCTGGACTGGGCTTTGCTTCAGTCCAAGTCAATGGTCCATGGTACCTATTTTCTCTAGTGAAATTGTGTTTTAATCGTTTATGAATGTTATTTTATACATAAGTTATCAAGAAAATGATTATTTCTGACACTAATCCTCTCCAATCTTCAAGTGTATCTGCTTTATTCACTATCTTTAAATAATTTGTCTTTTTTTTTTTTTTTCAAAATAATAATAATAATGTGTCGTTTATTTAGTATCTTGCCAAAACCTCATAAAATCTTAGGCAAGTGGATTTTAGGGTTCCAATTATTATGAATGACATTAGCATGAAAGAATCTGGAGCGAATTGTTTGTATTTGTGGTGTTATTTTAACATCAACTTATAAGAAATGCTTGTTTCATGCATATCTTTGATCAATATATAAAACATTCAACTTTCCATTTTTCAAAATTAAGTGACTAATTTGAAAGTGTGGAACTAGTCAAATTAATAACCTAGAGGGGGTGAATAGATTATATTTCAATTTTATGGATTTATTTCAAAGTTATTATGCAGTGGAAGTGTAAAGAAAAATAAAAGAGAAAGGGAGAAGAAAGGGAGAGATGCAAACACCTAATGGGAAAAACCACTGGATTAGAACTGTCTCTAGCCACTTTTAAATGAAATCTCACTATTCAAAAATTGATTATACGCACCTAGCTTAGAAACATAATCCCTATTTAACTAATAGCAATCCCCAATTCTGCTCTTCAAGAATGTAGAATGACAATTGTGTCTATCTTCTAAACCTACTACGTTCTCCTTGAATCTGCCTTTTTGTCTAGTTGCGCAAGTCCGACGAATCCTTCCTACTTCTTCTCTTTGGCAAACAAGGTCAAAATCGATCTTGAATCAGTGACGATCAGTGCACAAACGCAGACTTAATGAATGATGCATGCAATTTTAAATAGAATGTTAGATTGAAACTCTACGTAAGCTAAGATGAAATCTAGACTTAAAGCAATAGCTTTCATAAAAGACTCTCACAAATAATAAAAAAGCAAACCACAAAGAGCTATCATGAATTCAATAATCCGATGACTCTTATTTATAGTGTAGTCTATGAGAGTTAGAAACAGATTAAAACTTGACATCCTAAGACTCCTAATCAAATTTAGTTTAGACATTAAATCCAACTAAAAATCTATTATTAAAAAGTTTTAATTAAGACCAAACATGAAATTCCAATAAGCTAAAGAAACCCTTAACTTTCTCACAATGAACTATTAGTTCAATAAGGAAAAGCTCTAAGAATTCTAAAATGAATGATTTTCATGCATGGAATAGTTCATGACTTAAATTGACATTTTTGACCTTCTTAAACCAACTTTAGAATGTCCAAAACATTTCAAAAAAAAAAAAAAAAAAAAGGGGGAGGTGAAAATATGAAAAGCGGCTGATGAATGAAAAATCGGAAAAAATTTGCTCAGAGGAGTGACTTGGGCGGCCGCTCAAGCAGCCACCCAGCGGTCGATGACCACTGGCCCACCACTTGAGCAGCCACCTAGCGGTCACGACAGTGACCCAACTCACAGCAGTGTACCCACTACTGTGGCCATTGGGTCATTGCCCCGGGGATGGCTCAACGGTCGATGTTGCTATTTGTCCTCCAATCTTGTGCGCTCTGACGGTTTCGGCTATAACTCGTTCATGTCTGATGTCCAATTGACTCACGGTTTTTTCCTATGGTTAGCTAACACCTAAAGCTAAATTTTTCATGAAGAAACCAATTTAGAAAAAGCTTGGAAAATACCCAAAATGACCCTAGTTGCAGACGGCAGACCCCAAAATGCTCCTAGTAGTAGACCCTAAGAATTGAACTTATAAGAAATTTTTAGCAAACAAGTTTACTAAGACATAAATGCAATCCTATGGGTTCAAAACTAAATGCAAACACTCTTAACACATGAAATGCAAGTAAACAAACGTAAAGACACATCAAATCAAGATTGATCAACATCAAGAGAGCACTTGCATCTTCAAGCCGTGCTAACCACCTTAGCTCACATTGTCTTGTCTCCTTGTTCTTCAACCTTCTCGATAAGTCTTTTCAATAAACCACTTTATGATCTAAGAAGCTAAAGAGTACATGTAAAGAGCATTTTGACACAAAATAAGCCAACTACAAAATATTGGACCTTACATACTTTATAGTTGCAATTTACAGATAATCAGAGATAGATCTGCAGGCCCTGAGAAAAGGAGTAGTAGCCAAAAGAAATGGTGTCTATTTGTGAATATTTGGGAAGTGTTAAGTTATGGAGTTTTTATACCGCTCATATCTAAACAATGTTGGTAATCAGATCTAAGGGGACACAATAAAAGATGCACTAAACATCTCCTCATAGTTTCTGAACATTTCACTTGTCTATTTGCTTTATTTTACTTTAGTGTAAATTGACCATTTGACCCCAAATTAAACATGGTGTTGCACTTACTAGCATCTTATTCCAGGCAGCTGTGGCAAATAGTTTTTGTAAGAGCATTGATGTTTATGACCAAGATATCCATCTCCGGACTCTTTGCACGTAAGTATGATGTATGATGTCCTTGGCTATCACTGTTTTATATCCACTTTCAGTTGGGGTACAAATGAGTAAATTTGTGTTTGTTTGTTTCGTTAATCCCTCTACTGATAATAATTCCCTTTGACAAGAAGGGGCTCTAGAATTATGTTGATTTGATGACATATTCTTTAGGGTTCCCTTTGAGTCTTTTGTACCTTAAGGCATCAGATGTGTATTTGAAATCATATGGTTGGGGATTGGTATTTTTTGAATGACTCTAATGCAGAAATATGGACCTGATCCAAATTTAATCTTGGTCATATTATTATCAGAAGAGCTAATTATGAGGTGTATCTCAATGTTGATATCAATTATTTTCTGCTTATCTGTAAGTGGTATAAAGTTGACTAAAAAGTAAAAACAATTGTTATTAGTGTATGGGCCTTGTCTCGAATTATTTTAACCTTGTTGCTGGTAATGAGTTAAGTTAAATAGGCATAACACCTTAAATGCAGTCAAATCAACAACTAGCGGAAAAAAACAAAACAAACTTTTAAAAAGAGGAGAGTATGGTTCTCTTATGATCATTTTGTTTGTAATTTTTATTTTTATTTTTGACAAAACAGTTCTGGATTATTTTTATGATCATATGTCCATGTAAAGTTTATTATTGATTACCAGTTTTCAGGCTTTTATGGTGATTTTTGATGGACTTCATTTATCGATCTAAGTATTTTTCAGACTTTGGTATCCAACTTCATTGAACTTCATTCAGAATTTAAGTCATGGCAATGAAAGTTCAATATTAGCTGTCACTGAGGGGTGCCAGGTAGGTTTGTGCATTCTTTTTTTCTATTTCAGATTTTTCTGTATTAAATGAGTTTATTCTCCATTACTTTACAAGCTTTTGTTGCTCTGCTTCAATTATTGAAATGATTACAGCTGACTATATGGGACTTGAGAATGAAAGAAAAAGGTGGTTGTCTGCAGCGAATTTGTGGTTCTGTTGGTGATAATCTATATGCCGTCTGCAGTTCCTCAACTGGTAATATTGCAGTTGGTGGAATGGATCGCACTGTGACAATTTATGATCCTCGCAGGTTTGTCATTATTAGTTGATCTCAACTATGCTTGTAGTTAGAGAGCTTTATTCCATTTTTTTGGGGTCCTTCAAATTTAATCTTTTCGGTTTTGCTATCATTATTATTTTATGAAGAGATCTTAGCTTTGAGTTTGACCCCCCTTGCTTGATTATATTTGTATATGTCATCTGAATGTGTTTTGCATTTGAATCTCTGTTTTTTATCGTGGTCCATGTGATCAATTGCGTTGCATGTAAAGTGTGTAAATGAGCTTGGAACTATGGTTTGGGCCTTTATTTGCAAGTTTAAATTTCTAACTTAGCACTTACAAGTTACAATATGTTTGAATTTGTGTGGTTGACCTTTTTGAATTTGTTAGCAATATATCATAGTCGCCCGTTAGTGGAATGGAATATGTAAAGATGTAATTTTTCATTACCTTGAACGGTATTAGGTGGTGACTTCTATTTGTATCTTCTATTTAGATGGTCAGCATTGTCAAGATGGGTGCACTGTTCAAAATATGAGGTCAGTCAACGAATCTAGTCACATTCTTCTCGGTTTTTGTAATCAGTTGTAGCTCTTTTCCAGTTAATTTTTATTGATTTTCAAGGACAAATTAAGCTGTTATGGCACTAAAATTCTGATGAAGACAAACTCTTTTCTTGTTTTGTAAATTATTTTATTGAGTAGTGATACACATCCCACCTTTATATCCCAACTTGATTCCTGCTTATGATTTGTCAATTGATGAATAGATGGTCCTTAATAATTTCTTATTTCACTTGAAAAATGTAACCATTCACCAATTGCAATCATGATTTAGGATCAAGTTGGGATACAAAAAGTGGGATATCTAGCATTATTGTATTTCATTTACCTCTTGCTGGTACTTACAGATCTATATTACATATTTACATTACTTATAATTGTGAGCATATATGCTTCAGAATACTTGATTAACCTATATATATTTATATATTTATACTTGTAACCTTTAAATCTTTTATTCTTGAAATAGGTTTGTCAGTTTCTCAGTGTAATTAGCTTGAATTCATAGGTGAACTAAAATGCATTATTGGATGCATTTGCTTATGCTTCAATGTAGTAATCTTAGCAGTCATTGATTGTGATTCGGCAAAAGTGGTGAATTTATGGGTTTGTAAGGAATATGCAATGCTTTTAGGTTTCTTTAGATGACATGAGGCTCACGGGTCTTCACCCTTTTCTACTGATACCTCTGTTAAAGCAAGTTTATGCTGCCTCTTTTACTAGCCTGTGGTAAGAGAAACTGATCTTGTAGCAGTACCTGCTGCTACTACACATGCTTTGGACTGTAGGAGCGACCCTATCTTTTGTCAAATCAATTAACCAACCTATGTGAGAACCCTTTATCACATGGCCAGCACATAACTATGATATTTGTTTTTCTCACCATGGAAATTGATTATTAAAAAAATTGATAAATCCTAGGCTCTTCATGGTTCATGCTGTAGATTTCTGTACTACTATTATTATTATTATTATTTTGAAATAAGTGAAATTCTATATGTTCAAAGACTAACAAGGTGATTTTCACTTTGGACTATGCTGCTCTGTACTATATATTCAGCCCCAGTTGCCTGACACTGATTGTTTCTTTGCCTAATAATCTTGAACATAGTTGAAGATCATCTTTAATGCCTGCATTGGCTATCTAAGTGACTTGTTCTTCGGAGGGTTCTCAGTGATTAGAGATGTCACTAAGGTCATTTACTTGAAAAATGTAATATCATACTCATGTTTGCATGTTGGGATATAGCATCATAGTTAGAGATAACCTTTTGTTTACTTGTATTGCAGATAACTGGGCTTGCCTTTTCATCTATTGACTCTGATTACATCTATGTTCAAGGGGTTGATTATGAGGTGATACTGAATTTTGGAAGCCATTGTCTATTTCCTTTACTCAATACATCAACTTCTTCTTGTGATTGCTGATTTCTTCTTTTGATTGCTCAACTTAGTTCTAACGTTTTTTTCTTATGAGATTAGTTCATTTTATATTTCTTGTTTGGTTATTAGCGACGACGAGAATCCCAACCAATTCTAAACCACCACTAAGCTTGCACTTTTATTAATCTTTTAGTTGTCTTTTTTAAAAATGCAAGAATATTAAATAACTAATGAGTGATTTTGGTAATTTATGGTCATAATTAAAAGCTGAGACATTGCAATATAGGCCCAATAATTGAATATAGATCAGTTCATCGTATGTAGTTGTGTGATCAAGAAATTGATACTGTAATATGACATGATTGTAAAGAATATCTATTGAATGTCATATACAACTTGTATTAGAGTCCTGTTGAAGTATCAATTGTAATACTAAGTTGCAATTATTTTGCTAATTGGTAGTTTCTCCATATGTCCCATTATCTCAATCACTTTGAAATGACACATAAACATGTACAGGTCTTTTGTGGACAGTGGAGAGAAAGTGTCAAGGTATTTTCGTTTAGAGGGGACTCAAATTGGCTTGGGTTCAGTAAGGTATATATTCTTTCAAAACTTTATGACTGCAACTTTGCTTCCATGCTAACCCTGACACTGGACCCTCATATTCAATTAATATTTTTGGTTTATTATTGAGGTTGATCATGAGCATTTATTTGAGTATGGGTTGGTTTTGTTGAACAAATCTTTTCTGGATTTTTTATCAGAAACTGAGTCAAGTTGTTTGAAGAATGGTTTAAAGTTAAAAGTTAATTTTGGTTATAAAGAAAAGCGATGAAATGTTTTTTCCTTTAAAATTTTATTACATACATTTGTGTATATGTGATGTTTGTTTGGGCTGTATAAGCACTTGTACAAAAATTCAAAACGTGTCTAGGCTTCAGACTTACTAAGTTAACCAAGAGTTGGAACTCTGGACTGTGCAGTGAGATTAAATCAGTTTGTTCTGCATTTGGATTGAGTTGCTATTTCAATTTATGTGATTAGAGCTTGTTGCGCAGTAGGCAAAAAATGCCAGTGATCTTATAGGTTTGTATGTCCATTCATGTTGCAGTGCTCTGACAGGGACGTATTAGGTGGCTGGTCCGATTCAGGTAGCGTCTTTGTGGCTGATGTTTTAGCTAAAGAGAGTGAAATAACCCAATGGAAGGTCTAGTTAACAGAGTACCTAATCGGTTGCTCAGTTGTCTTCTCGTCTTTCTAGTTTGTCATATCGGCTAACCTCTCTCTTCAGGCAGCCTCACATGGTCAGGTCAAAAGGTCAATCAATAAGACAAAATGCATTCCAAATGTGTTTATCTTTTTGTGTACTGATTTTGTGATATATTATAGCATAATTTCTATTTGAGTTTTGACCATCTAAAATTGGGGGACCATATAAGGTAAGGATTTGATGTATCGGATATTACATGTACGCCATATACTAGACACTAAGCATGTTTACCTTGGAAAAGCGAGTAATTAAGACTTAAGAATAAATGAATGAGAGGAGATATGACTTGATTCTATGATTTCAAGTTGTATGATTTGATTCTATGACTCGTTCAAGGTTACTCGAAACCTGCAATAATTATTATACCTTTTTTTATTTCCCTCTTGACACTAAGTCGAACAACTGACAGGATCTAACTGAAATAAGATTCTGACTTACGGTTCGGAATGTAGCTTTTAGAAGTCAGGAGAGGTTTATCCACATTAAGTGGTTTTGTGGGTTGGTGCTCAAACCTGACCCTTTTTGGTTTATTAGAAAGTTGGGTAAGTGGATTGATATCACTGCACTAGCGTATTTGGGAGCGATATTCGTTATACTTTTTGTGCTGATTTTAATGTTCATTTAACTGCCAAAAACGGCTTTTCTTTTCTTCGGTTTTTCTGTGATGTGGTCAACAAGGTTCAATTATTTTAGTCAGCCAAGGCAGGAAAGATAAAATTTCAACCAGCAGAAACCAGTTGCTGCCTGGAGAAATTTAAGGCTTTTCTAAAGACAATTCATTCCGGTAACCTGTCACTACTTTAATGCCGCCGTAGATCATGGATGCTTCTTTATCTTTCACTTTCACTTCCCTTTTGTCATGTTTGCCACGGAAGCGGAACACAAAATAACAAATAAATTAAACCTTGCAACTGCTCTACAAGTTTGAATGGTAGTTACAAGATTCCAAATTTTTATTACCCTTTCTTTTTTATTGTCAATGAAACCATTGTGGAAAAAAAATATTTCAATGAGAGAGACATATATACCATTTGCATGCGGTACAATATATCTTGGCACGTACGTATCTTTCTTGAAAAATTAAATATTGTGATAATGAGTTGAAATTTACGTTCATACGTAAAAACTTGTCATAAAATGATGTTATTAGTTGACGGGTATATAGTTGATGTGATGCATTTTATTTGGAGGTAAAAATTTGTCATATTATTTGAGGGGTATATAGATTGGGTGATATGAATTATTTGAAGGGATATCATCATATTATATGGGTTTCAAGTAGACCATGCGGAATGAGATAGGGACTCGTGGATAATGGTCCTCTAGTTTGAGTGTTTCAATGATGCTTGAAACTTTCAAAGGTCAAGGTCAATACTCAAGATACCTGGCCAGGGACGATGGATTAGAATTTATAGCTGCTCTCCGGTTGGGGGACTTGATGGGGGGGTGTGTTTTGGTTGGTGGTGTTAGGGGACCAGGACAGGGGGTCCCATTGTTGTGATCATCAATTTATCAGCAGCCTACTCAACTGCTACTATTAGCTATGAGTCTCTTTTGTGACAATAATTAAAGACAAATCTCATATAGGTAATGGATGACTTTAGTACAAACAAAACAAACCAACCTTACAATATAGATACATAAATAATATCACTTGAATCCGTATCAAGTCTAGATTTCTTGTCATTACATGGTTTCATGAAAACAATTTGTTTAAATAAGAAATCTTGGAGTAGATGGATTCTGTCTAGATAGACCTCTTTCTCCATTATTGTAAGTTTACATTAAAATGTAATGACACAATTGAATTAAAATCTTCTCTAGTAGAGAGATCAATCAAGATGGATAAGATTAGGTTGAGGGGTCCAAATCACCTGTCTGTCTTATTATAGAGATTACAATCTTAAATATTAATCAGAGTTTCAAGAATGCTGTCATAGATAGGAATTTATAATTTCTTACTATAAGAAAAAAAAGCAGGTGATTATAAATGAAACCAAAATTAAACCGGTCTCCTGCGTGTTGCCTAGTCTGTTTGACTTGTTAGAGCATATTTAAGATATAATTAGAATGCTTTCTATGTACAAATATATACAAGTTTAAGCATATGTTAGATGGTGAATATGATGAAAACCGAGTTTTGGCATAGTAGGAGAAGAAGACAACGTCACATCTTCTCCAAAAAGACTCTATTTGAGTCCTGTCCTTTCAATAAAAAAACTACAACCCCACATCGGCGATCTAATAACACCATGTTCACTGAGGTTCACATGTCTCACTCCCTTCCCTACCTACACTAAGGATCTATTAATTTGCACGTAATCAGAATAACTTGAAATTAAAATGATTTAAAATAAGAATAACTTGGAATTAAAATGATTTGGAATCGGAATCGAAATCAATAGTATTTTTATTGAAATGTTTTCTTTATTTTGGAATCGAAATGAATTAATTATAAGTTACAAAAATACTCTTGATTAAAATTATATACTCTATAAGCATTTTTTTAATAAGGGGTATAAAATATTTTTTTAATTTGTAAAAAGAATTGAGAATGAGATTCTTAAGTGGAGTAGGGAGAAATGAGATTTCCATTTCACAACTCCAAATTCATGTGAGATTCATAATTTCATTTTCAATATAGATTGATTTAGAGCAAGTAAACACTAATAATTATTCTCAGTCTCATTCTCATTCCTTAATTCATCAAATAAATACATCATAAATTATAATACAAGGTGATAATCCCACTTTTCCCTTGTAGTTTGACATAATTACTAATTATCATTCTATGGTTTCAGAGGATCTCATTTACTCCCTACCGTTACTGTCATTAATGAAATGACTTAAATGATCAAAGTATCCTTATAGTTTTGTTTTTCACATTAACAATCAAACTTTGATTTTCATAAACCTTGATGTAAGAAGTTTTTTGGATATTTCCATAAATTATAAGGGTTATTTGATTTATTTCATAAATCAATAAGAGAATATTAATGATTTTAAAAAATAATTGGAGATTTTGATATTATGTCAAATTACAGGAAGAAAATAGTATCATCTCCATTACAAATTACAAAATAATAATAATAATAATAATTTTTGAGGCTGTCACATAATAAAATTCTTACATTTTGGGAAAGGTAAATACCTTCAGGTCTCAAACCATGCTTCCATTAGAAAACAACAGTTTTGCAATAATAATATAATATATATTTTATGGGTATCTGCTCTACTTCAACAAGTTTAATGTTATATTTTAAGGACTTACATAAAATGTAACATCAACATCTATTTATTTTCAATTTTATATACATAAAAATAGAAATTTAAACTCGATAAAGAAATATAAGATAATGCTTCTCTTTCAATTCATGAACATGTGTGAAAAAGGTAATGCAATATTTTATTTTTGTCATTTGATATTTCATTGTTTTTGGTGAAAGTTGTTTCTTGCTTGTTAAGCCAAGAACATATCCCAATCTTTATTGCATACGAAAAAGTCGTGTAAAAAGAGCCAAAATTTTGTGCATTGCAACAGAGTGCTCCAATTTGGTGGCCCCTTTTTTTAATTTGCTTTTTGAATCATATTTATGATATTTTAAGGACCTCAAAGACAAGTTGTGGCCTTGTCAATAAAATTATATGCTGACAGCAACAACTACAGGCTGCGTCAGATGAGTGGTCCGCATATTTTATTTTTTCATGTTCTGATGTCGATACTCTAATACCATATGCATCGTTCCTATTATTATATTGTAAGGCAAATTGCACTAAATGATCCTAACCTTTGTTTAATTTACAACTAGATTGTAGGTTTCACATAGTTACGGATAGTTATGTTTGACCAAATGGTCAATTGTTAGAATGAATGATTGGTTGGTCAAATGGTTTAAGATGTCATTTTACCGAGTATGGCGTGTCGCCACAAAGGTGACAACACATTTTTCTTGCTCGTCAAAGGTTCGACTCATCAGGACCACAAAATTATGACAATTTTTCCTTTTTTCATTGGTGGTGTCTCCCCATATTTTAGGAGCTTTAGTTCTGGTCTGGTCCTCATAGTTGATTCAAAATGTCTAGTAGTGTTATATATACTTGTAATATGTATTTATAATATGTCCTAGAAGTTTCATCATTACTCTCTTTTTAGAATGTCAAAAAATACACTTTTCACCCAAATTTTTCATCTCCTTTGACCGTCAGTTGATTAATAGTTTGGATCTTTTTGATGAGTTTTTAAATTTTAGGAATGAAATGAACTATTTTTAAAAGACCTTTAAAAACTTAATAGTTTCCACTACCTTAGACACTAAAATGAAGTTTTCCCAAAAAATTCAAATCCAAATAAATAAATAGATAAATAAATTTCCTCCAAATAAAGATGTGCAAGCAGATCTAATATCCAAAAGTAGCTCAAGGCTCTATTAATGGAGACTCAAACTTCATTAGGGACTAAAATCTCAAGTATCTTAGGATCTAAAATGAACTTTTTTTTTTGGTGATTTTGTAATCAAAGAGGATGAAAATGATGATGATTAATGAATTGGTGATCTTGTGACTTATGGAACTAATTTGAGAAAAGCAACATGTCAAAAAAGACGATGATGAAGATGATAATGCATTAGTAATGACAAATTTTATTTTGATTTTTGTTTTTGTTTTTTGTTTTTATCTAATTTATTTTTAATTTAGATGTCTTTGGAGGTCATATAACCTATTTACACTTCTACCAACCCTGTAGTCTTTAAGCCAAATGCTTGATCGTTTGGTTACTGGTAACCTTTATAATTATGGCAGGGTTATGATTTGACTATAATTTAGCAAACATAAAATAACTTAATAGTTTCCGATATCTCAAAAATTCAAATGAAGTTTTCTTTTCTTTTTTGGTAATTTTGTGATGGAAAGAGGAAGAAAATGATAATGCACACTACCCATTAGTAGGAGTGGTTGAACACTTCCCTTGATCCTGATAGGCTAAGGGTTCAATTCTCATCCTTGTTCTAAACCACAAGGTATGTGTAGTTTTTTTATAAATTAATCTCCAATCCCCATCATTAAAAGAAATGAAGAAAATGATGATGATTAATGGATTTGGTGATCTTGTGTGACTTACATAACTAATTTGAGAAGAAGAAGATGTTGAAAAAGATGATGATGATGGTGTGATGATAAGATGATGATAATGCATTGGTAATGATGAATTTTGATTTTTTTTTCTAATTTATTTTTAATTTAGATGTTTTTGAAGGTCAAATAACCTATTTGTCCTTCTACCGCCCCCATAGCCTTTAGGCCAAATGTTTGACCGTTTGGTTGATAGTAACTTTTTTTATAATTATGATAAAGTTATGATTTGGTTGTAATTTTAGCAATGGTTAGAAATCTGATGGTTTCCGACACCTTAGGGATTAAAATGATGTTTTTCCTTTATTTTTGGTAATTTTATTATGGACGAGGAAGAAAATGATGATACACACCACCCATTAGTAAAAGTAATTAAACACTTTACTTGATCATAAAAGGTCAAGGATTCAAGTCTCAATTTTTCCTAAAATACAAGGTGTGGATAATTTAGTTTTATATGAATTTAATCACCCACCCCCATCGTATATTAAAAAAAAAAAAAAATTATGATGATTAATGAATTTGACGATCTTGTATGACTTACATAACTAATTTGAGAAAAAGATGTTGAAAAAGATGATGATGATGGTGTGATGATGAAGAAGATGATAATGAATTGATAATGACAAATTTTGATTTTTTTTTATTTTCTAATTTATTTTTAATTCAGATGTTTTTAGATGTCAAATAACCTATGTACCCTTCGATTGCCTTTGTAGTCTTTAAGCCAATTTTTAGCCTATTTGGACAATGGTAACTTTTTTATAATTATTATAAAGTTATGATTTGGTTGTAATTTCAGTAAAGGTTAGAAACCTGATAATTTTTTATATTTCAGGAACTAAAATGAAACTTGATAATTTTCGATATTTCAGGGTTCTCATTTATTTTTTTGGTAATTTTGTGATGGAAGAATAAGAAAATGATGATGATTAATGAATTTGGTGATCTTGTATGACTTATGGAACTAATTTGAGAAAAGGAAGATGTTGAATAAGATGATGATGATGGTGTGATGATGAAGAAGATGATAATGTATTGACAATGACAAATTTTGATTTTTTTTTTAAATTTATTTTTAATTCAAATGTTTTTAGAGGTCAAATAACCTATTTACACTTCTACCACCCCAATAGCCTTTAAGCCAAATGTATGACTGATGGGTCAATGGTAACTTTTATTATAATTATGGCAAAATTATCATTTGATGTAATTTCAGCAAATGTCTAAATATTTTATTACAATATGCATGTTTGATCAATTTCATTTATTCTTTATATTTTTATAATTTATAATATTTTAAGTCTGTTCCTGGCTTCATGGTTCTTAAGTTTTCATAACTCATCAATTTGCTTCCTCTGCCAAGAATTTTAATAGTTGACTGTTACAAAAAATATAAAAAAATCATCTTTACTTGATAATTTTTAAATAGGATAAAAGTATCATTTTGCCCTCTAACTTTTGAAATTTAACCATTGAACTTACCAATAAAAATCTAATACGTCATTGTAAATATAAAATACAAAAGATTAAAAAAAAAAACCCTTGATCAATTGAAATCTATCTATTTACACTATAAAAATATGTTTATTTATGAATAAATTCAAAAAAAAAAAGTTAGAAGGAAAAAAATTTAATAAATGAGAATTCAAATAAAATGAATTAAAAAAAAAGGAAAAAAATCTTGTAAAGGTCCAAAACCAAAACAAGTTTGATAGACTTAATTTAGTTTCAAAACCTAAATCGTTTGGGGTTTGAATGTGTCTCATCAACGATCAAAACCTAGAGCATCAATGATTTGGTTTCAAAATTTAGATCGTCGAAGAATGATTTGGTGAATGTCGGTCGATTGAGTTTTTATAACCTGATCAAATTTGATCTGGTTGTAAAACCATTTCAAAATGGTTCTTTATTCTCCATCTAGTGGAGATCTGGATTTGATATCTACCAAATGGAGAAGCGGTTCTTTTATTTTAATTATTTTCATTTTTCTTTTAATTATTGTCTTTTGTAATTCTATTTTAAAATTTTTTGTTTATTTAATTTTGATCTCCACTTGCCATCTTTCTATTTTTATTTAATTTTTAATTTATTTTAGATACTTTTGAACTCCAGGGATGGACGGTAGAAATACATATTTTTTTCTATGTTTATTTGCTTATGCATTTTTATTTTTTAAATTTTATTTGAATTAAAATAAGTTATTGGAATGACGAAAATAACCCTCTCTTTATTAGGTTTAATCAATGTTTGACTAACAGTAGAGACTAAATTGATGAAATCACGAAAATTTATAGATCATAAGAGTAAAAAGTTAAACTATGCTTTAAAAGATAAATCACGAAAATATAAAAACTAAAATGAAATTTGCCCTAAATTGTTTTAAGTATGATTTATGAACAATGATCATATTATACATAACTATAAAAAAGTGAGACTACCAATTGGATGTGAAAGATTAAAATGATTACTATTGTCCTTATGTTGTTTTGTATTTAATGTGGATATCACAATCAGTGTTCTAAAAATTGCCGATTATTATTGTTTTTTGCAGATAAATCGCTGACTGACATCCTGTCAGATCAATAACTCCCAAATTGAGGGTCCTGCTCACCAAAGCTGACTAATGAGCCAAGTTGGTCGAATAGTCGGTCTAACTCGGCAAACTTGGCACAAAACCGACCACAAAATCCACCAGAAAACACTTTCCACCACACTAATGAACAACCACCAGCGCCAACAAATACAACCCAAAGAACATAAAATTGATTGGTTAGAGAGATGAGGAGAAGAGAAAAACGAGGAGTACCAAGTCAAGCACCTATTCACCTCTTCAAAAGGGATAAAGACGACACCAGATCCTCCACGTTGTCGACTGCTAAAGACAGTGTAAATCCTTATAAGGGTACCATTGATTCTAGAGGTGTCGGGGATATGTAGAGTGGTGAAGGGAGGTGGAATTATGGAGGAGAGTGAGGATAAGGTAGTGGTGGCAATGGGAGGAGTGGAGCCATTTGGTGTTTGAGAGAGAGAGCAGAGAGGATAAGGTTATTACCAGTGCTGAGAGTGTGAAATGAGGGTTTGTGGTTAATTATGTTTATATATATAATAGAAAATTACACTAACTCCCTGAGATTTGATAAAAGTATAATAATAGTTGAATTTTGGCTATAATGATATTAACACCCCCTTGAAATTTTGAAAACTCAAGAGAAATATCTCTTGCACCTTCGGTTAATAGTACTCATCGATTAATCATAACTGATAAATCGCTAACCACTGCTTCACCAATCGATTAGTGAATAGCGATTTTTGAAACATTGATCACGATATTGTCATATCTTTTACAATATCACTAACATATTACCTAAACCATTTACTTTAATCTATGAACTTAAAAAAAAAAAAGGATTACAAATTCTAAAAACAATAAGAATTAAAATAAAAAATAACCATCATAACAAAAGGAGAAGGGAAATTATGTTTTGTTTAGTTCTTGTTTTTTATTCAAATTGAGTTAATGGAATTGCAGGTAATTATTGATGATAGAATATACCGAATATAGAAATAATGAAATAATGAATTGAGTTCAAATCTCAATTGTTTTTTAATTGAGAGCCGAGTATCTCTACTCCTCTTTTTTCCCAAAATTTGCAATCCCTAACTTTATTTCGATTCCAGCAAAAGAAGATAATCCTCATGAGAGAGACCAAACAAACGAATGATAATGACTCGAACACCATCCTTACAAGATCTACATTCAAGCATCTTGACACAAATGCCCTAACTTTGTAAATATGGTGTGATCTACAAGTTTCTACACTTTCTAAAGATCAACTTTATCACTGTTCCAATAAATAAATAAATAAATAAATGCTATTGCTGGTTGTCTATCAAATAATCATGGAAAAATTTTGATACCTAGAATAAAATTAGTGTTTATGATATGAATTTTTTTTCCTTTTTGGGTTTTTTATAGATGAAGATTCAATGGGTGTACATAGTATTTAATTTGTGTTTAATTATATTAATTTACCCTTAATAGTTATTTTGCATAAGGATTCTTTTGTAATTAAAATTTTTAATAACATATGAGTGTATAAATCATATTTATGGGTGAAAATATCGGTGTCCTAATTTAAACGTTTGGCTTCAAAAAGTTTTGAAATTACTTGAATACCCCGTATTTGAAAAATTAAATTTTATATTTGAATAAAATGAATATTTACTTATTAGTCTCCTATTTTTAAAGTAAATTTACCCTTTGTCATTAATCTAATTACAATAATAAAAACTAATTAAATAAGGGTAACTCTATTGCCACCCAAAAAAGTTCTCACCAAACTCAATTTACTTTGAACACCCATTCTAAAATTTAAAAGGAAATTAAACTACTCCTCACACCTTATAAAATGTCAAAACTACCCTTAAGTGTTATTAACTAATTTATTCATTTTTTTCCTTCAAACCCTTTTTTTTTTTTTTTCAATTTTAACACCCAATAAAATCTAAAGAAAACAAATTTTATGTACACAACCTCTTTCTTTCCTGCAATTCAATATCACTTCTATTCGTAATGGTGGGCTCTAGCATGGGTGTTTGATTGGTGCAATTCACAATCTCAGCATAGTTAAGTATACAATTACCTTAAGGTCCTGACTTTTGGTTCCACAAATTGACAAAAGAAAACTAAAGTTGCAGCTATAAGCTTGACAACAACATCAGGACAACTAGAATGTAATATCCCAAGGCAAGCACCCATGGAGGAATCATAAACAATGTTCCTGAAAAGTACTCCCAGTATTAGTAAACAACAAAAAAGTGGGTCAAGAAAACAACATTGTTATTTAAACAAATTATTTAAATTATTTACATTATTACATGATTGAATTATTGGTTTTGATTTTTAATATAATTTAGGGTCCGTGATGAGTAGATGGATGGGTGCTCGGTAAGTTTGTTTCTTTTAATTTGACAAGTTCTTTTAAGTAATTTTAAATATGTACATTTTAGTCATAATATTTTTATTTTAATAAAAAATACAGCCCATTAAATAAAGCAATTCAAAAATATTAATTGTTATATTAAATATTTTTCACAAAAATTATTAATTGAAAAATAAGTTTAGGTAAAATAATTTTAATTAAAAAATATTATTAAAAAACTGAAGGCCAATGGTGACCTCTACCACCATTCAAGGTCCACGACCCAAATCATGGAGGTAGCATCCTCCACAGTCAGAAAAATTACCATATCATGGAGACAACTTCCTCCGCACAGATTAAAGTGATAGCTCTCTCATGATCGATGACCGGATCATGGAAGGTCCTCCACGATTTGGGTCATGGAGGAGTCCGTAGCGTCCTCCACTAGAGGCTACCATTACTATTTTCTTTAAAAAAAAAAAAAAAAATCTAAGTTATATATTTGCATAATTAATATTTTTAAAATAATTTTTAATGTACGCTTGAATTTTTTTTTAAACGGATATGTGTCGATTTATTAGATGTAGATTTGTTAATTGATTAAGTTTTATAATAAAAGTTTAATTTTACCCTTCAACCATTAACTTGACTAACAAGTAACAAATATTAGTCAAAGGATCAATTTGGTATTTTCGAAAAATATGGGGACTCTTTTGATCAAAAGAAAAAAAAAAAAAAAACAAATTACTAGTGCTAAAATAAAAGTGTGGACCTAAATGGTAATTATCTTTCACTTAATTGAATAACATCCATATTTTTTAAAATTTATCATCCACTATATAAAATGATTTTTTTCAATAATATATATATATCATACGTAGTTGTCGTTAAAGAAAGAAGGCATAACTCCAAATCATAATTACAATAATATGACCCATGTTTCAATTTTCATTATTCAAATATTCAATAAAATGAGGGATATATTTCATTGGATTGTACTTCATCACTTAAAAGCAAAATATTTGGAGAAAGCGGTTGTAGGCCTGGTGGTAAGTGACAGTCCACGCATGATTCATTGAGAAGTTATGGGTTCTATTCTTATCAAAACTCATTTATATAAGTATTTTCTCCCCACGTATGTACGCTGCTCCCTCACATATGTGAGTTTCTCCCTCTCGTCTCTTAGGACTTAAGAGTTGAACTCTAAATCATGTTTCAGAGTCATATTGTAGTTGGTCCTAGCTGTATCATGAGCAGATTCAAGTAATGAAAAAATATAAAAAGAAAAAAGTGAAATATTTGAATTGGTAGTTTAAAATTAGGTAAGATTGTATTTCAAAAAAAAAGAAGGTAAGATTGAAGTGTTTTTTCGCTTGTACGTTAATTTGGTTGGTTCATCAAATTCAAGATCTATTACATCTCTCGGCGGTGATGTGAAATCTGTGAAGATCTTATCCCCTTGATTTCTTCTTCCACTTATTAATTATGGGTAATCTTTATGAAAGGGCTCGACATTTAAGATTCATATAATTTTGTAAAGGCTCTCTCATATTTAATATTGATTTATCTATTTTTGAAGAGATAAATTGGAATATAGTAAGATTTGAATCATTCATTGGTCATATGACATCATTTGACCCAATAAGGCCTCTTTATTTAGGGCAGATTTTCTGGGTGCTCCAAGCTCTAACAGCAACCAATGTAATTGAAACCTTTCAAAAACTTCAAATATTCGTTGTAACTTCTGAAGTTACAAAAGAAATGAAGAGCTTCTGGATTGAATAATAATTAATTCAGTCTCTTCCTCTAATAGGGTTATTGGGTATCCATTTCCTTTTATAAAATGGTTAATCTTATTTTTTCTCTGTAGTTTGAATTAATATTAATTTTTTAAAAAAATAAAAATTTTAAGTATAAATTCAAACTATAGAGAGGGAAAACACTATTTTTCCTTTATAATATTCATAAACTACGTGTTCGAAAGCCCTTTGACCTTACGATACTCACCAAAAAAACCACTAACTCCAACATGATGAAAGAATTATAATTTTATTCATTCTTCACCTACTTGGCAAAAATAAAAACAAAAAAATTCTTATTAAAAAAAAAATCAAGTGGGAAAGAGAATCAATTACAAGAAAAAACAAATAATCAGGTTTTGTCTCTGAATATAAAAATAGAAAAAAGAAAATAGTCAGATATTGTGTGTGTAGTGTACTACATGGATCATATTTTAAATTTGGGAGAAATCAAAATTCTTCTGCAAAAGCTGTCGTTTGTTAAGCACCAGCTGGTGCTTCTTGTATGCTGTTCAACGTGAAGAACAAGTCCAAGGCCACTGGAAGTAGTGACTGACACACGTGTGATTGCTATTTTAATTGTTAAGAAGACCCAATCTCTTCTACACATGCATGTGTTTTCTTCAAATGGACTTTTTTTTTTTATAAGGTTTTTCAAATGTTGTTGGGAGGGAACTAAATGTTCTAATCTTGCATACAATTATTTCTTTAATTGTAGATTAAAAAAACTAATGTTGTGATCTCAATCTCAATCAAGTTAAGATAAAAACGTTTCTTCGATTCTTTTAGGGTCGTTCTTGTAATCGTTTTCGGTTGTTATTTGTTAAAATAAATATAAAAATGAAAATAGTGATTTTGGTTTTGTTTTCAAACTATGAAAATGTATTTGATAGTTAAAAACAGTATTTCAAAAATGAAAATTCGAAAAATGCATTTGGTTAACAATACTTGCAACATATAAATAAAACTATAATGAATATATATTATTATTATATCAATAATATAAAATATAAAAAATAATTAAATGATGATTTTATTAAATAATTTCAATATATTTGTAAATTAAAAATTTTAAAAAAGGTTCACCCTACACATTCTAAAAGAAGAAGAATTAATTTAAATAAATTAAAAATTTTAAAATTACACCAAAGTTGGTGATCAGAAGAAGAATATATCTAGGCAGACATGAATGAGGAGGAGGAGGCAAAGGAAGAGAAGAAGACATTTGGACGAATGTGAAGGAGGAGGATGAGGAGGAGGAGAGTAGATTTGGGTGGTTGTGAAGGAGGAGATGTGTGCTATGATGGAGGACGAAGAAAATAAAAAATAATTATAAAACTTAAAAAAAAAAATGAGAAATAATTTTTTTATTTTTCATGTTTTTCATTTATAACACTAAAAATTGTTTACCTTGTTTTCAAAATTAATTTGGAAAATCGTTACCGAATGTGTTTTTTATTTATTTATTTATTTTTTTGTGATTTTGGAAAAAAAAAATATTGAAGTACAAACCGATTCCTTATCATAAGTTGATTTTTTTTTTTTTTTTTGTAATTCTTTCTATTTGTACTAAATATTTCCTTCATCACAAATTCTAAAATTCGTCATTAATTTCTCCCTTCTAGGTGGAATTCAAAGAAGATCAATGCTAAATTAAGTATACATGTTAAGTTTTCCTCTTTTTACTTACAAGTATTAACTAAGGATTAGGGATGGCAATGGATCGGATCAAATCGGGTTTGGTCTTTTCCAAACTCAATTTGAAATTTTTTAGGGATGCTCCAAACTCAACCCTTGTCCTAAACGGATCGTTACTTTCTACCCCAAACCCAAACCCAATTGGAGGGACTTGCCCCGAATCCGACTCGTTGACCCGATTTAATTTTTAACTAAAACAAATATGTTTTAAAAAAAACACAACAAATATCAAAAATTAAATACATTTATGATGAAATGTCATTATACAATCCAAAATATTAATACTACATAGTCATAAATACCAAAATAATAGCAATAATATAATCAAGTTTCATTTAAAACACTAAATAAATAAATAACCGAAACCATTATTAAAAATCCATGCTAAAAATTCATCCCAATGCTTTTAAACATGAACTTGTAACCCAAAAAAAAATAAAAATTAAGTTAATAAGTTTTAATATTACATAAAAATAATATTAAAAATGGAATATATAATTATCATAATTTACCCATTTACTATCACCGTCACTATCTTCTTCATAACAATAAATTTATTGAGCTTTTTTATCTAACCCTACACATATGTACAAATAAAATATGTTAATCGGTATCAAATAAATACAATAAACTAACACTAATTTAAATTTTATAACTTTCATACCTCGCTTTTCAGCCAATAACCAGTTTTGTGCACACATTAATGCTTCTAATGTGTTTGGGTGTAATTTACAACGATGTGGACTAACCACTCTACCACTAATGTTGAAGGTTGATTCTGAAGCAATTGTTGATATGTGAATGACATAAACATCTCTAGCAATCCTAGCCAAAATATGATATTTACTTCCATTTGTCTTCCACCACATAAGAATATCTAAGTTATCACAATTTGCCAAAATATGTCGGGTTAATGGGGCGGGTCGGGGCAAAAAAGTTTGCCCCGTTATTGCCCCGGTAACCCAATCGGGTCAGTCTTTTGGCTCCAAACCCGTCCCAAAGTCAATTTTTTTTTCTCCAAACCTGCCCCAAATAGATTGAATTTTTTTGGGTTTAGATTGGATCGGGTATTTTTGCCATCCCTACTAAGGATATGTATCCAATTTATTATAGAATAATTAACTTATTATTTGTATTTCTTCTTCTAGTATAGATAGTTGTGCTCCTCTTCATCTACTTTTGTGACAGAGATTCAAGTCTTACCAAATACATTTTATAAGTTTTATGTCATTATATGCATAGATCTCTCATTATGGGATATATTTTCAAGTCATATAAATAATAATTGATCATTTATGTGAGCAATTTTTTATAGTTATGGAATATATATTCAATATATATTCGAGTTGCACAAAAATGATTAATTTTAGTAAATGTCAATAGTCTTATTATTCATTCGGTGTTAGCTTTGATAACGTCCACACAACCTCTTACTTATTCAATGTTAAGTTGGTTTTTTTTTTTTTAATATAAGTTTCAATTATGATTATCTAGATGTTTAATCACAAGTGTTGTTTTTTTGATATAATATTAATTGGAAAATGTCTTTTGAGGTTTTTCAATATATTTTTATTTTTGTTTGTTTTGATGTATTATTAATTGTTTATAAATTTGTTAATAATAGTAGCAATCAATTGTGATGGTCAATTTAGATCGGTAGTCGACTGTTGGTGTCTTTGGTTAAAAGCCACAAACTCAATGCCTCTTGGTGTGAGTTATACACTCCATAGTAACATCTCCCCAACAATTTGTGTTGGTAACCTCCCTTACGTACGTGTGAGCCGATCATTTCCATATGGGAGTAGTTTTTTAAACCGTACCACTAATATCCTATCTTTGTTGTTTTCGATAGTTCTCTAAATCAATTCTAGAAATTTTTTTAAAAAAAGTGATGGACAATTCATTTATAATGCCATGTGTTGTCCCTTTCAGGGTCCATCCCATTGTTTAATTTTGATTGACAACTTCCCCGTCACAAACTTTAAACTTTTTTACTCATTTTATTAAATTTTTAGGTATTAATTTTCAACCCTTATATACTTTTACAAGTATAATAATGTGTTCAGTAAAATGCCAAAATAACATAAAAGTAAGACAAATTTTAAAAGATTTTGACCATTCAGATTTCAACTTTGAATTTATCAAAGTCTAGTTGTTTATGAGTCTTTATAAACAATCACATCTAACACAAAATGTAAGAGAAAGTTGAGGAATGATGTAACACATCCCACATTCTGTCTTACACCCTAATTTTGAAGAAAATCTTCTATATGACGTTTAATTGGCGTGTCATAGTAATGTTGGTGTGACCGTGACACGTAATATATCTCTTTTATAAAAATTTAATATTAGTGTGATCTTCCAATAACAATGTGACATATGGTATAACTTTTAAATGATAATTTTCTTGTAAGTAAGAAGGGACACCAATATTACCATTTTATAAAAAGGAAATGTCATGTGTTACGTTATTATTAAAAGGTTACACCAACATTAGCATGACACCTAACATTAACTAAACGTTCTATGAAAGATTTTCTACTTAATTTTGACCTCAACTTATTATTTGTCAATTAATGAATAAATACTTATTAATAATTATTTATTGCATTTAAAAATGTATTCATTTATTAATTGAAACATCATTAACAAAAGATAAATTAATAATTAATGAATTGAGATCAAGTGGATAAAAAAAAAAGGTTTAAAATTTGGTTTATTCCTAATATATATGATCCTTGTTGTTAGTATATTTGGGACCGCATAAGTGGACTGGTAAAAGCTCATGGAACTGGTCTAATGGATTGACCCAATAAGCGTAGGATTGGTTCACCAACACCTAGCTTGTTGGAGTGAGCTCTCAGTTCGCTGTTACAATTCTCAGGTCGCTAGTCAACTATAGTCAAGGTTGTCTTATACTCAACTCGAGGTCGTCCAAAGCAAGGTTGAGTTCGCAGCTTGACGTGCTCGTTAAAGGAGTTTTTCCAAAAAGGCAACAGCCCAAATTGAGGAAGAGTTAACTACCATAATTGAAAATAAATTCAAACTCCTATATCAGTGGAATCTATCCCTAATATGGTGAACACCGGTTTTGGAAGTGTAATTAATATAAAATTCTTTCATATTTTATTTGTATTCAAATTGTAATATCTCACACTATAAATAGGGGTTGAAAATTTATTATAAACACAAATGAAAAACAAATAAGCAATAAGATACCGTGACTCTGACAAAACAACCAGAGAATACAGTCGTGAACGTAGGTATCTTTTTGGGCTGAATCACGTAAAAATTACCGCGCACACACTGTTTTTTCTCTTCTCTTTCTCTTGTTTTTTGCTTCTGTTTTACTCAATTTGCAGTATTGAATCAAGAACTTGGATCGACCGGATTCAGATGTCAACAATCCTAAATTTTATGGTTTAAGAATTCGCTAGCTTAATCGTCCAAAAAGAAAAAAAGAAAAAAGTTTGCTTTACAAAATCTAATTAATTAGTAAATGTTATCATTAAAAAAATTAAGATATCAAATATATATATATATATATATATATATTAAAAGTGAGCTAATTTTTTTTTGTTTTTTGTTTTTTGTTTTTGTTTTTTTGTTTTTGAAACACATATATATAGATAGACACATATAAAGATACATATACATAGACACATTTTAGCATACACCTGAGGTATGCATACACTTGACAAAACAAATGCGTGATTACATTATAAAATATGTAATTGTAATTTATTATATGTGATTATAATTAAATATGTGTAATTACAATTAGTAAATGTAATAACATTTACTGATTATAATCACACATGTTTAATTAATTATAATATATAATAAATTATAATCATACATTTTAAAATACAATTACGTTTGTTTTTTTTTTTTTGGTCAAGTATATGCATACCTCATATAAGAGTAACATGGCCCTTGTGAATTTTTTTAAAATAAATTAAGTTTATTATATTAATCATTAGCTGTTTAAATGTATAGATCCAATGCCATAATCTTTTACATGCATAGAGTGGCGCTGATGGTTGCGTTCGCCGTTCACTCCCAATGTTGCTATGATTAGATCGTAGCCTCACCCAAAAGTTTTACTTTTTCTCCTTTTTTTTAGTCATGGTATATTATATAAATAAAATGCCAAAATCATGCACAAACACATAATGGCTTTGATTAAGGAGGTCGTGGTTCCATTCCCATTTGCCTCACCAATGTGTTTTCATTTTTATTATTTTTATTACTTTATTCACTCATAATCGTTGCTTTGTTCCTTGTTTTTTCTCTCTCTTTTTTTTTTCTATTATTATAAACTGTTCCTCAAATTTGAAATATTTTAACTTCATAAATTATTATATTAATTTCAAATGATTTTTTATCGTAAATTATATTATGTTTACACAAATTAAAGAATAAAACATATAGTGTTATTTAATTTTAATAGGTCTTGATTTACTCATGATTATTGGTGTAAATTATTATTATTTTTTACATAAACTATTTTATATGATAAAATTCATAAATAAAAATACTCATATGAATTATAATTATTTTTATCTTTTATTTTATTTTTATTTTACTTTATTTTATTATAAATCACATACATTTATTAGATAAAAGACTATATATATAGCTTGATTAGTAACATTAATAATAAATATATGTAGTTTGATTACATATATTATTTATAATCTAAATATCAACTATCATCATAAAGAAGACACATCTCTAAATTAAGTTTTTATTTATTTTTTAGTAATATTAAATTTGAACTTCTCTCACTATGAAAAATGAAGATAGTGCACAATCAACTCATAATTACCATGCTTTTGTTTTTATATTGTATTAAGAATATTATTTTAAGAAATTTTATTTTCAATCTTATAAAGAATAAAACCACATATCATTTACTAGTTATATATTTTAACTATTTTTATTTCATATGACGTTTTTCTAACAATGGAAGGAAACATTGTAAAGAAAAATCCTCTTCCTTCCTCTCCCTCCCATTTGACCTCATGTGCACCCAATGTGACCATATATATATATATAAAGAAGAAAAATAAATGTATCATTAATAAAATGTATTTATGTATGTATAAAGTAACATTTGATATCTTAATTTTTATTAATGATACATTTATATTTATCTTTTTAATGATACATTTATCATTTTTTTTTTCTTTATATATATGTATGTATGTATATATATATAGCTGAGTAGGTACCTAGTGGCAAACTTTATCTATTTTTCAAGTACGATTCAATTTTATAATATTATATAATTTTTTAAAAAATATAATATTACATAATTAGTCATGTAATACAACAAATTCAGATTTTCTAAAGGAAAAAAAAAGGTGAAATTTCTCATATATAAACTGTATACGCACTTGTGTTGTGTGGGATCACAATTGACATTGTACAAATGAATAGATGATTATACATAAGTTCAATTTATGCGGACAGAAATTGAAAATACGGACATACGGCGGTTGATTAGTGAATATGTAGGAAAGTGATTCTAGAAGAAAGAAGGAGACGACGAGACCAGGTCCCTTTCCGCATTACGCGCCAACGAAGACTTGGTTGCACGTGCCACGTGTACAGCCTGCTCTCCTCCGCACCCAAAAAATCACTGCGGCCAAAAAACCCCTCCAGGGTGTCCACGAATCCGCACAATGCTAATCCCGTACCGTACACATCGAATAACGACAAGATTATCCGGCAATGAACGGCCCAGATCTATCGCCACCAATGGAGCCCGAGGACACTGCGTAGACCACTCTCGCTCTCACTATTAACTTTCTTCAATCGGAGGATAAAAATTAAACAAAATTAAGATAAAAATAAAAACAGTTAATCTAATTATGGTAATTAATTAATCCTTAAAAAAAAGGGAAAAAAAAACAGGTTCTTGAATTTAGACCTTTCTCTTTCCAACTACCCTAATACGCGGTCCAGAATCCCCAATAAAATGCGTCGTCGATCGATTAGGGTTTGATATCCGAAACTCACTGTCTCTCGCTCTCTCTCTGTTTTGTGATTTCCAATTTTTTTGTTGTTGTTATTGTTCCTTGTGAGAATGCCCGCTACGGACTGTCAAGGTTCATCGGCAGCTGGTTTCACGAATCTCGGTCGTTCGATTCTGAGTCTCCGACGCGATCAGGTCCACTCGATGGACGGGTCCCACCACCAGCCGGACTCCTCCTCAAGCCACGAGATGGAGCTCGAGTCCTTCCAGAAGAACGTGGCCGACCGGATTTCGGCTCTCTGTTCCGGTCCGGACGAGTTGCTCTCCCTCTCTTGGGTCCAGAAGCTTCTCGACCTGTTCGTCATCTCCCAGGAGGAGTTCCGGATGATTCTTTTCAATAACAAATCGCACCTCCATAGACCTCCCATGGATCGCCTCATAGCCGAGTATTTCGAGCGCAGCGTCAAGGCGCTCGACGTCTGCAATGCGATTCGTGACGGAATCGAGCAGATGAGGCAGTGGCAGAAGCTGATTGAGATCGTCCTCATCGCCTTGGACAATCAGAGGACGTTTTGTGACGGTCAGTTCCGGCGAGCCAAGAAGGCTCTCGTTGATTTGACTATTAGCATGCTCGACGAGAAGGACTCTGGCTCCGCTTTGTCGCACAGGAACCGCTCCTTTGGACGCAACAATAACAACACGGCCTCTTCTACGAGCACCCACCACCGGTCTCTCGGTCATTACCGGTCTTTGTCGTGGAGCGTTTCGCGGTCCTGGTCAGCTGCCAGGCAGCTACAGGCTATTGGGAACAACTTGACGGCCCCGAAAGGGAATGAAGTGATGGCCAGCAATGGACTTGCTGTGGTGGTTTTCACTATGAGTTGTGTTCTGCTGTTCGTGATGTGGGCTCTCGTGGCGGCTATTCCTTGTCAGGATAGGGGTTTGCAGGTGCATTTCTCTATTCCAAGGCAGTTCCATTGGGCCGGGCCGCTCTTGTTGTTGCATGAGAAGATATTGGAGGAGTCGAAGAAGAGGGAAAGGAAAAATGCTTGCGGGTTGTTGAGGGAGATTTATCAGATTGAGAAGAGTGCGAGGTTGATGAATGAGTTGTCTGATTCGGTTCAGTTTCCGCTTACGGAGGAGAAGGAAGCGGAGGTGAGACAGAGAGTGCAGGAGCTATCCAAGGTTTGCGAAGCGATGAAGGCGGGTTTGGATCCCTTGGAGAGACAAGTGAGGGAGGTTTTTCATAAGATTGTGCGTAGTCGAACTGAGGGCCTTGATAGTTTGGGCAAGGGACACGGTTCGGATTAGTTTTGAGTTATTGGGGTGTTGAATGTGACAAAATCGCGAATAGGGTTTTGGTTTTGGCGTTTTGGGTGTGCCTGAAAGATGAAGGACGAAATATTGAAGCTGGCTGTCACCTGAAATAAAAAAAAAAAAGAAGGGTAAGGAAGGGAATCTTCATTTGTATTTATCAGCATATATTGTGTAAAGAAAATTTAGGATATGGAATTGGACCATCACAGTGCTGCAGTGCTGATGTCCATCTTTTGTGTTGCTGCTGTTGTATAATCGAATTTCTCTCAGTAAATTGCATCCTTGGTGCTCTAGTTGATTTTGTTTGGTAATTTTGTTTATTTTTTTGCAATTATACATACAACAAACTATGTGTGTCGGAAATAACACATTTTGTGACTACAAGTTTAGGTTATTGCATTTTGTATTTCAATGCACATTGTATTATTAGAGTGGTTCTTTGTTCATTTTCGTTGTGAGAAAGTCGTATGATATGAACTAATATGTAACCAAGCTTCCTAATACTATGAAATTGTATATTGGAAAGTTGAGCATGTAACGATTCTTTGTTTTTGGGTGTTTTGTTTTGGATTTTGTGGAATAGACAATATACATATATACTTTTTGTTTTAACATTTTTAGAGCTCTTTTGTTCATTAAGCATTTTAGCTCTGCAGCAGCACTGCTATTATCTCTCTTTAGTTTTTGTAGTGGGGATTCCAAAGATTTTCTCAACTCAGGATTGGCCCCATCCATCCATCTGCTGGCGTAGTAGCAGAGCGTTCCGTTATACCTGCATTTGCTGTCTCCAATGAAGATGAAAATGGCAATTATGTGGGTACTCTTGATTTTAATTTCATTTACTTTTAGTCTTTCCTTCCAAGCAAGTTTGAAATTCTCCTTAGACTTGTTGCATTTTGACCCATAATATATATATTTATCTTTGAACCTGGACTTTCTTCTTGCGGTTTTCCAATGGCAAGTCCTTAATTTCTATTGTCTGACTTTCAGCGAAAGTTTGTTTTGACTCTCAAACTGCTGCCATATGAAATCCTTATTGGTCGTTGTGTAATCTGGCTTTTGCTAATCCTACAATAGCCTTCAATTTTGAAGTTCAATTTCCCATAGCAATTACTTTGGGGGTGTTTGTTCTTGACTTTGACTTAGCCCATTTGGAGGTCCAGGCAATGTTGTTCTTTAGAATAGAATTTTTATTTGATTATTGTAATGTATAGACCTGTACTGTATAGTAATAGTACTGAACATGGATTCAAATGTCAGTATTATTGATGTTTCAAGTATTGTGCAGTTGATTACTATCAATATGTGATATCGGAGACGCTGTCTTCCGTGCGTGATGTTCACTTAATTGTATGTACACCACCTGTATTATAGCAACTCTTTCATCCTTTTTTTTTTTTGGGTGGTATGTAGCCAATTAGTCTGTTTGAAGAGGATGTATGTATTATTATATTCTGGACTGTTCTTCTGAAGCTTACTTCCCTTGCTACTATTACTTGAATTTTGTTGCTGAAAATCAGTCTGTAATATGCTATTGCTGATCGTTTTTGTGGTTGTCATGAGTAACTCTTATCATTGCTTAAAGTGATTGCTGCCAAATCTGTTACTACTTTTTATGGAAGTGGTAGAAATTGCTTGTTCTGTGTCGGCAGGATAAATTTAACTACACCTGAAGAAAGATTTTAGTCTCATCATGAGGGCTTCTCCTGGCAAGTTATATGCCTATGCTAGTAGAAATTGTGCTGTGACTGATTTTCCTTTTTGTGGTGTTCGGTCTTGAATGTAAAGACAGGGTTGGACTCCTTTCCTTTGCCAGGGCTTTCTATCCATACTTG